>NW_019379499.1:1301219-1382726 GCF_000648655.2 Copidosoma floridanum
CCCTTTTTTTTTTTTTTTATTTTTTCATCGCTCTCTCGCGACAGTCGAGCCAATAAACGAATCGTCGGCCAAAATAATGCAAGACCAGCCACGTAGTAGGTATTTCGTAAACATAAAATTGTAAAGCCAGGCCTCCCGGGAATGCGAAATCGAAAAATGATGGCTTACCGGGCTCGCTGACGATGTATTTGACGTAGCAGCTGCCGTCCTTGCGATCCGTGAAGTCGATCTGGGCCTTGCTCGGGCCCTCGACCGACACGGCCAGCGTGCCGGCGCCAGCCTCCCTCGTCCAGATGTTGAACTCGCAGGGCTCGCCCTGCTCGCCTCGCTCCAGGCCAGGCCCACCCGCGTGGACCCTGTGGGCCCCACCGTCCTTCAGGGGTCCCACCGTGAACTGGAACGGCGAGCCTGGGATGTGTATCTCCTTGTAGCGGACCGACACCGTGTGGACTCCAAGCTCCTGTTTTTCCAATTGAGATTGGATCGGGGGAGAAAGAAAAAAAAAAAAAATGTTATCAGACAAGTCTCGGCTCTTCGGGTAATTTTTCAAAGAGTTGAGCTCGTGCCAAGAGTCGCAAGAGGCATCGAAGTGCTACCCCTTGTTCCCGACAACACCCTGTCTCTCTCTCTCACTCCCATTGTCTTTTCTCGCGCGCCGCGCCTCGTGTTACCTTGGCAGTCATTCGTGCCAAGAAATATGATAAACGAATGTAACCACAAAAGAGACTCCACGGGACAATGAGGAGGAGGAGGAGTCGAGTAATTTACGCCGACGCGTCCAGTGACGAGGAGGTCCCCGTCGAAATCAATTACTCATATTTCTCTGCGGTAAACGTTGTCGCGAGCGATGGCCAATAAAACAAGCTGATTTACCTTGGGTATGAAGGCGACGGCGTACAGCCCGTCCTCGACTTCCTTGACCTCGGCGTCCTCGGTGACGCCTCCCGGCGACATGACCGCCGCCGTCAGGTCGAACGACGTGATGCCCGGCATCTTAAAGGTCAGTTTGCACTGGCTCCCAACCTCCGTGATGGGTACTACATCGGAAAGGGACAACATTGTTTAGCTCACCATCTGGCAAATGAAGCGCATTAGGTGCAGCGTGTCGAAAGGACAACAGTAACGTACCGGCCTCGCGTCGGCGCTGTATCTTCTCGCGCTGGCGGTTGCTGCCGTCGCCCATGACCTTGACCGTGAAGGGCGAGCCCTCGACGTGGTGGTCGGCAAACTTGACGTTCATGATGTAGTAGCCGGGCTCGGTGGGCTTGTACGAGATGCTGAGGGTGCCGTCGTCGTTGTCCTTGCACTGGATCTCGGCCTTGCTCGGGCCCTCTATCGAGAGGGAGAGGCCGCCGTAGCCGGCGTTGCGCGTGTCCACGGAGAAGGTGTTGTCGCATTGGGTCTTGCCCTCGTGGAGGGCCGCCCCCGAGACCTTGACCTTCTTGGCGTCGCCGACCTCACGGTCCTTGACGTCGATCTTGAAGGGCGAGTTGACGATGTGCTTGCCCATGCGCTTGACCGAGACCTCGTGGGTGCCGGACTCGCGGGGCGTGAAAGACACGCAGATGTTGCCGCTGGGCATCTTCTTGAGGAAGCACGGCTCCTCGAGGCCGCTCGGCGCCGTTATCGAGGCGTTCAGCGAACGGATGTCCGCGTCGCTGAGGCTCACCTTGCCGGGCAGTTGCACCTCGGAGGACGAGCCTACCGAGATCTGGTTGCGCTTCCGGCCCTCCCCTACACACGCACTCGTTCGAGATTAATCGCTGCCCTTTCGGACCGTCGACGCGACTCGGTATATATAAGTCTCGAGTCGCCATCGAGCGTGTCCGTATGTAACACTTATTTTGCATGTACATTCACATATAGGTGTATACGTATATAATAACAATAATACGTAACAAATCAGATCAGAAGAAAAAAAGGAAAAAAAAAAGAAGAAAAAATCAGCGCTGGCGGTTCTGTAGCGAAACACCGTGCACCCAACAGCTCGTCGATCAAATTATTTTCACCAATCGTGCACGCGTTTTTCAATAAACATACATTTAGAGGGGTGAACGGTCCTTCGCTGGCGTTGATTAATAAAAGCCAAATAACTATACATATCAGCGGTAATAATTATTAGAGTCAAGTGGGTTAATTGTTTGATTAAAAAAAAACAGCTTCATCACGTAAACACTTTTTTCTCTAAACTGCGCGTGCTAGTTAAATCAACAGGAGCAACCTACCTTTTATCAAATAGATATTACATACATCAAAATAAATGTAAATAACAGGTGTGTATACGTTCAAAAAAATGTTTCAATCCTTTATTCATGAGACAAGTTAATCGCACATGATACACCCTTATACACGTAAACATATATTAAATAATGTATAATATAATGTAATACAATGTGACCAATGTTCTACAGAGTAAGGTAAAGTCCAACAAAAAAAAAAAAATTATTGATTGGCAAAAGTAAACTGAAGCAAAAAAAATCGTTTGTAGTCAAACAAGATAGTTTGTCGTTGCGGTTGCTGATTTGACTAGCGCGTATAGCGATACAACCTTTTTTTTTTTTATTACGATGGTATCGGTCGCATAAACTTTTCCTACTTTGGCGTAGCTGCGAAAAACAATGAGAGACAAAAAAAATCAGATCATTATTGCGATTAGAATGTTCTCGTAAGCCCGAGAAAGTCCTAATAACAACAACGGGGGTTTACGAAACAGGGATGATGGTGTAGGTATGAAAAAAAAAAAAAAGAAAAAAAAAACGAGAAAAAATATATCGGATAAGGAGACGCGTGAAAGGGAGCAAAACGCTCGGACTCACCGGTTATCTTGGCTAGGTAGGGGCTGCCCCTGATGTGCTTGTCGCCAAACTTGACGGAAACCTTGTACTCGCCGGGGGCGGTGGGCAGGTACGAGACCGAGACGGTGCCGTCCTTGTTGTCGTGGCAGGAGATCTCGGCCTTGCTCGGGCCCTCGACCGCGAGCGACAGACCGCCCGCGCCCGCGCCCTTCGTCGAGATCGTAAAGTTGGCCGGCTCGCCGCACACCCCGTATATCAGGCCCGCGCCGTAAGCCGTCACGTAGCCGCTCGCCAGCGAATCCACGTGGAACTTAAACGTGGATCCTGTGCGGTGCGATTTCATTTTGAAACTTTTTTTTTTTTTTTTTTTTTTTTTCAACCACCCGGATCGATGTTTCCATTGAAGCCACGCAGCGAAAATCGGTACCCGAGCCGCGGTTGGTTCGTGCCAACGCGAGGCCGCGCCTCTTGCAAACGTGACTATATATTGCACCCCGTGCGTGTAAGCCAACTTATATAAACTCTTGCAAAATAGAAACATCGCTACCCGGACGTTCAAGTCATTAGTACCAGCCCGTACAAAATGCCTGCCCTGCACAACTGTATACATATAATACCTGTTCCAATGGAGAAAGAAAATACCGTACCTTGGACGTGCTCGCCGTTGAACTTGACGTAGACTTCGTGAAGTCCTTCCTCCCTCGGCTCGTACTTGATGGAAACCGTGCCATCGTGGTTGTCCTCGATAATCGGCTTGTCGATGTTTCCGCTGGGCATTTTTACTTCGGCTGGAGCGAGCAAATCGGCATTATTTACAAAGTAAAAAACAAAAAATCGTCAAAATTTAAGAAAAATCGCTTAGCTTGGGGGAAAAAAAGAAAGAGAATATAAACGAAGCAGAGCTTCTGGCAATTTTTTTTTTTTTTTTTTTTCGGGAGATCGGGGCCACGATTTACGACGCGGAGGCTACTCATATACGGCTTTAACGAGGCTGCGCGCCCGAGTAGGTACACCCGACGCTGGAGATTTTTTACGAGCGCGCTATTCTCGTGGATAACGGGAGGGAGAAGCCATCGGTTACTCCATAAAAAGGATCAGGCAAGGGAGAGAGAGAGGATGAGCCATGGTTTCGTCGCACGACTGCACGCCCCGAGTTCGGTTTCCCGGCATTTTTGAACGATCGCCAAAAAATACTCTCCGGCGAGCTTTCGATTTCGCAACCCACCGACAGCGATTTTGCGATTAAACATACGTAAGGTGAAGAAACGAGGAAAAAATCTTGACGAGATCAACGTTACGTCGGATTTTCCGCTAAACCGGTACTTTTTTTTTTTTTTACCGCAAAGCGAGTAACATTTAAAAAAAAAAATCGCGTCATCGAATCGACGTGGAATTAACAATTAATAACCAAAATAGCTTCGCAAACGAGTATAATGCAGTGGGAGGGGGCGTTCAAAAGAATTTCCACGGCGCTCCGATTGTACGCGAATAAACGAAAAGTAAGCCGCGACATCAAAGAAACGCGCGCTCACGTCGGTTAATTAGATTCAAAGGGGCAAAGTTAATTATCGCGGTATGTGAAAATTGGCTCTTCGTTATTGTCTCTTTCTCCGGTGGTATTATACACACACGCACAATTTGCGCCAGACGGGAAGAAGAAGAATGCGTTACACAACCGGCCCCCGCGTGAAAATCACCACTCGATATTTGGTATGAAAAAAAAAAAAAAAAAAACGAAGCAAGTGGTCGGACCTTGTCGGGTCTGCACGTGGAAGATACTGAGGAAATTCAGGGGAACGAATTCAAGGCCCGTGACGGAAGTGAGGTTGATCGCGCGATCGGCGTCCTGGCCCTCCCCCTCGGCGGGCTCCTCTTGAAAGGAGGTCAGCGTGAAGCAAATCGGGCCCCGTTGCGGCCTGTCGAGTTGGCTGTAGGTAACCGCCTTGAGGAGGCCCTTGTAAAAAGTCGACACCTCCTGCCAGGCCCTCTCGTCGTCGGTGACCACTGGGTGCGACATCTCTCTTTGTCACCCCCTCGTTGTTATCGTTATGCGATATCAGTCGAGTCGCGCAGGATTTGCAATTACGTAATTGACGGACAAGAGCGGCTCTGTACCGATCACTCGGAGGTCCCGTGCTCGGTGACGGTCACCATCGGCGGAGTTCCGGTGAAATCGACGGACATGTTACGTAACAACTGTATATTGGCTATGTATGTAGTAGTTTCCGAGCTGGTGTTGGCTGACGTATAGGTCACATGGCTCGTGGCGATGGAACACTGAAAGTAGGGGGTGGTTTGGGTAACACGCGCGGCGATGTTTGTGGTGTCACAACCGGGGGGGATGATGGTGGTGGTGGCGGTGGTGATACCATTCGTGGGCGCACCTACGGACGGACTGAGGAGCGAAAACCGGCCCGCTCGGATCGAGACGGGCGCGCTCCCTCGGATTCGTTTTTCTTTTCTTTCGCGTTCTATCTTTTTTTTTTTTTTCCTTCCTTTTCCCTCGTTCCAGTCCGCGAGAGGGGCCGCGAGAGCGCGTGTAGGCTCGTGTGCCCAAGATTTTGAGCGGCGACGGCGGCAAATTATACATACACCAGTCGGCTTATGTTTATTAGCAGTAGCTGGTAGTTGTAGTATATGTATCCGAGTGTCAGGTTGTCGCCTCGTCCGCGGAAAGATCGCGCACGCGTATTCAATCCCTCGCAAACGCGTTGACGTATATTTTATTGCAGCACTGCGTACACGCGCAAGAGATGCTGGTGGGGAAAGGGGGGCTGGAAATGATTGAATGTACCTATACACGCACCCACACGCATATAATTTGTATTTCGTCGCAGAGCATATGGCTGTGCTCGCTGTGCGGTGCATGTGAAAACTATATGTGATGGGCGCCTGTCCAATCGGTGCGAAGCAAACGCTACTCGCTGGATGATATAGATGTACCATGGGTTATTGGGACGAGAAAATCAGTTCAATAGATAATTGGAATTGAGGAAAGACATCATTTGTACATGTACAGTGTGACGGGTACTCGTACTACTGAATGACAAATAAGTAGTAACACTCCAAGTATTGGTCAGGCAGCCGACAACTTATGCATAGCGTAATACCTACCGCCATTTAGTTTATGATTGTACATTCATGTGTTGACTATGATTGGCCTATAACCCTCGGAGGATCAAATAAACTTTCGTCATAATCCTAATTTTATAACTTTATTCGAAAATATTTTGTGAACGACGAGTCGTTGGATGTAAAAAAATTGCTTTGAAGTTTTAAGGATCGCGAGAGGGCCGAGAGGTAAATCTAAAAACGACGAAAGTGGTACTCAGTTGTAAATAATGACGTGGAGCATAAACGTATACGTAACGTAAGTAGATACACGCGGACCGAAAGTTTGACGACCAAAGCCACCTTTACAACTCTGCCTTTAATTTTACGATTCTCATTATTGTGTCTCTTTTCGTATTGATGTCGCTTGGACAGAGAAAAAAAAAAAAAAAAAGATTCTTTGTAAGTAAGCCACGGCGTTGATTTTGTCGTAAAAGTTGTAATTTCCAAAGTATTTTTTTACTGTCCACGCAACTTTTTGATAGGTTGTACTTACAGGGCAATTATTTCTGTCTGCTGTTACTCGGTACAGATGATGCCCTTTCAACCGGAGTAAAGCCAAAAATCAAAAATTGCAATTCGTCCATTTGACGCACAATTTGGCATTGCGTTTTCGACGCGAAAACACCGTTTTTTATGTATAAGTTAAAGAATCGCGAAAATACTCATTTTAAGGGTAAAATTAATACGCGGACATTTGGAATTTATAGCCCTCTATGTATGTCTTAAACGTCGAAAAATTGCCGGTGTAAAATACGATATACGACATAGGTATATACCCCCGACAGAAAGTGCCAGTCAGTGTATATTGCGAGCATCATCAAAATAATAATAATGAGGAATAAAAGGCCAATAAAACGACCGACAGAAATATACGTCGCTACGCGTGTGGATGCACCTCCCGGGCAGTGGATCTCGCTCGTTCGTATCGTCGCTCCGCGTCTCGATCTCGCAGGTCCCGGTCGGCCAGTCAAGTAGCAGCAACGCCCCCCCCCCCCTCTATACACGCGCGTACGCGTATACGCTGCACGTGCCAAATGCAACAGAGGCGAAAAAGAGGAACAGCAGTACAGCAGCGCGTCCTACATGATTTACGGGCTACCTAGCTATGCGCTTATAGCGGCATACAGCCCCCGGCACTACCACCCGCGATATAGGTACCCCATGTATAATGCTGCTTTTCATTGACTCGATGCAAGAATCGCTTCGCAATTAATTCACCGCGCGCTGGCCTCGCGGTGCACATTACGCGTACATGTGTTCGAAAAACGCCGATCCCTCACTCTGCCTTTCAGCACGCGTTTTTGCTCTATTTCTTTCTCTCCTCCTCCTCCTCCTCCCTTCTTCTCCCTCCGTCCGCTCTTTGTTATCGTAACTCGAGTGGTGTTATTGTAGAGCATTTTAACGGCTCGACGCCTAAGAGGATCGGGGCATATCGTCTCAACGGATGATACCTCGACTCCTTATGAATCTTACTTTCTTTTTTTCTTTTTTTCTTTTTTTCTTTTTTTTTTTCATTAGAGATGTTGCATGCATGGTATAGGTATACATTTTTTCAGCTGTACGCTGTACAATTTTCATTGCACGGCTGAAATTGTACATTGATCCTTCTGGACTCTACTGCACGTATGTCAATTTGGAATAAAAAAAAAGGTCAGAAAACATTTAGAAAACCATTAGATATCGATAAACAATTTTTGTGTGAAATAAAATTGTTACTAAATATCTCAATGTGTTACATTTCACCCTCAAAGCAATTACATCGATTACTAACGAATTTATGTTTTTTTTTTTTTTTTTTTTAATTAGCCATAACATCTAGAAGCAGAATTTAGTGGAAATTATTAGAAACAATAAAAACGAGTTTTTCGATGAATTGTTAAGAAAATTTTATGGATGCCTCCGTCAAATTATATTCCGGGCAATGAACTTAAAATTTGTCAACTACACATTCGATGCCTGTATTTATTGTTAAAAATATTTTTGGGCTCTATGAAAGTTATGCTCACGTCTCTAAATATTGCTCAGAAAATTAATCATCACTAATCGTATAGGTATACACATATAGAATAAAAGCAAATCATTAAACCATCTATGAATACAAAAAAATGATACTTATGGAAGAATTTTCCATTGAAAAATGGGCATCGATGTAACTACCGACCCACACATATTTATTTTAACTTGTGGATCATTTAAGCGGGCTGTCTCGGTAAATGGGCACATCGGGTTGGTCGAAATTCCCAGTTGTAATGGATCCGGCTAGCAACATCGCGGCTTGAAATTATTTTAACGAGTATCAAGGTAAGGGCAAAACAAATTTTACAAATTTATATCACCTCTGCGGTGCGTTATGGCAGGAATTCCCGAAAAGTTTTCGAGACTCTCTCATCAATTACGAACAGTATTTTTTGGACGGTATAAATATAAGTCCGAGAATTATTTTTGAAATCTCTCGGGCCATAAATTACGCGATCATATTTAGCAGTTGAGGATTAAGTAAGGTTCTAATTCTTATAATTGTTGGCATAGTTTCATAAATTCACGTGTATGTGTGTATATGCTCGTGAGTCCCTGTGTAGACAATGAAAAAAAAAAACTGTTTTTCGATGGGGAGAGGGGTACAACGCAATGTAACTACGTGTGGTACAGATTAACGCACCGTAGACCATATTTTGAAAAAATGTAATTCCGGGTGCGCGCCTCATTTACCCGAGGTTATTTGAAAAAGCGGACGAAAATAATTGAGCGGCCGAAAGAAAAAGTTGTCGGTGAAATTGAAAAACAAGCCCGTGTGGGTGTACTCACATGAAAATTTCCCACCAGCGATTGAAGGCACGGGTATTCCGTTGAGGCGGATGAGGTTGTACTTGTTGGTTTTAGACTCCTGTTGCTTGGTGGTGGTGCTACTGCTGGTGCTCCGAGTCTTTGTCGTGTAAGTCGAGCTGGTGCTCGTCTGCTCGATTATGCGCTTCTCCTTGGTAGTTCTGCCCCGCCGAGTTTTATGAGTCGTCGTTGTCTCTCTGTACTCCTCCGAAGCCTGAAACGAGGAGTTTTACCCGTTAATCAATTGCGAAACCCACACATCGAATATCAACAAATTTTTCATCTCCCATTTCGACTCTTCCGAAAAAATAAAATATTTTTCCTCCCGAAAAACGGAGTTTCGATATTCGCGAAACTCCCACGCGACGCATTTCATCCCAGTTTATAATATGTGCATGCACACACGCACACACAGGCACAACATATATATACACATACACACACACACTATTTCTCGACTTTTCGTCGTCGTCGTCGTCGTCGTCAGCGTGATGAAACAATTTGTGCTAAAAACTAGAAATATCTAATTCCCGTTAATTAAGACCTCCTTTATGCTGGTTTATATTTACGCGGGCAGGTTTTATCGTAAATCTATTTTCTTGTGCCGAAACAAGGGAACGACGAGCTGGCACTTGCCTCATTTTCTAGCACAATAGCGGCGCTCCGAGAAATTATAAATGGTATGCTTATCGACAGGTTCTAGTAATGTAAGAAAAAAAAAAAAAAAAAATATGACTCCCCCGTATGCGATGCTGGAGAGCGACATCGTTCCCATGAAGATGTTTCCAGCAACTCCAACGTAACGGTTTGCATGTGTTGTGGGAGAAAAACGAGCGTGACGGGAAATCATAGGGCGCGACACCTCGTTTAATTGGAGTATTACACGCTCGTGATCTACGCACTGGTCGGCTGCCAGCGTTACGTAACGCGCGACAGAGAAATAGAGAGAGAGAGAGAGAAATCCTGGACCTGCACGTACAAAGTATACCGTATACCTTGCGTATTTACTACAACACAGGTATGTGGTGGCAAAAGCAGCATTACACACACATGTATACACAAAATCCGTGGCTCCGGCACCTGTGCCGCCGTGTCACGCTCTCGATGGCCCGTGTATGAGCAAGCACATATACCTACCCTCTCGGTTACCTCGGTGTGCAGCCTCAGGGAGTAAGCAGGCAAGGTTTACTGCTTATCTCTTTTTATTTTTCCCGTTTTACCGGTAAACTCACTCAAGTATTTCGACGCGCGACACTCGCCACAAACACTCATCCGCCGCAGCATCGCCTCCCGTTATACACCCCAATATTTGAATCCGAACTTACGTGGCGCACTGTTCTACTCTCGCGGTAGCAACAACTTTTACATGTCCGCACATTACTTGCCAGTGTATAATCTACCCGTATACGGCGTCACTATCCTCTTTCGGTCAGAATCGAAACAATTAATCGGAGAAGAACAAAAAAAAAATAAATAAATCAAGAGACAAAGAAAGAAAATAACAACAACAACAACAACAACAACAACTTACCCTCAGTTAAACATGAACTTGAGAAACGGGTAGGAATATCGTACACGATCGCGTCGACGACGACGACGACGACGGTGGCAGGACGGTAGTAGTGGCGTCAACGGTAAGTATAAACTTCAACGCGCCTACGATCGCCACAAGGGAGGCGAATAAGCGAGAGAGATCCGGGTGAGGAGGAGGAGGAACAACGGCGGGTGGGACAATGCGAATTGCCGTCTATGACGCTTTGCGGACGGCACAACACCAAAGTGCGCGTATTCCCTCCACCCACTCGCGCTACGCGATAGTAGAGGCGGAGAGCAACAAGGAGACACCGCGCGCTCGATGACGCGGGCTTTCGCGCTTCCGCGAGTAGCAGTCACGGAGGCACCCCGCGATCGATTATTGCACAAAGCTACGGATTGTTTTTCTCACGAGAAACGACATGTGGAAGGGCGGGGGCAGGTGGGTATAGCGAATTTCGTGCGTCGATCAGATAAGTTCATGCCCGCGCCACCACCCGCACAAGCGCGACACATTATATTGCATATATTATATACCTATGTGTACGTGCATCTCGGATGCCTGTACGTCCGCTTCTATTTTCGAAGGTATACATCAGCCATCCGTGCGACGCATCCCGCAGCTGTTCCGCCCGTACGTCTTGCCCGCGATACGCGCACCCACTACAACATTTTGTGGGTGTATGTACCCTACAATTGCTGAATCACTGCTCTCTTCGCGAAGTAGGTACACATGTATAACGTCAGGTCGTTTCCCTCGGCGATTTTTTTTTTACGTTCAACGAGGAGCGGTGGACCGACGCCTCGATTTCTGTCGGCTCATTTTTGTTTTTCGAAGGCGCCCGGGTACTGAAGAATTTTCAGCACCGGAAATACACGCGTGCAGCCACGCGCTTGTTCGAAAACACTTTCAAGCTCGATTTCGATACCCATATACATACGTCGTTGTTGTTGTTGGACAAGAAAAATGAGAATTTTTTTTGCTCTTATTAGCGTATGGATGTAGGTACGATCCGATTTTCATTTGTTTTTTTTTTTTTTTTTTTGTTACTCCGGTGTCAAAAACATGGGACCTTTCAATGAAATCCGAAAAACTTCGCTTTCGGTTGGAATCGGTTGTTTTGAAAGGGCGCACTTTGACAAAAACACCCACCAACAGCGCACTGCCGACTATGAAAACAGATGGATTTCAACGATATTTCTCTTCCGTGAAAAACGAGAGTCGGTAATAGATCGAAATTTCTCGCTTTCAACAGCAACAAACAACGTACGGCAGCGACATTGAGTTATATATATATATATATATGAACATACATAATATACATATAGCTCGTAACTAAATTCACAACAGAGTAGAGAAATAGCATATCCAACTGCAGTGTATACTCTCGGTCGGCGCGGGAGCGATTTATATACAAGTGTCAGCGAGCGGATTAGAGCTTCGTAGGTGCAAAATATGCACGTTCCACAACGGGGTGCAGCGGAGGCGCAAATAACACGCGAAAGGCGCGACTCCAAATATTTACACGTATGTACTCGCATAATCCGAGCTGCGGCCCCTTTTAATTCCCGCGATGGGCCATCGAGCAAAAGAAAAAAAGAAAAAGAAACCCCATGAGGAGGGGGCGGGGCGTGAGGGAGTATGTACCTAGCGAACCGAGGTGCGACGTTTAATTTAACCAAAGTCATTAATCCGGAGGAAGAGAGAGATAGCCGGGTCTCGTCCACCCACTCTACTCGGCGGCTTTGGTGAAAAGGCGCGCGAGCGCACTTATAAATTTGGGAAAGCGACTAGCACTCAAAATAGTCCGCGCCCGCAGCTACCGCTGGACCGCGAGAGATTCAAAACAACCTCTCGCGCGACAAGGCCTCCACTTAACTCTGCTGGCCCTTTTTTTTTTTTTTTTTTTTTTTTTTTTTTCATCGCTCATTCCTTTCTGCTTCTCTTTTTTTTTTTTTTTTTTTTTTCAATGCCCCCTGATGTACCGAGAGGTAAGAGCCCGGGCATACTCCACCGCGCGATCTCCCCGACGGCCCGAGTTGTCGCGATCGGTTAAGATCCGGCGCGCCTACTCCCGCTTTCTTTATTTCTAATTATAAATAATACACATCGTCGCTCGTTCCGCTCCTCCTTGCTCGCTCTATGGACCCTAGCGCCCGAATAGCCGTTTAATAACCGCGAGCCCGGCCGTTACACGTAGCTATACATATTTATATGCTTTTTACCGACTCGCGACCGGTACGATGTTAGTATACTCGGAATAATATTGTGTGCACCCGGTATACGATGGCAATAATGCTATGCACGGCGGTGGCTGCCGCTTGATTATTTCGCCAAAAATAACAATCAATTAAACATTCCGGGGAGAGCAGCGCTGTACGCGTAGTTCCCTCGTCTCCTCGTCGACTATAAATAAAAGTAACGGGCGAGGGAGGTGAAAAAAAAAAAATCAAAAAAGTGCTCGCAGCTGTAAACAAGGGTTCGGTGTATCCAAAACCGATTTTTCGATTTGCATGAAAAAAAAAAAGTGCGCAAAAGATCCGTATCGAGATTGTTGGGTAAAAATATAGCCTCGAGTAACGCGCAGTGTGTTGTGACAGCGATCTATAAATACTGAAAACTAATCGATCGAGTGACCCACTTGAGCGAATCGAAAATTAATGATATTTATATTTACGTTGGCGATCTAACGATCGTCCCCGTGCATCTGTATATTATACGCACAGGTAGGCGATGATGCAGGTGTAATGGCGCAGCAAACATTAAGCCGAATGGCGGATATGGTATATAGGGATGGCTCATCCGATGAGATTGAAGGAGGAAATTTTAGATCGGAGCCTCGAGGAGTGGGAGGGAGCGGCTCATCGCGAGGGGATGGCGTCCCCATTTAACGCGACGCGTGTATAGGTAGGGCCTGGCGCGCGCGCCACCACTTACTTGCGAGATAAGAGCGCATATGATACCTATGTATAGAGCGCAGCGAAGAGTAGGAGCAGGTGCCCGAAGCTACGTGTATACCTTTTGGGTGGGTGGACGGGTACCTCTGGTCCAGCTGGTAACTGCTGCTACTGCCGATCGGCTCGGGTTATCGGTAAATTGACACTGGCCCACTGGGTGGGGCTTGACGCGACGAAGATGTGCCTTCGGACTGAACTGTGTCGCACTGGAGGCCTCTCACGACAATGTCCTGCCGCGTGTAGGCACATTCACGCGCCTCTATACATAGACCCGCGAGCGCCCCTACCCCCCACCCACGCCACGACATCCGAGATGTATATGTATATTTCGGGGAAAGAGAGAAAACCGTCAGCAACGGCACAGTAGTTTGTGCCGAGAGATGCGAGATGACGATCTAGAGTATAATATCGTAGGGAGGGAGTCGGTGTGTGCGATATGCTGCGCTGGCTAAATAAACCGGATGGGATCGCCGCTCGCCGGTGTCTTCCATTTTTTTTTTTTTTTTTTTTCTTTTCTCACTCTCGGGGTTTCCCGCGAACAATAGGCAAACGGAGAACATTGTTTTTTTACTCTAAAAAACTAAATCTGTTCATATACATGGACATTGAGATGTATGATGTACTCACGGTAAACGTGTAGAGGCCGTTCGGGACGGGTTGTCCACCAAACTTGAGGTTCAAGGTGTAGTCGCCCTCGTCGGCCACCTTGTAGTAGATGTCGACGGTGCCGTCGGTGTTCTCCTCGACGTCGACGTCGACGTCCTCGCTGCAAGCACGAAAAAAAACAAAAAAACAATAAAATTCACGCATCCATACGTCATAACGTGCTTTTATAAAAGATTTCGATCGATGCGCCCAAGCTCGTCCAAAGATGTACATATATTTAGTTCTCGGAACGAAAACACGCGAGAAAAGCAGATACTATGATGGAGAATCGCTTTCCGCGGAACTGTATATTTTCCAGGCCCGCCGATTTGATTGCTCCCCCCTACCCATCGGCTCGTAAAGCGCGAATTTATTTCCTTTTCACGCCCACGTATGCGTATACACCGTCCGAAATTAGATTACAATATTTCGAGCGACAATTAATTTGGATTTTTTTTTTTTTTTTTAACGATTAGCTGTATACGCATCATTCGCGAATCGGCCGATTAATCGCGAGGCGAGTGATTTTTCATTGCGACACGTGCGGGGCATCAAACTGATTATGCAAATTGGAACACGTTGTCGAGTGTCTCGGGGATTGATACCCACACGCGTAAGAGATTAAATTGCATCAGAACTGGGGGGGTTGGGGGGTGCTACTTACGCGTGATGCATTACCCGGTGATACGCATATAGTTGTAATAATAGTCATGGCAGGGTATAGGGTTCGAGTTTATACGTATATTACATGCTTCGTCGCTAAGTTTAAAATAAACGCGTGTAAGTGTGCGTACACGGTTTAAACGACTATTCCTCTAGGCTGTCCAGTGCTCGCGCGTGCCAGTCAACGACGTTTTTTTTTTTTTTTTTTTTTTCCCTCCCTCGTCGATTTATTTAAAAACCGAGCTGTTTCATAATCGATGTTTTTCTTTCTTTTTTTTGCCATCGCAGCGAGCTCAACGAAACATATTTACCCGTGTTGAAACGTGACAAGTAAGTTATTGCCGTTTTCTTTAAATGGCCGTTGGCGTCTGTCGGGAATTAGCAGAAAATTGGTGTACTGTAGTATTGTGATGAAAGTGTCGTCACGCTCAATAAACGGTCGCTCGTTAGTTACGATGTCTCGTACGAAGCATACGGCATTGTTGAAATTTTTGCACCAAGATTTATGTGTACTGATCGAAAATAGTGTATTTTTGCTGAAAATGTTGAATCCTCCCGACTGGCTCCTCGTTAAAACATCCATTACTGTCGTCAGTGAAAAAACGAGCATAGAACCACTTTGTGCTACCTGTGACTTTGTATTTTCAAACTGCATGGCTTACGCCTCAAAAAACTTCCTATAATACCTATTAGCGCTTTCAACCCGAAACTACGCAGTAGTTGTAACAAATTGACCGGTATATATCAGCGAAGATGTACGAAAGCCTGGCCGTGTGAATAAAAATAGGCTACGACACGAGTGCAGAGCTTGCGGTGAGCGATGGTTGATAAGATTTCTCGGCTTACCTTCCGGAGGTAGAGCGGATGCGGCAGGTGACCGCGCCGCGGCCGGCGTCTTCGGTGTCGACGGTAATGCAGTACTCCTCGCCCTGGGCGAGAGTGCGCTGGACGCCCTCTTTGATCTTTACTGCGTCGGCCTTACCGGTCGATACGCTCTGCACGTTAACCGGGCTGTTGGGCACCTCCTTGCCGTCGTACTTGACGCTCACCTTGTACCGGCCGCAGTCGTCTGGCAGGTACGTCACCTTGTGCTTGCCGTCCGCGATCTTGCGGATGTCGACCTTGCGGGGCGTTTGGTCCGGACCCTGCAATAACAAATCACACCCATAATTATCATCCAATTTTCACGATTACAGTAATTAGTGTTGTTACGTTCACTTACCAGAACTTGCACGTCTAGGTCACCGTGTCCAGCCTTGGAGGTGTCGACGACAAAATCGGCCGGGAAGGAGGCGGTAGTGACCGGCTGTACACCAGGGCCCGAGAGCACGACCTTGTCGGCGTCGGCACCACCCGCCTCGACCTTGATTCTGAAGGGGCTCTTCTGTATGGGCTTGCCGCCGTAGTTGACGTCCACCTGGACGGTGCTGCCGGCTTGAGAGGGCATATACGAGACGCCCCAAAGGTTGTTGCCGATACTCTTGATCTCGGGCTTGCCGATGGTGCCGCGGTCCGTCTTAACTTTGACGTCGATCGGCGCATTCGGCGCCTTGCTGGAGTCGACGGTGAAGGTGGCCAGCACACCCTCGTGAACCCCACGGGGCTCCACACCCGGTCCATAGGCGAACGCGTTGCTAACATCCTCCTGCTGAAAGGTGCAAAAGTATTTTTCTTACTCATCTATTTTTCTCAGTGAGCTCGAAAGATGCGAGGTCTCACAGGAGGTAAGGCTCACCTGCTTGTCGGCAATGACCGTGAAGGGCGAGCCGGGAATGTGCTGGTCGGCAAACTTGATGCTGATGTCGTAGTCACCGGGCTCGGTGGGCAGATACTCGACGCTGCAGGTACCGTCGCAATTGTCCTTGCAAGCGACAACAGCCTCGCTAGGACCTTCGATAGCCAGTCCGAGTCCACCCGAGCCAGCATCTAAAAAAAAATACATATATATATATTGTATCCCACGATTAGCGTCAGGCGCGTCAAATCGAGTTGTAGTGCACGACTCACCTCTGGTTTCAACGGTGAACTTGTTGGGCCTGTTGACGACGCCTCTCTGGAGTCCAGGACCAAAAGCGCGACACTTGCTGGCGTCGCTGACGCGCTTGACGTCGACGTTGAAGGGCGAGTTGGGCACGGCTATGCCGTCGTAGTGAACGTCGATGGTGTGGGGGCCCTCCTCGACGGGCGTGTAGCTCACGCGGTAAGTGCCATCGGCCAGGGGCGTTATCACCTTGTCGGTGGTGTTGCCGCTCGGGTTGCTGATCTTGCACTGGATGTGCTCCCGCTCGGTCTTTGGCTTGCCCACGGCACGCGTGTCGATCGTGAACTCGGTCGGCTGGTACAGATTCAAGCCTGAAACGCAAGTGTCGTGGTGTTTTAGTTTGAACGAGCTTCGCTACAATACATACATTCATATATATATATGTATATGCATACGACTAAAGTTACATCAAAGTATATCGCAACGCCGGTACAACGATATATATCCGCATCGTCGTCATTCACAAAATTATACAACAACGGCCAAGTACTTGTGATTGTTCTCAAACGAGGCGGTGAACAATCTAACAAATTTTTTCTTTCTTTTATTTCTTTTTTCCTCTTTTCCATAAAATTAACACAGGATTCGTTAGAAACACCAAACAGTCATACGCACGGAGCAACGCAAATCCACGAATCGGGCCGCTAAAAATACACAAACTGGTGCAACAACAGTATAAGCAGCCAAACAAATAAGCCATATAACAAACAAATATACGCAACACAGAGTGTATATATAAATATACATGTGTGTGGGTGGTAAAAAAAATCACGCACTTAGTCTGTGGAGCACTGCAATACACCAAGGAACACACGAAAATCGTGCACACTCTCGAGTTCAGCATGCTGAAGGGGGAAGGAAAAACGAGCGTCACAAAAATTGTTCAGGGGTAAGTAAAGAGGGACGAAAAGTAAAGGGATTAAAGCGTGTAGGTGTAAAACAACAGCAGCCGTGGCGTCGTCATCTTCGTCCTCCCGAGGGGTACTTGTCGAGCGAGAGCAGGTAGAAAGAGAGCTTATATATGATATACATGATGAGTACAAGTGTTTAGAAGAAACAACGGAAAAGGGGTCAGGTGTGCCGAGGGGCGGCTAACAACATGTGCAGGATGTAATATATTGTTACAACGAGGTGCATGAAGTGGTGGTGGTGGTGGTGGTGAGATGCTGCTGACCATGAGGCTGAACGCCGGGGCCCGAGATGCGAATCCTGCCGAGCTCGGGGGGAGCCGGCTCGTAGACGACGATGGCCTCGAAGGGCGAGCCGGGTATGTGCTGGTCGTTGAAGGTGATGTTGACAGTGTAGTCGCCGGGCTCTGTGGGCAGGTAGGCAACGCCGCAGGTCCCGTCGCCGTTGTCGCGGCAATTGATGACCGCCTCGCACGGGCCCTCGACCGTGACTCCGAGGCCGCCTTGGCCGGCGCCGCGCGTGTCTATGAGGAACTCGGCCGGCCGGCCCACGAGGCCGTGGCTCAGACCTGGACCGTCGGCCCGCACCCGGCCGGGCTCGTAACTCTCGACGCAGATCATCCGGTGCGGGTAGCCAGGGATCGGCTCCCCGGCAAAGCTCACGCCGATGAGGTGTTCGCCCGGCTCCGAGGGCGTGAAGCTCACGAGGTAGCCGGTCTCGATCGGCTGGACGGTTGCGCGCGGCCGCGAGCCCGAGGGCGCGCTTATCGAGACCTGCGCGTCGACGGGACTCCCCGCCGCCTGGGTCAGCAAGCGGAACTGCTGGATGCTGTTGAGCGGCGCGGCTTTAAGGGCCGCCGCCTCGTTTTATTTTTTTTACTTTACTTGCCAAGGGCTGTTCAGCGTCTTAATTTTTATATATAATTGTATATTATGTATGACCATGTGTACACTATTGTTATTTTATTATTACTACTGCTACACGTATATGTATGTATATATATATATGTGCAGAGTATTTTAGCCGCGAGTGTAAGGTGCAGTATACTAATGCCCGTTCTTGGTGCCGTTTTATATCGAACGACGCTGCTACTGCTACTACTGCTCTGCCACGGCTGATGCTGATGCTGTGTGGGGCCTCTGCGGATTAAGTTACCAGCAAGCAGAGCGCGAGAGATCTGCCGGCAGTTTTGCGTGAGTCAGCTCAAGCGGTTATTATTCACTAGAACCAATCGATTATAAAAAGCGCGGGAAGATCATCTTTTTTTTTTTCCATCATCGGTCTACACGTCTGTGTGCCGTGGGTATAATCGTAATTCATTTTTTTTTTTTTTTTTTTTTTTTAACGCGTCTACAGAGAGTTAGAGAGCGCTGTAGCCACAAGCAGTTTGTACTTATTCAACGTAGTTCGATAAGTCATCGCGTGCCCAATCAATGTAGTCAGGTGTTGTTGTTGTTATTACATGAGAAGCTAAAACACAGCAAGTACTTGAGCCGCGTCACCTCATCTACGGAGGACGAGTCGAGAGGAGACGGTTCGGCTCGCGGGGATTGCCCCATCGAGTGTATATCGTTCGAGCTATCGCTTTCCCGCGCCCCGAGTCTGTTATATTTATCCGGCTCAGAGTCAACGTATTTATAGAAAAAGCTCTCTTCGTTTTTCGGCCGAGAATAAACTCGCGTGCTCGTCACGGATTCCACTGGAATTTTCGTCATACGCTATTTTTCATTTTTTCTCTTTCTTTCTCTTCTTCTTCGGTCTTCTTCTTCGAATTCTGGTGATTTCTAGATTTTGACAAGTACAAGCGTTGGTAACTTTCACACACTGGACCATCCCCTGTGGCCTACGCGACTTGTGTACGACTTTCAAAGAGATGCTAAGTTTAAGAATTATATCAGTGAAAAAATAAAAAACTAAAATAACTTTGTTTTTCATGAGAAAATTTTTTTTTCTTTTCAATTCTAGGATCAAGCAAACTATGCATCTTTTTGAGAATCAATCTCTTACCGACCGAATTTACAAATGGGTAATAAATATGTATTAAAAAAAAAAAAAAAAAAAAACTGTAATAAACTTCTGATAACACTTACTCGGTGACAGGCCATCGATTTTGACTTTCGAAACGTCGACGTGTGGCAAAACTTTGACTTTCATGGGGCTCTTGGGTACTTTCAAGCCTCCATAGTTCAGGTTGACGGTGTAGGTGCCCGGCTCTGGTGCAACGTAATCGACCGTGTAGGTACCATCATCGTTGTCACTAACCTCGATTGGTAAGTCACGATTATCTGGAGTTTTCATGTCAACCTTCAATTCACCAGGACCAGCCTCGCGACAGTTGACGTTAAAGTGAGTGGGAGTATTTGTCCTCACAGGCTTGTCAAGTCCGGGACCAAAGGCCTGCACCAGTGCAGGGTTCAATGGAGCCTCGACTTTGACTCTGTATGGTGACTTTTTCGTGGCAACACCGCCGTAGTTGACCTGAAATAAAAATTTTGACACATGTTATTACATCTATCATATCGAGATCCATAGACTATCCGACGTATGTATGTGAGCATACCTGTACGACGTGCTGAGACCCAGAGGTCGGTTTGTAATGTGCTTGTATCGTTCCGTCACGCTTGTCTTCAAGCTTAATTGGTACGTCTCTACCGAGGGCATCCTGAATAGCCACCTCCAAGGGAGCTTGTCCTGCTTTCTTCACGTCAACAGTAAAGTTGGTCGGCTTATCCATGACCAATCCCGATGGCTGAATTCCGGGACCGTGAACCTCGACCTAAGACCAAACCAAGCGTTTTCAATACCGATACAAATTAAAGAAATATCGATTCCTGCTATAATTTCAAACTTTGGAACGGTATATACTTTGTCTGGATGAAAGTCGCTCTTCGGCACGATGGTGGCGATGTACGGCGACTTTGGAATATCCTCGTTGTCGCAGAGTATATGCACGGCGTAGGGGCCGGGCTCCGTTGGCAGGTACTCGACATCGGCAGTACCATCGCCATTGTCGTTGCACTCGATTTTCGCCTTGGAGGGCCCTTCGATCGAAAAACCAAGGGCTCCGGTTTCGCCGTTCGTGTCCACGGTAAACCGCGCCGGGTGTCCGACTACGCCGCCGTGCAGGCCAGGCCCAAAGACTCGGATGTCGGACTCCTTGTACACACCCACGTTGACTTCGAAGGGCGAGTTTGGTATCTCTTTGCCCCCGTAAGTTATCATGACAATGTGACGGCCGTCCTTAACCGGGTAATAGTGGCACTCGTACGTCGTGTCGTCGATTTTTTTAAGACTACAACCAGACGAGCGTTTTATGTACCTCAATTCTTTGGTAAACTATTAAAATATATAGCTGAAAAAAAAAAGAACTACGTACTTGGCCGGCAAGTTGACACCACCCGGTCCAATGACCTTAACTTCGGGCACTCCCTCGCCCGCGCCTTTCGTAAAAATCTTAAAGTCCGCGTCGTCCCTGACGCGCACGCCGTTGGCCAGCAGGCCTCGCCCGTACGCTCGGCACTTTCTCGCGTCAGAGATCGGCGCCACGCGCACCCCAATGGGGTTGTTGGGAATGAGCTTGCCAGCAAAGAAGATGTTAACCGAGTGCAATCCAATAATCGGCGAGGTGTACTCGCAGCGGTAGACGTCCGGCGCGGTCTGGCGCAGCTTAACCGGCACCGTTGCTCTGTTACCCTGCGGAAGATTAGATCGGTAAACAAAAGAATTGGAAAATACATATGAGATACGTTTGGTTGATAGTAGGCGTGTGGACAAACCTGAGGGTCGAGAATGATGACTTCGGGCACGCCCTTGCCGGCGTCCTTGGTAAAGACCTCGAAGTAGGTGGGTCGGTTGACGACGACGCCGTCGGGCAGGAGACCCGGGCCGCTGGCTGTTACCTTGGTCGGGTCTCCCGCGCGGCCCTCGACCATCACCGAGTACGGGCTCTTCGGGATCTCGCGACCCCCGAACAGCACGCGCACCTTGTGCGGGCCGTCGGTCTTCGGCGTGTACGACACCGAGTACGTGAGGTTGCGATCGTTGTTGAACCTAATGTTGACCTGCAACCCAGCCACGCGACAATGATGAATTTCTCTCCCTCTCTATCCATCTGATTACACTTTTTTTTGGGTTAATAAATAAGTAAAAAAAAAAAAAAAACAGTTTGTTACGTAGGTGAGTTTCAAACGCTTAAACAACAAGTTTACACACCCGCCAACTATCCAGTTTTTCATGGATGTTTGGCAAGGATAATGGAATGCATGTATATGTATATATACCTTACCTTCGTGCGTATTCACGACAAATACGTTTACGAATATGCCTACAGGTGTGAAGCTGTAGAAGATCATATTCTACGAGGTGAGCTTTTCAATGGCACATACATGATAATATGCTTACAGTAAGGAGGCACATCAAAAATTGTTATCTACATACTCTCACGACTCTCGACAAATCACTTTCAAAAATATACATATTGGAAGAAAAATCTTTTTTTTCAGAGGGTTCAAAAAATCACGGGGTGGAATATTTTTTCTTTTTTTTTTTCACTTTTTCAAAACAGACAAGTGGGTACATTTACGTAAATGACGGAGTAAATTTCAGCGTACAAGGCACGATTGCTACATTATTCATTAAAATCAAAGTTTATTTTTCTGCTTTTAGTGTGAAGGAATAACTGTATGGACAAAGCAAGAGTTATCGCATATTAATCTCTATCGCGAAATCACAACTTTTGTCCAAAGTGTCAATTTTTAAATCAACAAGTACAAAAAACTTGTTAATTCTTTTTCATTTAATCCTGCATAGTATTGGAGCTGACAAATTACATATCAAAATTACAATGCAGCCAAAAATAGTGATTTTATTTAGTGTTATTGTAGTTTTTTCTCCGAATAAAACATAAGATACGTCTATGAAGCAGTCGTGCCTGGAAATGATGTTTTCAAATGAGCAGAAAAAATACGACACAAGGGACAAAAATCCGACAATAAACAGTCCTAAGCTCTTTACGGAGCGAAAAAATTGTTCAAAAAAAAAAAAAAAAAAAAAAAAAAACGTAGACGAAAAATAGGCGGAAAAACATCCGGGGTCGAAAATAAACAACCTAACACGAGGAGAACACAATATATTCGATTTGAATTAGAAGGAAAAAGGAGAAAAAGTACGAACGCCTTACCGGTAATTTAGCACCCTTCGGATCCTCGACGGTAACTTCCACATTTCCCTTACCAGCGGAAAATGTCTCGACGATAAAGTTGGCCGGGGCGTCGGTGACCGGGCCCGTCGGTTCGATTCCAGGACCGTAGGCCCTTACCCTGCAACATTCTCCGTCAATCTGTACATTTGCCCATATACCTTACCTCACGGCGCACAAATTTTAATATTTTTAGATTACAACAAATAAAAAAAAGTATAGATACATGGCGTCTCTGTACATAGACACCGACTGCAATATCCATACATCGTTAATGTTATCAAAGCTGCACTTTTTAATCATATCGAAACAAATGACACAAGGACAGCTCCTCGTGTCGTGTGTAAAACAAAAAAAAAAAAATGATTTAGTATTTCCGATCGAGTGGTTTTATGCTGTTGTTATTGTTGGTGCCAGCAGCATTGTTCGCAAAGCAAAAGAGAGCAAAAAAATAATAATAATAATAAGTAGTGCCAAAATAAAAAATGTTAATGAAACCAGCAAGTATACTTATAGATGTGCGAAATAAATAATCAAAGTGTGGGTGTGATGCGCTTGATATACAATGAAAGCGTAAAGCGGTGCTTCCTACGAAATGTTAAAAACGTCGGACTGGCAATAAGCATATAAATTAAAATGCGCTGAGACAAATCATAATAAAAAAAAATCCCAATCCGCAAACACTGTAGGACTACGTATTACTTTTGTTACGATTACGTGTGTAAGTTATACAGAAAAAGCGATGCGCGTTGAATGACTTACCGCGGTGGCGGCACACTGCATTCGAGGCATGAAATAAATTTATGAATTATTCAACTTTTTCCATCACAGTTCGTCTCTTTCTTTTTTTTTTTTTTTCTCTTCAAAGCACATATATGATCGTATCATCATTGTATACATGTATATGTACATTCAATAATTAAAGACATGATGATTATACTAGATTCGTGATCTTAGCGTGACAACATATGCACGTTGGTATATGTATATATAGAATGGGTGGAAGATACCTCGATGGGCAAGAGAAAATGAAAAAAAAAAGTGGGTCCACGTTACCTGTTTGGATTAGTTTTCGGGCGGAGAGGCGCGCCGGGCTTCAACTTTGCGTTGGGATACTGCGACAGATACGTCATCATGGACATTTCGTCGATGTTCGGGTTAACCATCTCCTCTGGTTTGATCAACTACAAGTGCAAACTTTAATGATTAAAATTGTCCACGAGGGCTACTGGAAGGTCTCTTCCCTCGAAGGAAGTTTTTCCTCTTCAAAAGTGGGAGTAACGCACCTGGGGTATGTTGAGCCAGTCGTCGGCCAAGCCCATGGCTTCGGAGGCGTTTTGGGCGGCATCCTTGGGGTTCCAGTCCTGCCAGTCGGGACAGAGCCCGGGGGCGACCGCGTCGACGAGGGCCCCAACCGCCCGACCGTCGTTCCAGTCCGAGGTGAAGTTGGAGATGGGCAGGTCCGGTATCTTCGACTGGATCCACTGCATGAGGCGCTGCTTCGGGGTGGCGCCCTTGTCTGGGCTGACCTCGTCACCCTCCCACATTGGCATAGAGATCGAGTAGTGCAGGATAAGCGTCCATATCAGCCCGAGGATCAGCTTGAGCTTGCAATCGACTATGTGCGACGAGTCTGCAACCGATTCGTTTGTACGTTTGAAATATCCCAATGGGACCTTTTTTCACGAGGACTTGCCTTTACAAATCATTTTCATTGTCATTCGATTCGATTGTCAGAATATAACTTTTTTTTACCCATCAATAAAATACCAAGAAGTAAACCTCGGAAAAATGTTCATCCGAATTTATCAGTGTGTATATATATATATATATGGTAAATACCAAGAAAAAGAGCATCGTTTGCCGATATGGCACGCGTGGCACGATGTGTTTTCATAATATTTTTTTCTGAAAACGTTTAAATACCATTGCATGAATTTTAATTGGAGAGAGAAGGGATTGCAAAGGCGATTACAGAGTCAACAGACTAAACTACACCTGATGGGCAAATATAATTATGAATCCCTCAAGGTATCA
Source organism: Copidosoma floridanum (assembly GCF_000648655.2). The sequence goes on from NW_019379499.1 coordinate 1,325,935, forward strand.
ACATTTTCAGCGACTACACACATGGTATAGGATATTAGCGCAACTTGAATCGAGAATATCGTTATTATATAGACGTCGCGTATCTCGTTTCCCCCCCCCCTTTCTATTCATTCGCGAAAGCTCGCCAGCGCTAAACGTATATAGAAAAGTTCATCTCGAAGCATACACGTAAAGCTGGCTTGGCGCTCGCCAATTTTAGACCTCGCGACTGTGGGCGCGATCACATTGTGCAACACCACCACTTTCCTCTTTCTCGCGATGTTCTTGTTTATTTCAAAATCACGTCCATCGCCCGGCAGCACGTATAACAATATATATATATACACCCGGCTCGACTCGAAGCTCCCCCGCCATCGTTAGTCACGATTTTTTAGCGAAAATATAATTCCTCTCCACGAGCAAAATTAAGGGGGAAAAAAAGAAAGAAAAAAACAGATGCGTCAAAAACTATTTTCGATTCGCGCGAAACGCCGTAAGAATGTACATCTCTCGCGACACATATACATCACCACCCACGGAGGGGCTGCGAAAAACAAAAATACATTCCCACTAAATGCTCGGGAAACGAGTAGTCGCGTAAAAGTTGAAAAAACAACACGTGCAAGTTGTCGCCGGCTCGCGTGTCCCGATGCTTTTTGGACGCTGATCAAATTAATTGTCATTCATTCCAACAGACATGTATATAATATATGTATATTATATGCGCCTTCGTTGCAGTAGAAAGAGCCAACAGCATCGGATCTGCATATTCGGTGTTTGAAAGTGTCGGAGACAATGTTAATTGTGAGCGTATATAAGTATATACAGGTGACGCGAGTAGTGAGTCAGACGCGCTCGGATGCAGTCATTGTAGGTAAGTAACGCAGTCATTGTCACCTTATGCTAAAAAATTTCGAGCGCTCGACATCATTATTTCGTCTATCGCGCCATCGGCGTTTAACTGTATAATTGCAACATATCTTAGTGGCGCAACAGTCTACAGAAATACTATTTCAGCTGTCGACGGTGTGGACAGAACTAATGAAAAAAAAAAAAAAACTAACTTAAAAAAATGCTCAAGTGTTGCGGCATTTCTATTTTTAAACTATTTTTAAGAAATGCTCGCATATAATATAGGTTGGGTATATTATCACTATTCTGGAGTAAATCGTTTTACAAAAAAACAGATAGGCTAACTAAATCGTCGTTGTAAACGAGCGTTTAATAGACAGATACCGCATCACACGTTTGTATAATATAATAATGAAGTTCGGAAAAAGTAGGTGTTCGTGGAAAAATGACATCAATATAAATATAGATATTTTAAGATATTACTGTTCTCGCGTCGATGTAATCACTTATACTGATGTCACAGGTTTAATTGACTTTTTTTCCTTCGGTTGCGTTGTTGAAAAAACTTTCTCACTATGATACCATTTCCAAGAAGTGTTGAACTCTTTTTGGTCCTTTTTTTTTTTTTCATTGCTTTCGTATATCGTATTAGTTTTAAAATTCTTTGGTGTGTAGGTAATGATAAACACTTCTTCGGAGGTTTAATTTCCAAGCGCGGAGGTGTTCTACTTAAAAACACTCCAAGTAGTACCCCTGAGCGTATTTAAAAATAAACTTTTGGAATTTTTCAAAATCCGTGACAGAAACTGAATTGTGTTTAGTTTTACACTTGAATTGCCTATGTAAGCTGGCCGAGCGTCATGTCGCGAGAAAAAAAAAAAAAAAGAGCTTTTATGAAAATATTCAGGTAAAATTCACGTGCGATCCCAATAGCAAGATTATTATGCACCTAAAACAGCCTTACCGCTACAATAAAACATTTCTCCGAATGAGGGATTTTATTTTTACAGTGCCATCGATTTCTTCTTTGGCAATTTCCATTCTTCTTGATACCGAGACGATCCAATGAAGAGTCTCACGAGGAAGGCACTGAGAAGTGGAATCAACTTTGCGATTCCCAAACGAGAATGGTGGAGAGATGAAAGCGCTCATTGTGCTCGTATAATCTCTCTGAAGGAGAAAAAAAAAAAAAAAAAAAGAGATCAAACCCGAGCTCCTCTCTCTATTTCAGCTTATCCAATAGCTCGTAGCTCGCGATGCCACAAGATCAATAACCTGGATCGATCTGGAGCGCGGCTTCGATATTCACGCGGATGTTGTTATTTTTCGCGGCTACACACCTGTTTCAATGATGATTTTGCTACGTCCATAATGCAATTGTTACGCATGGTACTCGCGCCGAGTTCGTAATCGAGGATGAAAAAAAAAAAAAAAAAAAAAAATAGGAAATATAAGAGCTGAGAGCTACATGTTTTCTTATTGGACGAGTGTTATCGCACAGCTGAAAAATCACGGGGGGGCCGATGCCACTGTATACTATTATTAGCCACGTACATACTCTCGATCTCAAGCTCGTAATAACAATAATGTGTATAAGCAGTGGAGCGTGTACCACCTAATTGTATTTCCGTCACACAAGTACTGCTCGCGAGAGAGTTGAGTCAACGTTTGCCGAAGAGATGATCATCATCGGGCAGATTGAATCACTTGCCGAGGATGGCCTTGGCATTATTGCGCTTGGGATCTCTCTGATGTGTAAACAAGTAAGTATATCTGTTGTCTGCTCTCGCGATCTCAAAAAATTAGCTCGATCTCCCAACCGAACAATCGTTTTTTTTTTTTTTTTTTTTTTTTTTTTTTTTTTTTTTTTTTTTCATGGGTGGCGCTAAATCAATTCACATCGCGGATATTGCCCACTTGTTGAAAATTACCAAACTAATTTATAAGCGTGACAATGAAAAACTTTCAGTGTATGCAAAAGAATCGCCAAGTCAAGCGGCCAATGGAATTTCGTGTAAGTATGTGATACCTATAGTATTATAATATTGCACGGCACACTGTTGGCGCCGTATCGGTTTTCGTCTTTTATTCCCACTCTCGAGATTCATCATATGGAATTACGTCCATTTAAAACGCGCGTGCCATGAATCTCCAGCCGCATCTCGTGTATATAAGTGTACACGTGCTCCTGAGCACATATATACATACGTACACGCATGACACGTCAGGCCGTGAGTGGTTATACGAAAGGACGAGTGTGTATACATGTATGCGTGTGGATACAATACGGCCAATTTCTTCAGGAACCACTTATGTACGGCGTAGGTGACTTGGACATTTTTTCCCTTTTTTTTTTCTTATCATGTCCATTCGAGTTTGTCGTAATAAGTAGCATGAGAAAGTAGGGCTTATTTGTAATAGCTATCCGCGCCAGTGCTTATCGCCCCTTTTAAAGTCGTTAAGCTTTTGAAAGTGGGCGTCATTGGGAAATCGTTACGGATGGGCCAAATTTTCGTTCTTTTCAAGAAAAAACATTAACCGAATTTCAATTTTGAAAGTGAAAAAGAAAAGGGGACGACGACAGTGCGGTGTAGTGTTTGATTTTCGAGGGAAAAATTTTCCAAAAACTCCACCATCAGCTTTGTTATGAAGAACGAGCAGCGCCTTGTAAAAACCAAGCCCTGGGAGTCAGCGAAGGCGAAGGGCAGGGGGAAGGGAAGAAAAACCGGTTGGACTTCATGGTGTTTCCATTGGGATTTCTCGACAGTGGCCCAACGGGCTCTCTCCCCTTTTTCCGACTCCTCGTCGCACAGGTACACATATACATCATAATTTAGTGGCGCGCAGTAGGCCCCCCAAAAAGGCAGGCTCGAGGGAAGAAAAAAAAAAAAAAAAAAAAAAAAAAGAACGAACGAAGGAGAAAAATGTCAGGCTGCGTCCTCGATGACGGCATTGAAGACACAGAGAGAGAGAGAGAGAGAGGTGCTGGAGCAGCAGCCGTGTGTATACTCGGTGCGAGTTTAGACGCTGACGTCACCGATTGCCTCAGCTAGCGCTCCCGCGCACGATCCAGGTATATACTCACACAACCGATTTCTTCTCAACGCCAGGGTTTCGCGATCACGTGATGATGCTACTAATGCCCCTCTGTGATGTGGGAATTTTTTTTTTTTTTTTCGAGTATCGACAACAGTTGCTTTTTTGTTGTCGGATAATATATACATACACTTTTAGTATAAAGTGACACAACTAGAAGAACGCAATTCATAGCATCTATAATTAAAACAAAATTAAACGACACGGTATCAATTGTCGTGGGGTTATTCGAGCAGACAAATTACAGTAGGAAAACATATTACCCACTCGACGCTGATTAAATATCAGTTGCGATAAAACGACGACTTAATATTATATAGAGCCAAGTACTATAGCGAGCGGCTTAATTACAGAGAGAGGAGGCAACTGCGGCGATTGTATGGCAAGTAGGTACCAATTGAACGCTCGATTTCAATGTTTGGTACTCAATTGGGCCAAACTCCAATGTCTACACATATAACATATCATACAGTCATGACATACAGATATGGCACGATAAAATGAAAATAAGGAAAGGCGTGAGGCTCTTTGAGATTGTCGAAATAACGGGCGAATTTTTTTAAAAGTGCGCGGGTCGCGGAGCGCACATATAGGCTGCGAAAGCCGCGACTCGACTCGTCAACAAGTGGCCATTCGCGAGATAGGTGATGTGTATATAGGCACATTTACTCATATATACCTGTATACACGACACGACTGACACGAGGACGGATCGAGAAGCACGTGTATGTTGATAGGTATATATGTGCATATTTATATATACGCCTTTGCCGGTATGGCGAGGGCGTTTCGCATCACCTATACACAGGTGTGCTTTATAATATATACCTACTGTAAATGGCACACGTATACAGGCAACAGTCGCGGTATCGAGCTCCCACCGTCTACTGGTAATTCATTATATTTTTTACCGCTTACTTTGCGCTCGCCCGTCTTTAGCCACGCATGCAGACAATCACTGCACGTGTGCACCTATTTTTTTTATTGAAAAATTAATAAAAAAAAAAGAAAAGAAAAAAAATCAGCCTTGACAGACAGCGAATCGGGTTAATGGGTACAGGTGCCGGGGAAAGGGGAGAAAAGCAGCCGGTGCAGAGTCAGCCTCCCTGGCCGAATAATCGATCCGCGCCTTTCCGCGCGCACCATAGATATATAGTGACATTATGCCATGCATCCTTGCGCGCCCCCATGGTCCTGTATTTATACATTATGCAGTTTCGCGGAATTTTTAAGGTCTTTCACACATTAATCGTATGACTTTGAAAATCACCGATTCGTACACCGGTATGATCAGCTTGCACGGGTTGACGTTTAAACTAAGGTGAGCTTAATGAAAAAGCCATAGGGGACTATTTTTTCTTTTTATCAGCAACTCGATTTACATTATCCATCACGCGCCTCGTAACTCTTAAAAAGTTGGTGCTATCGGCGCGTGGCAATGGCAGATAACCATCAGCTGATGAATTTCCAAAATTGTGCCGAAAGCACACCTTAATCGGGCGCTACCTGTCGCAACTTTTTTTTTTTTTCTCTCCCCCCCCTTCGACGCTAATTGTCGCGCTCGCGTTTCAATTACGTTACTTACTTATCGCTCCTGTGCGTGCCATTATTTTAAAACGTTAAAGCAAGGCCTGACGCGTGTTATAATAATAAACTGCCGTGGCTGAATATTAATTCGTCTAATTTGCTTCAAACAATTTTTTAACGATCCTCGCGACAATCGACTGATATATACTTTGTAAGCGACGATAATATCCGCTTTTTTCTTCAACTTTAATCTTTTGTTTCATGATTCGTTCGATACATTTTCATACTTGCACGTTATATACATATATAAGTAATATATATATACTCGTGAAAATAGTTCGAAACGTACGTAATCACGTAATTATGAAAAAAAAAGCTAAAAATAAAACGTCGAACGAGCAACTATAAAGGACCGATTAAAAATGAATTGGAGTGGCAGATTGGCGGAGGCGAAAAGGGCGGGAGCATTGTGGTACACGTTTTTTGCGGGTATACCTACCAATAAGTTATACGTGATGGGTGTACGAGTGGATCAAGTTACGATGGGAATGGTCATCAAGGGATTGGAGCTCGTGCAGGATAAGGTAATTTTTGACACGTAATATATATATATATATATATGTATGTGTTAACAATGATGATGATAAGGGCAGCAAGCAATGGTGAAACGTGAGAAGGGACGTACCGATGTTGACGATGCGAATGCCTTGGTTCTCGAGGAACTTGAGGGCGATTTCGACGTTTTCGAGCTTCTGGGAGCGAAAGGTCGGTTTCTTGTTGTGCTTGGGCAGCCTCTTCTGGGCGAGTACCTCGATGAGGCTGACGAGCTTGAGGCCATCGCAGAGGTCGGTCTCGAGATCCGAGATGTGGCTGCTCGCGCACTTGAGGTGCTCGTTGGCCCAGCGGGTGAAGGTGTTCTGCTGGATACGCTTCCACTCGGCGTCCTCGGCAAGTTCGCGCTCAACCATTTCTGTCTCCTGTTCCGCCTGCTGCTCGCGGTTGACTGCTCTACTGTCATGCTCATTCATTTTGCCGGCTAGTTGTTATCCACCACCTCAGGCGCACGTATGAATATATATATATATGTGTGGTGTGCGTGTGTGCGCCTTCGTTACGCTGACTCTCTCTCTTTCTTGCCTTTGTTATACACTTGTACGCTGCAGCTATCTCGCTTGCTCCTGCTCGGTACAACATACAATATACGTATGTTTTTAGTGTGTGTGTTTATATACATATACGCTCCAGCTCCAAAATGCCTCATATATATATATATACCGGCGCGCGCAAGCCGCGTCAAAGTGTATATATGTATAGTTTTGTGTACACGCCACCCACACCTACCTGATGAGTAGAGATATGTGTATGTTTTCGTCCTGCTCTTCGTTCGGCTCTTCCTCTCTATATAGCAGTCCAGGCTGGATTTTGGACCCTCCAGCTGATGATGTGGGTGATGGTATCTGGGATCTCGAGCTCGGATGTATGCAGGCGTGCACGTCGGGACTATCTGGCTCCAGGCGCTCTGCAACTTTGGTAAACAAAACAATGTCACTCTAACTACTACGCACTATACACATACCTATATGTATAGGTACCCATAAGCCTATACGTTTCGAATGGGAGATCCTTCCCAATATACCTACTTCTTCGCAAAATTGAAATTGTAACGCGCTAGCTATTTATTTATCTGTCACTTGAAAAGTGATACTTCAACCGTGAGGTAATACACACTCATCGGTTACGAGTTACGATACCGATATACTTAATTGTGATATAATATTTATTACCTTCAGTGACGCACACCTTTACTGTTTCGCTGCTAACTAGGGTGTAAGTAACGCGCTAAAATCGTAGTGCAGAATTTGACGAGGATGGATGTGTTTCACTCTTACTTATCTACAAGGTAGTACACCTATATTATGTAAAATCACTTGTTATTTCTACAGTTATTCAAACTGACGCTTTCATTCTCAATGATATTGTTACTACTATTTCACACTCGATTCATTAAACGTGAAATTCATACAATGATATTCGTACACCTCTGTCTCCAATTATACGTTTTCAAGTTCACAAGAGGTGTATACCTATAAGTAGGTATATCTTATAATTTAAATTTGATTACTAGTGTTACAAGTTCCCACCCACCGCCCGTAATTTTACAACGAAAGAAAAAAAAGGCTTTCGTTATATACATACAACGGCAGGATGGAGCTGGAAGTTTAAAAATCTTTTAAACTTAAACGATTGAAATTTCCACATTTACTCGCTAGCTTCCGTTGGGAAGAAGAAGGTATATTTTTAACCCACTTGTCGTATATACGTATATAAAGGTAAACAGAAGCCGAAAATTTCTATCACGTATCTATAATACACGTCGTGCCGTGTTATTCACGTGTACAGGAATATAATGTGCGTGTGTTGGCGCGATAAAATAAACGAGAGATTACAAAGTTTACAACACGGAGATTGGAGCAAGGGTTATACGCTTATAAAAATCTTTTTGTCGTGGCTTAAAGGCACATATTACTTTTTTTATACGCGCACACGCGTACTTCTACCTCAAGTGATAGTAGGTGGGTATTATCAAAGAGGCGATATTATATAGATAAGGTAAAAAAATGATGATCAAGTGTAAATCAGCGCTAAATGTTCGACGCTCGCGTGCTTGGCGTGTCATATGATTATCCAAAAATATATCGTACGTCGCATTGTATGATAATACTGTAATATTTTCTAGAAGTACGTGTAAGGTACGGGAGGAAAGCACGCGAAAGCTTTCGATCTGAATTCAAACTCCAATGCGAGTATAAAGTACAAAGATTGGCTCTCAGCAAACATAATAACACACGCACGAGGATACATTTTGATTTTAATTAGAACAAACTGATACATATTTCACAGTAAATTGCATCTTCGACGCTGCCAGGGAGAGGATACTCGAGAGGGAGAAAAAATTTTTTTATATTCTTATTTTTCATTGGCACGGTGCCATTGGTCGCAATGAATTTACCCGCTGAAAATAACACGCGAGTGCCTCCTATGATGGATAATTAATGGCTTATTATGTACTGACGATTATTTAACATCTTATCTATTATAGTATATTAAAAAAAAAGTGACGCATAAAGTTAAAAAACACGATGATTTTCTCAAAAACCAAATTTCGGACCAGAGCCGATGGTTCTTAAAATTATGGCTTCACGTCCCTTTTTCGCGCACATGGGTGGGCTACGCGCGAAAAGACGATTACATAAAGTGGAAGTGAATTTCGACGAAAATATATGCGGGATTGTTCTTATGCGAGGCGCAATATGAATTTCTGATAAAGCGCGGTGGCAGTTGTTGGTTCTTGGCACGAAACAATAAGTATAAACGCGAACCACCCTCTGTATTTCAAAATAGATATTAAAGGTATGCATGTGTATAGCCGACGACCTGGAAAACATGCAGCGTTATATTTTTTCGTTAATTTTTAAAACTGTGTAAAACATGTGTGTGTGTGCGCGCGGACAGCGTGTATATAGATAATAATAGAGCGGTGCGCGTCTCGCTCGATCGAGAACGAAACAGCTGCAGTGGCACGCATCTAATGCAATTATTGTACCACGAGCTTGCAAAACGATTCGTTGTCCCTTTTGACTCTTTGAACGACAAATTGTGTTAAGTAACGCGCGTTGTGTTTTGTGTTTTTTTACATTTTTGTCGACGTCGGTATATGTATACCCTCCAAGAGTATAAAAGCGAGAGGAGCTTTCGGTATTTTTAAATTGTGCGGAAAATTTACGACGGCACGCCTCGACTCAAACACTGCGTGGTGACGAAAGTCTCCGGCACTAAAAATCGCGTAAAACAACGCGCACAACCGATTTCTATATATATATATATATATACGCACACTTGGGGTTTAGCTGGTGAAAGAGCACCTCGAAGCACGATAAAAGAAAGCACAGGGTAGAAGATGAAGAAGAAGAAGAGCAGCGGTTCTGATACAAATATATACGTGTACGTGCAGCCTCGGGAAGCACTATGATCGTTCCGTTCGGCAAATACTATACGGAAGGAGATGAAGAAGAAGAGGAGCCACTCTAAAAGTGGGCACACCCGCACACTCGGCGTCGGAGCCGGCTAGTTTCTTCTCTCTATACAACAACCATCTCTCGGGAGAGCACTCCACGCGACCGGCAAGCGTATTATAATGTATATGATATTTATGGGTTATTGGCACCCGTAAGTACACATGTACGTTTGCACTTGAAAAAACGTAAATCGGTAAGCACACTCGCAAGCTCTAGCGAAAGCGGTTAGTAAAAAAGGGAAAAAAAAAAAAAAAAAAAAAAAAAATTAGAATCAGCGGCGAATCTTAATTTTACACTCACACTGGGGCGCGCTTAATACACCGGCTGCAACAGCACCAAGTCGTGTACTGACCGCGTCGTCGACGCGAAGGCGAATGTTACACTCTGACTGACTTCTCCAAGAATAGTTCGCGGTCCCTCTCTCGCGCGAGTTTGTTTCGCCCCCCGAGGAAGTACAGCAGCTGCGTCGTCGTGTCTCCCCGAGCACCCGCGCGAGAGCGAGAAAAAGAGGGAGAGGACCGGTCTATATTTATATGTATACGCACCTTTTACGTTACATGGGCGTATATTATATGTGTATACCTCTGTGTGACGCGATGGTCCCGCCGGCAGTACGAGGCCACCTAGGGGGTTTTCGTCATGAAGCGAGTTTATACTCGTAAGATGCCGAAGCAAAACAAAAAAAAAAAGAAAGAGGAGTTTTTTCGCGAAATTGAAATCCGATGTTGGGGAAAAAAAAAAACTTGGCTCGGTATATGTTGCGCGAACAAACGTGCGACAAAATCCAAAAAGATAATTTAGTGCCTCATTATATATATTAAGTGGAACGAGTCGCGTTTTTGGTGTAAGGCTAATAGCGCGGCTCCGGTGGGTCTCCGCTTCCAAAAGTCATTAATCCATCGTCAGCGTTAATCGCGACAATAATTAAGCGCGCTTTTGTTGGCCGTTAATTACAGCGATTTCAACCGTTGCGCCGAATATTAAATTCTTCTGTGCGTGTAACACAAGACTTTGCGGTGGAGGTGAAAAAATAGATGTGACGGGAAAAACGTCAAGTTTCCCCGCGCCGGGTATTTAAAGTGTATAACCAGGGAGCGGCGCAACAATGACAAGCTCCTCTGAAAATTAAAAGCGATGGAAACAGGAGAGAGCACGAAGCGAGAGAGGAGGCTTTTTTCGAGGCGGTCGAGCCAATTTAATTTGGCCGTCGCCTTTTTCAAACGCGCGAAAATTCGCCGAGTGGGCCATTCTCCTCTGCCATACACTATAATTTTGTGCGTCTATCCTACGCACCGCAGCTATATGCATTTCTCATGCTTCTTTTCACGCATGACGAGGTAAAGGCAGTATAATACAGCGCCAGCGGGAGGACATTCGCTCGCCAAAAATTATTCGAACGCACGAGGAGGAGGAGGAGGAGGCGAAGTGAAAAGCTGCCGCGGCAAGGCCGCGCTTTTTAAAGAAATCCTCCGTGCGCGCAATGCCCCGTGACCTGCTGGCCCACAAAACAGTCCCTCCCCAAGGAACGGATCATCGACGGTGCACTGTGTATATCTGTACAGTCTTGACTGGTCGAGCGCGCAAAAGTGAGTTAAAAAATCGAGCGCCGTATATGGCGGTGGCTCCGCGCGGCGCTCGCCCCCCACGTCCTTCTCTTTGTTGAGTGCGCCAACGCGCGTAATCGGCCGGCACCAAGAGAATACCATAAGCGGCCAAGGAGCTGACCATACTTTGGCCTCTTGCTTATCCATATCTGAGCGACAGCCAGCGTCCGTCCCCTCCTGCGGCTGCAATGACTCTCTCTGCTCCCGCGGCTCGCGTACGTGTGTACGGCGAAATTACACACTTCAATTCGCTCACTTTGCCAACTTGGCGCTGCTTTTACGGATTTTATTTTCATTTTTTTTTTTTTTATTCATGAGAATATCCGTTTCTGCCATTTTTTATATTTTTAACGAGATCTGGTTGCTTGTCGTGCCGATGAATATCAACTGAAAGGCAATTTGTTTTTTAGCGCTAAAAAAATAACAGAGATCTGAAATTTCAAAATGTTTATAACAAAACGTTTATTTGAAAAAAAAAAAATTAAAATTAAAACAAACACTAAGTCTTATCTTATGAAACTAGTAACAATGAATTTCAGCGCATTCAGTCAGTGTCGAGTCTTTGAAATTCGTTAGAAAATGAATGTTGGCACTGATAACGCTATTTTTTTTTTTTTTTTTTTTCGTTCTATGATGTTTGGTGGATATGAACGCAGGAATGAGATGCCAGTCTTTTGTCAAGTAAGGAACGATTCGAGCTATTGCGACATTTTAAGTTTCATGCCCTGGTGCTCTTCTTCGCTTTCTGATCTGTAAAATTTGTTTGTCGATGCGTATTACGGAAAAATTTGTCATATTCGGTACGAAAAGTTTCATTATATTCACTTTTTAACGGAAGCTACAGCTTTTTTAGCTGCTTCGTCGAGGTCGTTGGCAGTTAAAATCGGAAGATCAGATTCAGATATGATTTTCTTTGCTTCGGCTACGTTTGTACCTGAAATACATGTACATTATACATATAAATTTTCTACTTGATAGATCAAAATAATTTTTCTTTTCCATACATACCTTCCAATCTTACCACAAGTGGGATTTTCAAACCCAATTGGCGAGCGGCTGCAACGATGCCGTTAGCAATTGTTGCGCAGTTAACAATACCACCGAAAACATTCACGAGGATCGACTTAACATTTGGATCTGTCGTTGCGAAATCATTAATGATTTATTTCAAATTTTAAAGCAAATTGCTGATAATTCTGGAAAAAAAAAAATCATACCTTCCGTCAAAATTCTAAAAGCTTGATAAACTTGATCCTCTTTCACACTACCACCAACATCCAAAAAGTTGGCAGGTGTTCCTCCGTTGAGCTTTATTATATCCATTGTTGCCATTGCAAGACCAGCTCCATTCACTTTGATATTAAAATTTCATTAATGAAAATAATATTCGTTCGACAAGTTGTTTTTACATGTAATAAGAATAAAAATAATCAAATTGATTCACTTGAAAAATTGTATCAACAATAACGGAAATCACTCTCTACTGAAATGATTAAATACCTAAGCATCCAATGTTTCCATCCATTCCTATGTAATTCAAATTAAACTTTGAAGCATCTACTTCCCGTGGATCTTTTTCATTTGTATCTTCAAGAGCAAATATGTCTTTCTGTCTAAACTCTGCATTATCATCAAATGATATTTTAGCATCCACTGCAATAACTTTACCGTCTTTAGTTTCAACAAAAGGATTGATTTCAACTTGTAGAGCATCAATGTCTACAAATAATTTCCACAGACTTTTCAATTGATAGACTGCGTTTTCTTTGAGCTTTTCGTCGTAGAATCCTAAAAATTCAGCAACTTCAGTTGCAATTTCGTTATCAATTCCGTAATGTATATCCAAAGGAATAGTCTTAATTTTCTCTGGAGTTTTTTCTGCAACAGCTTCAATGTCTATACCACCATCTGGTGATGCTATCAAAACTGGACCATTGTATGTCCTATCCATGAGTATACAAACATACGTTTCACGAATGATATCTACAGATTCTGCAATCATTATCTTTTGTACCAAAATACCATCTTTTGAGGTTTGCTTGGTAATCAAGTGATGTCCCAACATTTTTTCAACATATTCGGTAACTGCTTTTGTGCTGTACACAATAATGAAATTAGATTTTGAAGTGAATAATGAAGTTACATACTTACTCTCTGGTAATTTGGACACCTCCTTTAAAACCATTGTCGAACCAACCTTTTCCTCTACCACCAGCCAAGACTTGTGCTTTGACAACGTACTCGTCAGCATCTAAAATTATGTAATCGCATTAATTACCTTTTATGTCCTCTTTTAAAATGAGGTGAAATAGCGAATAAACCACGTACTCAAAGTTTTTAAGGCAGGAGCAGTTTTTTTAATATCATCAACAATAGCAAAGTTTTGCACTGAAACTCCAGAGTCGCGCAGCAATTCTTTGCTTTGGTACTCAAGCAAATTCAACCTTCTGACAGGAACCACACTAAACTGCGAGATACTCTTTAAATTGAGACCCCCCAGCAAAGTCAAAGTTTTACGAACGAAAAAACTAGACATCTTGTAACCTCTCTTTTATAAATTTGTCTCTTTCTCTCCTTTTGAGTCTCTCAACTGATTTCAATATTCGTTGACGTAAGAACAAAAATTAATGAAGATCCTATTGCCTAAGATATATGCCTTCTCGCACGTTCAATTTACGCTTGTTAGATAAACAAGAAGTGCATCAGCTCCAATACCTAACAGAATCTGCAGAGCAGAGCGATAAAACCGGATTCACTCGCCGGCACTGAAAGCGACAATAAAAATTGATATTGGGGTCGCACAAAGTGATATGATTCTCCTTCCACTCTCTCAACCAACAAATACAAGTACCTATACTTATCAGCAATCAAAAATCAGCAAATGCTTTTTTTTAATTTTTTTAATCATGCAAATACACTCAATCGCACTCGTCGTGACGTCGTCTGCTGCTGCGCACGTTCCGTTGGGCTATTCCGCAATCGCCGATCGCCGCTAGCCATCATCCATGTGCAGTTACATTAGGTTCGTTCAAGTGTTCGAGCCCCCCTGGGTTCGGTTCGGTTCGGTCGGTTCTGCGACCAAGAAAGATTTTAAAAAACACGCCTTCACCCTTCACTAGAGATTGGTTCTAGAACCGACCACCTCGGATTTTTGGTTCTGGAACCAACTCACGTGAAAGCGTGTTTTTCATGTTTTTTGGTCCCAGAACCGACCAAACCGAGCCGAACTATTCAAACCCAGGGGAGGCTTGAATGAACCTATTGTTACTTATGTACAACGTGACAACGTTGCGTAAATGGGGGTGCTAGGCAGCATTTGCGGAATACAGCCGATATCACGAGTAAATCGACAGTAGCGCCCCCAACCTCGCAACGTTACATCTTATTATCTTACGCATATATGTAACGCGTTGGCTGGTAGCGATTGCGAAATACGTAAACAACGGAATAGGATACCACAGGAACGTTGGAATGGTATAAAACAGAAACGTTGGAACGGTATAACCCAGTAAAATAGGACCGTTGGAATGGCAAAACCCAGTAACCCCATAACACAGGAACGTTGGAACGGTATAACCCCAGATGACCCAATAAAACAGAAACGGAATGTTGGAATGGTATGACAGAAATAACGTAATGGTAAGTATAACATAATAACACCACTCCAAACTCTAAGTGAAAAGCTGAGGGTTGGCAAATTCAAAACAAAATTTTGCAACTGATGTTACGTATACGTGACCATTAGTGACGGAGAACGGAGAAACGCGCAGACGACGCAAAGAACTATATATATGTATACCTATCAGCAAAGTTGACAGCGCAGCAAACAACACAGAACTGTAGGTTAATCAAGCAAAAGTGAAGTGTGCCGGATTATGTTTGCATATTAAAGTTATCTTGTTTCCAAGTTCTCTGCCTTAGCACCATGGCTCCTAAGGAAGGTAGCGACGTGGAGCAGGAGGAGCCCAATTCTGAACCTGGGCAGAAAGTATTTTCCCTTGAAAGTGAGTCAAGCCCCTCTCGTCAGTCTTTAACCTTAAATTGCTGAATCGATGATCTTTCCATATGTTTCGCTTTGTTTTGCTTTGCCCAATGGGCCATTGAGGATCAAAGTTTCAAAAAAAGATTCTTCTTTTTCATTCGTCACTCGCTGTGATTTTAGTCCTAAAAATTATCAAGGAAGCCCAGCAGCAGCACGGACTGAGGCATGGGGATTATCAGAGGTACCGAGGATACTGTTCCCGACGCTTACGACGTCTACGCAAGGTCCTCAAGGTTCCCCAAGGTGACAAACGCCACTACAGACGCCGGGACGTGACAGCCTTGATGGTTACCGACGACAAGTTCTTGCAGATCCCGCTAACCTTGGCTGAGAGGGCGTGGAGTTATGCCATGCAGCTGCGCCAAGAGTCCAACACCGAGCCAAGGAAAAAATTTCACTTGGTCTCCAGATTGAGAAAAGCAGGTGCTTTTGCGGAACAACTGCAGAACCTCATAGATGTAAGTCTTCATAATAACTTTTGCTTTTGTTGCTTATATCAATATTATTGATTATCTTTTGACAGTTAAAACGACGAATATTTTTATATTTATTATTTTTCAGAGTATCAATTGTAATGCAAGGACCAAACTGGAAGCTAAAGCTTATGTTGCATACATTAAGGGATCCATATTATTTGAATTGCAAGACTGGGTGCTAGCAATGGAGAATTTCCAGAATGCACAAGTTGTTTACGAAAATCTTGCCAAAGCACTACCAGAGCACGAACAAATTATTTACAAGGCGCGTGTCGATGAATTGGCGCCTAACTTAAGATACTGTGCATACAATATTGGCGATACTACCGCCATAGATGATCTTATGCAGATGAGAGGAAAATTGAGCGGAGATTTGTTGAGTAATTTGGACTCCCTCATAACACAGAGGCAAGAAAATCAAGCTAGCACCGAAGAAATTAAGTGGCGCGGAAAATCATGCGGAATAGCTCCACCCAAAGCTGCAGCGCTTCTCATGGCGGATTCTAGATTGACGAGTACGTTGGAAAAAGCTAGTGGAAATCAAGCCAAGATTGATATTCTTGAAGCACACTTGATCGATTGCAAGGACGCGATCGCTGCAGTTCGCGAAGAGCTCAAGAACGATTTGAAAAACAAAGATGCTGACAAAGCTCCTCAGCATTTAATATCTTACTTGCAGTATATCAGGCTCTCCCGTACTCTGGAAAGGAATCTAATTTTAGTTAAAATAGCCGAAGAGTCCGAGAAAGCCAAATCTCAAGACATCGTGAGACTATATGAAGCTGCACTTCACAATCTAGTAGAAATGTCACAGTTACAGGATGATGAAAGCTATTTGCAAGAACACGATGCTAAGACCAAGAGTTACAGGGCGTTCCGCTGCTTCTACTTGGCCAAATCTTTGGCAAATCTTCACAGGTGGCGTGACGCAATGGCCTTGTATCACAGATCCTTGCAGCATGTCAAAGATGCCATGGAACACAAGTCTCTTCTGCCAGATAGCTTGAAAAACGATTTAATTAAATTGGAATCTTTGATTGAAGGTGCTCAGTGTGCAGCTCATGCTCACAGTGTTTTGGAGGAGGGTCAAGAGGAAGATATAGGCGTTAACAAACAAGTCAAAAGCAAGAAAATGCTTTCAGAACGATTACATGAATACTTGGAGGATCCAGCATTGCTCACCAAACAACCGAACATTTGTAAGATTCCACCTCCAATGCAAAGTATTCCATGTAAACCATTGTTTTTCGATTTAGCGTTCAATATGATCGAATTTCCGGATTTATCGGATAAGCTACAAGATCAAGATAAGAAGGGTGAAAAGGGTGGACTGGCTGGTTTAGTCAAAGGATTTTGGGGCTGGGGAAATAAATAAAGTTTTAATATTAATTTCTGATAAAATAAATTTGTATTACGAAAATCATTATTTTGGTCGTTCTATCATCACTAACATACCCATTTTACAATTGTCCTAAAATTTGAAATACTTAATATTTTTGTGAAGTCACGTCATTTGTCATATAACAGTCATTCAAAGTTTTATGACGTGTCGGTTTTTAGAAGTGAATGCGTGAATAGATTTGTGCAGTTGGCAGCAACGAGTGAGCACATGTTTCATTTAGTAAAAGGTCTCCTTGAGATCACACGGTAACTTCTGCTTCGCACGTTTTTACGCTCGTTGCAAGCCATAAATACAATAAGAACCATAATTTAAATCTATTGTAAATATTAAAAAATTGTGATTGTTCATTAATTATATCATCATGAAGGTAGAATTGAAAGAATTAGCTATTGAACTTTACAACGTTGGTGCCATTAGAACCGGTAGTTTTATAACGAAAGTTGGACTTGAAACTCCAATTTATATTGATCTGAGAGTAATCATCTCTTACCCACAACTGCTGGTACGTTAACACTATCATGCATTTTACGAATGGAAAGACTAAAAAAAAATGTTTGAACAATTTTATGTACTAAAAGATAATTATAGTAATACACTTTTTTTTAATCATTTTTTTTTAGCTTCGATTATCAAAATCTCTGTGGAGTCTCGTGGACAATAAAGATTTTTCACATGTTTGTGGTGTCCCATATACTGCTTTGCCGATAGCCACGGTAATTTCTACGGAATCAAATGTGCCAATGATCATAAGAAGAAAAGAAGCAAAGTCTTACGGAACGAAAAAAATGATAGAAGGTATTTTCAAAACAGGAGATACACCAATCATAATAGAAGATATTATAACAAGTGGTTCTAGCATTATTGAAACTGTGAAGGATTTGCAAAACGAAGGTCTTAACGTCACCACTGCTCTTGTTATTGTTGATCGAGAACAAGGCGGTAGAGATAATTTAGAAAAAGCGGGAATCACTGTAAAAACACTGTTTACCATTACACAGCTTCTTGGATATTTGTTTGAATCTAGTAAATTATCAGAGGAGTCTTTTAAAGAAATCAAAGATTACATCAACGCAGTTAAAGCTCCATTGAAAGTACAAGATGATAATATCCGCTTGAAACAAACTTTCATGGCAAGAGCCAACGTTGCAAAAAATTCGGTGACGAGTAAGCTATTCAAATTGATGTCAGAGAAGCAAACGACACTTTGCTTAGCAGCCGACTTTACAGTATGCCAGGAAATAATTGACCTTGCTGATTTAGCTGGGCCTCACATAGCAGTTTTGAAAATACATGTTGATATAATAGAAGATTTTGACAAAAGCTTTGTACAGAAAATAAAGAGCATTTCTAAAAAGTATAACTTCTTGATTATGGAAGACAGAAAATTCGCTGACATTGGACAAGTTGTTTCTTATCAGTACAAAAAAGGAGTTTACAAGATTGCTGAATGGGCTGATTTGATAACTGCGCATCCAGTTCCCGGCAGTGGAATACTTCAGGGAATCAAAGAAGGTCTTAATGAAATAGCAGAGGACAGAGGCATATTTTTAGTGGCAGAAATGTCTTCAGAAGGAGCACTGACCACAGGCGACTATGTTAAATCAGCGGTCGCAATGTCCAAAAACTCGGATTTAGTTGCAGGATTTGTTTGCCAAAAAAATATATTTACAGATCCTGGACTCATTCAGCTTACACCTGGCGTTAAGTTAACCAAGTCATCTGACAGTTTAGGGCAGCAGTATAATACTCCCCAAGATGTTATTCATTCTGGAGGAGATATAATCGTTGTAGGTAGAGGCATAACACAATCTACGGACAAACTGGCTTCGATTTTAGAGTACAAAAAAATTCTTTGGGAAGCTTATGAAAGCAGAATCGAGGATTGTTAACTGTTCAAGATTTCTTATGATGGGAAATATTTTTTATTTCTGTAGTATGGATAAGATAGGAAATTATAGAAAGTTGCATTTTTTTTGTTTGAAAAAAAATGAAATTTGCTTTTTAAAAGGTAAAATAATGTTACAAAAATATATTTTTTATAAAAATCTTACACACAGTAGACCCATATAATTCTTTTCGTTATATGCTTTATACAAATATTAAAATATATTCCATTTTATATTTTTCTATACAAAACGCAATTTTTTAAATAAAATTTTGAAGTAAACTTAACTAAGCTTCTTTACTTTTTGTTATCTCTTCCACTAACTTACGAAAAACTTGTGCTATTTTGCTATCTGGATATATTTTTAAAACACTTTGACCTCTATCTGCTAATCTACCAATAGTTGGATCAATTGGAATTTTAGTGAGAAAAGGTATTTTAACCATTTCTGAGAGAGAAACTCCACCATTGGATGAAAATATATTGGTACACTCCTAAACAAATCGTAATCATTGATATAATTTTTTTGATAAAAAGTTAAACTTTGAGAATTTTGTGATTCTATATTAACTTACAGAACATGTTGGACAGACAAAGCCACTCATATTTTCAACAATACCAACGACCGGAATGCCAGTTTTTTTACAAAACGTGATTTCACGCATCACATCATCCACTGCTACAGCTTGTGGGGTCGTAATAATGATTGCTCCGTCACATTTTATATTTCTAAAAAAAAATTTTTCTTTTATTTCTCTTTTATGGGCACTAAAAAATTTTATTTTCATTTATATTGATTCTTTTTTTATTTTCAGTGTTGCGGTAAATAATTTAGTTTTTTAATTATTCTTTCAATTTGAATATCGAATAATTGATGAAATGCTTGACCTCAACCTCTTATCTATGTCAATGATTTTTTTCATTCATGTGACTATTACTCATAATCACATGTTACAGATATTAGCCAAGTCACATGTGCTTGTTTTCCTTATTACACAAACAACTGTATATACACTTTGAATCGAGAAATTTCTTCCCAACTGTTTATGGAAACTTTACACAAATTCATTTATGTTTTTTTTTTTTTTTCTTTTTAAATGATTATGCATTTTTTTTTTTCCATACTAAAATATTGTATGATTTTTTCCTCAAAGTATTCAGTACATCAGTTTTAATCATAAAAATTTTTTTTTCGAAAACAAAATTACAAGTCTCACCTTAAGTTTTCCATAGCTGTTATATGTTCATCAGAAGTACCAGGTGGAGTGTCAATGATAAGATAATCAATGTCCTGCCATGCAACATCCTCCAAAAATTGTTTGATCATGCTGGTCTTTTTAGGGCCTCTCCACACTACACTGTCACCTCTATTTTTCAATAAAAATCCTATGGACATGACAGCTAACTTTTGATCTTTGTCGGTGAAAACTGGCACCCACCTACATTAAACAATATAAGTAGCTTATTTTTTTTCTTGCAAAGAAAAAAAAATTTGCATACTTACCCATCACAAGACTGATGAACATCTTTGTCTTCCAAGTTCAGTAAATATGGAATGCTAGGCCCACACAAGTCAATATCCAACAGACCCACCTGAGGCAAAAAAAAAAACATTTCATATTGGAAAACTATTTAAAACCAACCGGATAATTTAGCCAAAACATAACCTTCGCTTTGCAACTTGTACATTGAAGTTTATGAAAAAGCAACTCACTTTGAAACCAGATTCCTTGAGAGCAAGGGCTAGTTGTGAGCTGACGGTAGATTTGCCAACACCACCCTTGCCGGATAATATCAAAAACACGTGCTTTACACCCTCGAGCATACTTTATGCGGTCCTTTTTATATCTGTCAGACGCTTAATTGAGCGAAAATCCTACTATTATTTTGTGTAAGTAATTTTATTCTAATCAAGTAATAAGTTAAAAGGTATAAGTAATTTCATACATATTTTACTAAACACTAGTTTTGTTTTAGTAAAATATTATACTTGCGAACTGTTGCGAATTATCAAAGTGATTGAAATAATACACTCGTGTGAAAGTATATTAAGTATGCGATTCTGAATAGCAGAAAGCTTATTTGAGCTTTTACTGTATATAGGTATATCAAACATATACGAGCGACAGTAAAATTTTGACGTGACACGTTATAAAATCGGAGTCGACTACACAATCACACGGCGGCTTTGTTTTATTTGCATAAATATTAGATCACGCGTATACGTAAACTTGTTTTTCTTTGTGCCTACTTACTTGCTATTTGTTTGTTGATCAGCTGATCTGATCATCGGATAACTTATCACGTTCAAAAAACGAAAACTGTCATAAATAATATAAGCAAATGTGTTTACACAGCAAATTCTCTTGGTAGTTGTTAGTATTCAGTTGTTTTTACTGTTCACCAATTTTTGCTGTACGATTTCTTATTGAGACCCTTTGAGGGACGGATCTCCCCCCAAAAAGGTTAGTTAATATTTTGTGTTTAACTTACAAATTTTTTTTTTTTAAGCTTTCTAATTTTATCATTAATTTTCTGATCGTTTAGAACACAGTTTGTTTTCATACAACTAGATATCATGATCCTTTTAAACTTGCACTGTATCTACTGACTTAAAATTTTGTTGCAGTAAATTATAGTTACCAGCATCAAACATGAGGAGAAAACCAGGAGTAGGAGCAATCCACAAACAAAAGTTTGAACAAGAGCGGTACAAAGATAAGGGCACAGAACTGCAAGAAAATCAATTTGAACAGATGACCAAACAAATGGAAACGTTTCGAGTAAATCTAGAAGAGTTTGCCTCGAAACACAAAAATGAAATTAAGAAGAATGCACAGTTCAGGAGACAGTTTACAGAAATGTGTGCATTAATCGGAGTTGATCCTTTGGCATCAGGGAAAGGTTTTTGGTCAGTTCTTGGCATTGGAGACTTTTATTACGAAATCGCGGTTCAAATTGTGGAAGTGTGTCTAGCAACAAATTACAAAAACGGTGGCTTGATTTCGTTGGATGAACTGAGAGACAGACTAGTTCACGCTAGGGGAAGACGCAAAGAACATCAAGAAATAACGAACGAAGACTTACTGGCGTCTGCAAAAAAGTTGAAAATTTTGGGCAATGGATTTTCCGTTGTACCCATCAGTAAGGGCAAATATCTGGTTCAGTCGATTCCAGGAGAATTAAGCATGGACCATACGGCAGTCTTACAACAGACAAGCAATGCAGGAAATGCTTACATTTCCAAATCTTTACTACAAAAAGAATTAAAGTGGGAAAGTGAGAGGGCTCAAAAAGCATTGGATCACATGGTAAAGGAAGGACTAGCTTGGATCGATCAGCAGCCTGAAGATGAACCATTATATTGGTTTCCGAGTTTGTTTACTGCATGTGTCGCTTCAAAAACTTGAAGATGTACAACTCACATTTGGTAAATCACTTTAGTTTTTGAGTTTTTAATTGAAAAATAATGTATAAAACTGTAGAATTAAAAAACATATTTCCACATACCTTGAGATGTTCTTTTATATATCAAGTACCTTTAGATATTTTTTTTAATTGAAAAATAATGTTTTAAACTGTAGAATTAAAAAACATATTTCCACATACCTTGAGATGTTCTTTTATATATCAAGTACCTTTAGATATTTTTTTATATGTCAGGTAAAAAATGATGTAATTTTTTGTGTTACTAAATTAATTTACTCTTAANTTTATTTAATAAATCTTATATAACTGCATATTATCACTAAGATACTCTTTGGTGTACAATAAATATGTATTTTTTAAATAAATTGAGTCTCTTTTGATACATTTCAACTTTAAACTTTAAGCATTTGTCACCTGTCTTCAGAATCTATTTTATGATTTTGAATGAATTGCGTATTACACCGAGCAAGCAGTTGTTGATAGAAAAGTAATTCTCTGGTTAAGTCATCATTTTGTTTTTGTAAAGTATTTACTTTATTTCTGAATTCTTGAGTGCGTTTTTGAAATTTTGATGTCAGTAAATTAGCCTCTTCTTTCCATCTGAAAATTGTTTAAAAAAATTACTTAATAAAACACGTAGACTTGCATAACAATTTTATTTTAAATATTGTTCTTCTTACTTGTTACTCAATTTTTGATGGGTTTCAACAAGTTGAGTAAGTTCTTTTGTTTTTCTTTCATATTTTTCCTGAATAGCCAACGTATTTCCCATAGAATCAAAATTCATCAAACTGAAAAAAATAACGCAGTCTATAAAAATTTTAAGTTTTCTTACATACTCAATAGTTTGATCCTTTTATACTTACGTCTGCTGATCGGTATTTTTTCTATTTGATGTACCATCGGAAAATATCCTTGACTCGTGAAAAATAGTATCAGGATTAACGATTCTATCCTGCAAATTTCGAATCTTGTTTTCGAGCAGTAATTTTTCTTGATTTCTCTTTTGCAATTCTTTAGCAAAAGTCACCTCCAAGGCATGCAAACTAGACGCTAAATTGTCTTTATCGATGAGGGCCCGAGACAACTGTCTCTCAAAGTTCGAGCATTTGTCCATGATCTCCCGTGTGCGGTCGTCTGCCTCTCGCACATGATCTTCCACATCTCTGCAGCTCTGCATATTCACTCGTCTCAATTTGTCACTAGTATTCGACAACTTTTCTTGCAGATGATTGATCTGACTTTCCAAAAATTGAATCTTGTCGTCGTATATTAATTTAAAACCCTCTTTGTTTGGCTGTGACTTGTACTCTTTTTCACACATCTTTTGTTGAAGATTTGTTACTTTTGCGTGTGTCTTTTGGAAAAAATTATCCGAACCCTGTCTGATTCTTTCCAATTCCTCCTCCAAAAGTCTCTGCTCTCTTTGGGACCTGTCCAACAGTATCGCTCTATCCTTCAACTCAGCTTTCAGTTCCTTGATCTCTAACAAGTACTTTTTTAAATTTTTGTTGTAAGTTTCTTTGGTCTTTAACGATTCTCTTTCGAAACGACCAGCATATTCTTCTGACAGCTTGGCCAAGTACGTTTCCAGTTTCACCTTTTCCTCAAGAACTTTGGCTTCCCTCTGTAAAATCTCTTTTCTCTCTTTGACAGCTGATTCCACCAAATCGACAGCCTCCGACACCTTACTTTTAGCTTCAATATCTTTAGAAAGCATGGTATTGGCAAATTTCTGCGCGTCCTTTAACTTGTGTTCTAAATCTATTTTCAACACTTTTATCTGTTCAAGCTCGCTTTTGGTGCAACTCAAATTTACCTTTAGCGATTCCACAACAGCGTCGTGTTGTTTCTCTTTTTCAGAAATCTGCTGTTTGAAATTATTGAGTTGTTGAAGCAGATCGTCCCTTTCTTTGGTCATCTGATCGATTTTATCTTGACTCTTTTCCCAAAGCACTTGTTGCTGAAAAAAATTCTCTTTGGCCTCGATTAGTTTCGACTCCAGTACCTTTATCGCGTCAGAGTACGTTTCTTTGATGTTATTAATTTGCTCCTGGTGGATGTGCACGTTTTTATCTTCCCTCCTGAATGTTTTGGTCTCTTCCTCTAAAACGTCAATAGCTTTCAAGGCCATCTGCCACAGCTGGAATACCGATTCTTTTTCCATTTGCAAAATCGTGACGCGTTTTTCGAGATTCGTAACTGCTTCTTTATTTAACGCGACATTGTCACAGTTTTCATGATTATTGTCTGTCAATAAGTGACGAATATTGTCGTTTGTGCTTTGATTCTCTTTTTGAAGATTTTCCATTTCCAAGCGTAGTTTATTTTGCTCCGTCTGGTGAGGCAATAAGATAAATGTACTTGACACTTTTAAAGTTTTCAATTAAAATCTCTTACCTTACAAACATTCAGTTCCTCTCTCAAGCTCCTCACGATGGTCTCGTACTCGCGTAAAACAGAATCGTGATCAAAGAATCTAGAAAAAACTCTTTACTAAGCGCATTTACCCGTGTACAAACAACAAACAAAAATTTAACCTCAAGCTTACTTGTATCGGAGCATGTTTCCCTCCATATCAGGCATTGTTTGTAGCATTTTGTTGACATTTACGTGAAAATAATCGTAAAAAAAATACAAAAAAATTATACTGTGCGTAATTACTTAATAAATTTTTTCAGTGAATTTTCGATTCTATATTGACAGTGTTGACAATGTTGACGTTCGGCTATATATATAGCCATTGTTTTGAAAACTACGCTGTGATGTTTGCTTTCTGCTCCGTAGGTAGTTTTCACGTTAAACGACAGATGTCTCTCACTAATTCAATAAAATTCGAAAGTTGTGGTCACAATTTGCGTATTTTAATATCAATTACAATTAAAGTAAACATAATGAAGTGTGATTCGAGGAAATAAATCAACACAAATAAGTTGAATGGCTTTATTTTTGCACTTTAATTAAGGAATCACTCATGGAAAGGCAAAAGTTGTGAGAAAAAAAAAAAAAAAAAAAAACATTGAGACGCAAGCAACGAATATTCTTTCGGTCACTCTTGAATTTTTCCTCAAAATTGTGTATACAATACAATACATCCACTCATCGCGTGCTCCTATTAAACTGCTCGTAAAACTCCGGGCTCGGATTGTGCTTGTATACGTGACGATTCAAATAGTCTTGATGCGATTTCTGCTGCTGCGCCAGTCGCCGGTTCTCCTCGGCAATCTGCCTGTTCAACTCACTGCCGACAACAAGAAAAGGAAAAAGATTACGTAGGTACATATTGCGAGTTTTACAAAACATTGTTGTTGTTGTTGTTATTATTGACGACATTACGATCTCCTTCGATCCAGTTCGCGCTGATAAGACTCTGCCACTCTGGCGTTTCCGTTTATCAACTGATTCCACTCCGCATTTTTCACGGTCTCGTCCTTCTTCATGCGCTGAAATTTTTCAACGATAGCATCAATTTTTTTTTTCTTTTTTTTCCAAAAGTGACGCGAAATGTTCCCATACACAAGGTTTCGATAAAATAAAAGTACCTAGTATATATAACGAAAAGTTATGGCATTTGCCGTGGCGCTGGAGGTGAGCAGGAAATAAGGTATAGGTATATACACACACACAATCTCGTAAGCTCGCGGATCATTGCATTTATTATACTGAATTGATGAAAAAAAAAAAAAAAAAAGTACCTGTATTTCCCCCATTTGCCTGGCTTGCTCGTCGCGAATGACCTCCAGCTCCCGCGAGCTCATGCCCTTGTAGTGGGCGACCAGTGGCCGCTGAGGTCCGCAGACGCTGTTCGCCTGGTCCCTCGACTCGTTCAGGAAATCCCCCGTCACGTGGTTGTATATCTCCGCCCTGCTGTCCTCGGCCTCCTGGGCCGCCAGCCAACACTTGCGCTGCTCCTGCTCCGCCGCCTGTGTGCCATTAACAATTGTAGCGGCGAAAGGACAAGAGTAATATAATATAACTTATGCTCCACCGAACATATAGGCGTGGAAAAGTCGTAAGAGATAAATGAACGAACGAGGGCTCGGTTGAAGTTGGCGGTGGCCTCGTTGAGCCTGCGCCGGCACGCCCGTTCCATCCGGTCGAGCTCCAGGGCGCGGCCGTCCCTGCCGAGCACCGCCTCCTGGTACCTGCGCTCGAGCTCGGCGCGCTCCTGCTCGGCCAGCCGGCGCTCCTGCACCTGCTGGGCAATCCAGGCCTGCATCTGCTCGCGCTGCTCGCGGCGCCGGACCGCCTGGTTCTCGTCCTCGCCCTCGAACTTTTGCGCCGAGGAGGGCCCCAGCTCGTGGTAAGCCTCCGCGAGGGGCTTGGACTTTTTGAGCAGGGCCGGGTCGTCGAGGTCAAAGTCTCGGCGGGACTCGGGCTTCTGGTGCGTCTGGCGGAACGCGTTGATCTCTTGGTTCAGTCGCCTCCTCTCCTGGGGAAGAAGCGAGGACCCGTGTGGGTGTACAATTTTCCAACATTGCGGGTAGGTGTAAGCTTGTATTATGTGGGTACTTGATCCTGCTGGCGTTGAAGTAAACTGGCGAGTTTGCTGCTGCGCACCAAGGCCTCGTCCATGCGGCTCTCGTGCTCGCGCTCCAGGTCCCGCAGGCGTTTCTTCTCCTCCACTTGTCGGTCCAGGAACTCCTTGTCCACCTGTGCACGCGCGCGTCAGTGAGAGCTTACTATAACATTTCACTTAGCACAAAGTATATACTCTCTACGCTGTACGAGAAAAATGAGGGTGAAAAATTTCGCGTATACGGCTTTGGTGGGAATAGTAACCTCTCGAGGATCGGCAAAGATCGGTGATCGCATCGATCGTACAATACATTATAGGGGCGAGAGAGCGAGCGACGTGTATACCAATTGTGTGTAGATATACAGTGGAGAGCGTGTAATGATGTCTTACCCCGATGGTGCGAACGCGAGGGTTGAAGATGCGGGTCCTCCTGGCCTCCTCGATCTGGCGCTTGTGCTCGATCGCCGCCGCGACCCGGTCCTGGGCCGCGCATTTTTGCAAATCCAGCATCTTGGGACTGGTTTGACGCCCACCAAAAACACCAAAGGGGCAGCGAACCCTTACACTCACGGGTTTGAGTATCGAACTGCTGTCAAGCAGAAGGATAGGCGTACCCGCAGCGTTGCCATGGGATCCTGCGGGTGTACGATGGCTCCTTTGTGTGTTTTACAATCGGGATTGGTGTACTTATCCATATACATATACTCTTCGTTTCTACGTTACTTCATCATATTTTTGTGTTTCTGATCCTACCGATTTTTTCGTTATTTCATTTCGTCTGACAAGGGTAAAACTATAACCATACCGATTTATACGTAAAAACTTTCTCCCTCATGCGATTATATTGTATACAGGTCTGTGATCAACCATCATTTTTCAAGAAAATATTAATATAAATGTTGATTCACCCTTAGATTGTGATTCGGATCACCCTCGTAGGGTTTTGAAGTTCTTGAAACAACGTACAATCTGCACACCTCAGCTATTAGTATTGAAAACGACATAGCAAATAGAGATGACTAATCAAAGATACTCCTTGATCGTGTAAAAATTCATACTGGGAAAAAAAAAATGATAAATTTCGATGTTTGATTAAATTCATGAAAAAAATTAAACGAGGGACGTCGTTAGATGGAGTACTTTCCACCCTCTACTATAGTCTCTTGTATCCCTTATCCGAAAACTCGGAACAACGGCTAGAGATAGTTGCTGACGTCAGTAGCAAACTACCCTGCACGTATATAGGACTTGCTGTCGGGGTTGTATTATGGTAGTAGGAGGGTTGTGATTCGTGTAGGGGTAGGTATTCTCACTGCGATGAAACAAAAGAGTAAAGCTCGGGTATGCGGGGGTGCAGTGCGTACGCAACGGGCGGGGGAGGGTGAAAAGTCGGGCAGCAAGGCAGTAAGTATAAAGACGCAAGCGTATATTATAGTTACGAGCGCACAATGTATAGCTATATAATATATAATAATGTGGGTACGATGGCAGCATGGCGCGACTATAAGTATGTGGCACGAGCGAAGAAAGGAAGAAAAAAGGCGGCCAATGCGGAGCGGTGTGGTGGCGCGATAGTGCCGATACGCCGATGGTATAGAGACTGCCCGCAGACACTCAGTCTCGCCCTGACGCTCGCTCGCGGATCTCTCCCACGACACTCAGTGCAGCTCGAGCCTTTCGCGCGCAAGCACAGCTTACTCGCCGCGGAGCCCGTCCGTACAAGTACATACATATATACTGGCGCATTACGTATATTGCTGAATACCAGTGTTGGCACTGCAAAATTTGCTTCAACTTTTTGGCCGAGTGAGTGGATTAATTGTACCAACCGAGCATTAAAAGTGCAAAAAAAAAAAAAAAAAAAAAAAAACGGTAACGCCAAATCATCAAGTACTTTATTGCCAAACAAGTAGCGAGGAGCTGCATAGGTACTCGTAGCTACCAAGAAAGTACGCAGGCGCGCGAAAATACACGCACACAGTTTCGCGTTAGTGGTATACATATATACACATACAAGGGGCTCAGCCCCGTCGGCGTCGGGACAAAAATCGTTATGCGCGACGACGACGACGCGCGCGCGAGAGTATTGCACGTATGAATAGCCCCAGTGAAAGGGAAATGCGTCGAGGATGAGCTGTAGTGTCAAGATCTCGAGCGCCAAGAGCTGGAGCGGCTCTCAGCGCAGGATTAACGCCCTGGCGGAGGAGAGCGCGGTCGCAGCGATGGGCCCGAGTCCCCCGGGTTGCACTAGTAGCCTGAACCAGCAGCAACAACAGCCAATAATTGGAGCAGCATCGGGGCCGACGAGCCCCCAGCAACAGCAAAACAACGGCGTGGCACAGCCAGTTACAGCTGCCCCGCAGCATCACTCGTTGCGCCCGGTCAAGTCGGCGGTCGCGGCCAAGCGAGGTGAGGACGTGGCCAAGCTGCTGCGCTACATCGACGAGAACGTCATCGGCAAAAATGGCACCTTCCTCGGACCATTCGGCCGCAGGAAAGGTTCGTACCTACTTGCGATTTTCTTTTTTTCCCTCCCCAACTAAAATAATGCAGTCATTGTACCATTTTCACTTTTTTTTTTTTTTTTTTTTTTTTTTCCGTGCCTCCTCCCACGCGATTGTGCCCCCAGGTAGTGCAACTGATTTTTCATCACTATTTTTTGGGATATTTCAAATGAATAAGCTCGCAGAGCAATTTCACAGATACGATGATGATCCGTGGTTGTGAAAAATCGCTAAAACAATGAGATTATCGTTCGTTATCTCTTCGTTTGAGTGCCTAAAAGTCGCGGTCTGTGCCAGTAGGACGAATCACATATATACCCACAAGCGCCTGTCGTCGAATCAGTGTCGTTGACTTGGCTTTAAATTTAGACGTGTTGTCACCGAACAAAACTTTTTTTTTTCTGTCCCTCCATTCTGTTTTTATCCACGCGTATCAATTTTTTTTTTTTTTTTTTTTTTACTCTCGTGCCTATAAATACATGTATACCGGACGATGTTGGCGGTTCGAATGTTTATTTTTTTTCTAAAAACATTTTTCATCAATCACGCGTATAAAAGAGAAAAAAATGCAAGAGTAATAACAGCCAAGTAGATCTACGAGTGTACAGAGCGCGGGCAGTTGGCCAAATGGGTACGCACAAAGCGTCAAAGCGGCGTGGTTAATAATTTCGATAGCTCGCGAGTTTTTTTTTTTTTTTTTATCATCCGCTTAGCACCCGAATCAGCTCGAGTTTGCAAAATTCCCGAGACGTTTGTTGACCCCCTTACAATACGTCCCCGTGCGAGTTACCAATCAACCTTTAAATCTTCACGGAATTTTAGGTATGAGCGTGCACACGCCATTGTTAAGTACACGCACGAATATAGATCACTCCACGGATACTTACCCTATATTCATGAAACTTTACTTTGGCGTGAGCTTCGAGTCACGCGAATTTAATACCTTGCATCATAAATCGCGGGCAGATAGGAGAGTCGGATGAGCAGCTCGAGTATTTATTTATACGGTTGTGTATACATGTCGTACGGAGAAACAAAGTTGAGTAATGCCACCTGTACTATTTTAATCGGGTGTTGGTACATATGCGTTATCAGCGTATCTCCTTCACCCCAAAGTTCGTGCACAGTAATACAAACACGCATTTATTTATTCGAGCGGTGTCGCGTTAACGCGGCGTCACGACAAAAAAGCGCGGCTATCAAAATAGTGTAAGGCTCGGTCGCAGGTGTTGAATTAACAAAAGACCCGCGTGTCTGTTTGTTTATGACGATGACGAGATTCACTTAATAAATATACACCGTCTCGTCGCTTTATTTTGACTCGAAACCGGAAAACAAGACGCTGCCTATACACTCAAAGCCGATCTCATTGAAGTTGTTATTGTCACGCCAAGTAGACACTTAGACAAGCGATTTAGATCGGATCTACGAGGGGAAGTAAGACAACAAGTGCCTACATTAATTAAAACAATAAGAGGCCTCGCGGTGTCGCGAATGACGAAACTTTTTCGAAACGTTCCCTCTCTCTCTCTCTCTCTCTCTTTTTTTAACTGCTAGATAATTGCTTTTCGAAATCCATGCACGTGGCAATAGATACCATAATAGCTCGAGTTCGAGTTTGACCGCGGGCAAGGTTTTTTTTTTTTTTCGCACGTTCACGCAATACTATAATATGTGGACAACTAAGTACGAAAGGTGTTGATACTATGGTGGAGGAGTAAATTTCCTACGGTTGAATTTTTGTCATTCAAAGTATACGAAAAAATGGCATTGTACGATGAGCTCGTGAAATTCGATATGCACGGACGGGCAGAGAGGGCACGCAATAAAAAAAAAGTAGTAAAACAAAACAATTATTCACGATATCACGTTACACGGTGTACAATGTGTACAATACGTTGTACAGTGCGTTCCCTCGGGGCTAATTAAGAATTTAGCGCCGTAAAACTGTCACGTCACGCGATGTCTATTGTGTAAAATGTGCGCATATTAATAGTGACGTGCTAAATTCTAGTTTCAATAAAGACGATGTTCACAGCGAAGATCATTGATACAAAGATGCTCCATTGCGTCGTAAGCGACAATGCAACTCGCTCTGTCTTTTTCCGAGCATAAGTATATATCGTATGTATTGTCGTCTATTGGGTACACATTATACTGCTAACGAGCAGTTCATGAAGAAAAAAAAAAAAAAACAATCGTCCAAACACACCTTTCGGCCATTGTCATGTTAATCAGGCATGATTCATTTGTCGCGTGACTGATCGCTCGTACTTCATAATAAAGAAAGAGCTGAACAACTTACGAAAAGAAGAAAAGAAAAAAAAAAAAATTTCCTCTTTCGACGCAACACTAATTATTTTACTTGTACTTATATTCTTGGACGCATAATGTACCATTTTTTACGTAATTTCTTCTGTTTACTTCGACAGTGATTTGGGATAACAAATTTAATAAGTTCAATTTTCTTGATTTCAAATCGGTATGTCCACAAAATGTATACACGATATATACCGAGCCTACAATACGTAACGCAGTGCAGTGCACCTATATCCACGATACTATTATATACTCGCGTCCCGATGATGAGCTTATGTAATTTATATTTTTCTGCAAACATATCGTTATATTTGTATACCTACGCTAACGATTTACAGCACAAATGGGCATAAAAATCGTAAATAAGCTCGAGAGATCGGTATCCACAGGGACAATTAAAAGCCGGCATCGTTTACCAATTTGAACGCATGCGATGGAAATGTATGAAAAATAGCCAGGTCACCATATGACTGTGTCATTGATGGCTTGCATCATCCGGATACACTCGGATACATTTTCAAAATATCCGGTGGCTGTTAAACTCGAATGTTATACTCGCATAGGTATATATTATACAACGTGTAGGTGTAGTTCGAGTTACTCAGTTGTTTACTGTAACTAAAAAAGACTATATATCGGAATTTCCGTGTCAGCGATTATGGATCTCCGTTTGAGACGCGCGGCGCGATTATATACTTGATCTATTTTATATTTTCAGCCGTAGTCTCGAGGCTTTATTTTAAAATTAAAGTTGTTGCTCGAACAAGCCGGTGTCCAGGGTATGTATTTTTGAAAACACGAAACTTTATTTAACACCGCGATGTCGATCCGTACCTATCGGTTAAACAGTTTCGTGCACCAGCTATACGTGTATCATGTATGTAGTTTCGTGTTTCAAAACAACTTATCCATCAAGGGCTACTTATACTCCGGACGTTATGTCCAAAAGTCAAATATTGACGCGATCCTTTGTCGCCATCGAAGTTGATAAAATACAAGCTCGTATTCAAACGAGAAAAATCGGTATATTGCAAAAGCAGGTGTAGACATCAGAGAATCTAAATACTTATAGAATTGGAGTTGGATTTGTTAGAGGGGGGGGGGAGGGGGGCGTTTATTACATTACATCAAACTTTAGTGTGCATGTAATGGTCAATCTCGAACTTGATCTCGTTCATCGGAGCATTTAATAAGACCCTAGAAATAAGATTAGATCGACCGAAGCTGTGACGTTCCTCGCAGGCTCGATATCCGGTAGTAACCGGTACTGTTGCTGCAACAGTGCCTATAATGGCAGACTCGAGTTTACCGTCGTCGAGCATATTAATATACCCGTCAAGTCCCCTGATCGCGGCTTTACAACGCCGCTATTTCATTTCGCGATTAAATGCGTTTACAGAACGTTTAGCCTAACAAGTCACTCTCTCACGGCTGTGCACAACTCAGCCGATCTAATAATATACTTCTCTGTGCCGAATAAATTTAAAAATTTCTTTTTGCACCCACGTGTTAAAACTATAAATGGAGTTTTCCTCGTTGAATTTATTTTTCCCTGCTGCAATTATTGTTGAGATGATTTATGGTAGGGCGTACACAAAAGACGAGGTTTTTAGCACAAAGTAGATCACATCAAAACTACTGTTGGTCCTCTGCCGAAAATTCCGAGGCGTTTGTGTGGGTATACATTGCAA
Source organism: Copidosoma floridanum (assembly GCF_000648655.2). The sequence continues at coordinate 1,359,336 of NW_019379499.1, forward strand.
CCCTGACTGTGAATGAGCTTGGGAGGGAGTGACGTCATCGGTTGAACACGACACGATCACGCGAGCGCGTGGCCAAGCCAAGAGAGAGAGAGACGCGAAATAAAAAAGCGACGGGGAGCCCGAGGGCGCTAATCTTTCGCCTAATTGAAACGCACACTCTCGCTAATTTGTTTTTTTTTTTTTCGCGCGAAAGCCTAATAGGCTTTTCACAGTCAAGGCCAACGTCTGCACAGCGACCCGTGTATACTCTCTAAAGGTTTCATTTCTCTCAAGGGGCCGAAACAGGTGTCACGTTTTTCCGTCGTGACGAAATTTTTTCTTTTTTTTTTTTTTTTTTTTTTTTCCATCAAGCCGTTCGTTAGTTGTTCTTAGAATTCGTGTGTACTTGTAGACCTTAAATCTCACGCACGTGTTTTAATTAAATGTGCCCGAGTGCGGACAGATTTAGAAGTATTTATCGAAGCCAGACATTGTTGGGCAAACAAACGCATGCGATACTTGCTCGTTATAAGTAAACCCGAAAATGTAGTAATTAACCACTAAAAGTACGAAACGTCAAAACGTGTGATAAACGTTTCTCGGATTCCAGTGACCCCAATTGACACGTGCGCGCGGGCGTCAACCGTGACGTCCACGTTTTTTTTAGCGAAATATACGCAAAAATTCCACACACGCGTCTTTTCCCACCGATTCGGGGGATCGACGAACTTATCGAACACGCCAAACTTGCCGAGTACGCGTTGTCGTTTTTTTTTTTTTTTTTTTTTCCTCCGTTTGTACTTACATAATTGTTTCGCGGACTCTTTATCGCGCGCTTTAAACTGCGCTACGCTTAACTTTTCGTTACTACCATTATAGATAAAATAATGTTTACGTATACCATCGGCTTTTAGCCAGTTTGTTTTCATCTGTTTCATTTTATTTTATTTTATTTTTTTTGAAAAAACAAGTGCCTAATAAACGAGCTTGAAAATTACTCATGGGGCACCCACGAGCACACGACGGTGCGAATTTTGTTTTCGCCCGACACTCGAGATGCATGAATCAAGCTCGGCAGCAATTTATACGTTCGTGTACTCCAAATAAACCGTATACCAAATCAACTGAAATTCCTAAAATCGAGCAAAATAAATACGCATTTTTTACAACTTGTACTCGTCGCATCGTGAGTCACGTCACTGCACCCCGTATGTTGTGTGAAAACGTAGGATCCGAGTTTTTTTCCTCTCATCTTACGGGACGATAAAAATTTTCCAATCTCCATTGGAACGCTGGTCGGGGGGTTTTAGCATTGAGTGAAAATTAACAGCTTCATAAATTCCGCGAGGAGAGGCCGATCGTCCGTCCGAGTGAGGAACCTTGCCGAGAAGATGGAGATTTAAAGCGCGGAGTTGGATGCGATTTTTACAAAATTTCCTACAACGTTCAATCGTCTGTATACACGCCGAGGCTAGACCACAATAGAGTCTCGAAGAATTTTTTTTTTTTAAACCGCAACGTCTCAAGGGTCTCGAGCTTTTTTCTAAATTTATTGCGATTGTCTCGATATTTTTTATCCTTCCTATTACGTATAATTACGACTTACGTTATATTTACTCTTTACGCGACATAATTGGAGATACGTTTTGATTCCAGCGTCATATCATCATCACAGTACACATAGACCCAAAAATAAACGATTGCGTAAACATATTTTTCGAGGTAAACATCACCTATATTTTTCCAAACAAGACACTGAAATTTCGAAATTGGAAAGGAAATACTGTCTTACTACCGAGACATGTACGTACGTGAGAAAGTTCGGCATTTTCTATTGCTTCACACTTACTTAACAAGAGGCATCGTAATACACCGATTGCCGAAAAGACACATTTCATCCGTACAGACAGTATAACATAATACTTAATATTACGTTAGCTGTTTTTGGTAGAAACTCACCACGTATGACCACATCGTCGGATCAGCTGCAGCCTCGAGCGGTGCCTTAATGGTATAGAGTCTCGAAAAGTTGCAAAAAGTATACATATATATTATATCTTTAAAAGCAACACTGAGTAACATGAACTCTGCAGATAGTGCGATCGTGTAAAAACTCGGGTGTTCCCGAAGCTCATATTACTCTCAAAGAGGCGCAATAAGCTAGCGTACCTATATAGATGCATCGCGTATAATGAAGTAATCTCTCGCCTCTCTTCCCTGCATCTCGGGTTGAGCATCAACGGCAATTCCTGCACAAACGTATCCAATAAAGGTTTATCGCGTTCTCACCTTTCAAGGTCAATCTCACGCTATGCGCCCGTGAACGGCAGCACGTGCACGTGAGATGGGGAGGAAAAACAAGCGAGCCGTCCACCTTTTACGCCACGTAAGCCTCGAGTTTCTTTCGACGAGGAAGCATCGATTACACTATATGTATATATACACCGCGCTTTTACTCACATTCACATAATATATGATGCTCGACTTTACAGTGTCGTTTTGCCAAAAGCCACGAAAACCGGCAAGCTTGCAGCATTTGGTCCCAGCGAAAGCTGATTTTCAAACGCTGCGCCCATGAGAAAGTATCGGGTGCATCCTTATTGTTACACAAGTTTGGAGCCATAAGGGTGACTATATCCCCATACCGGAACGAAAAATCATGGGGTCCAGTGAAACAATGACTCGTATGAAATGCAATTTTTTTTTTTTTTTTTTTTTTTTTTTTTTTTTTTTATTTAAGATACGAGGAGCCCATTATCTAAATTAAAAAAGAAAAGCGAATCGAGTGTTTTCACTGTACTCGAGAGAGAAAAGAGAGTTCCCGAGGAGGGAAAAAAGAGAGCGAGCTCTATTGGTTATTCGCCGACGTGACTCACAATAGATGTCCCTTCACCGCTGAAACGTGCGACTCTGTGTGCGCGGAACACGTGATGCTCATACATACCTATGTATATACGTGTGCGTGCAATTTATACAAGCCATCAACGTACATAGTTCGCTCCTGATGCAATATCGGTGCCGCCCCTCTATAGACCATTACATAGTTGCAAACCGATGTACGAGGTGGTATTATATGTACTAACTTTCCGGAAACGAAATCTCTCTCTCGCTGTTTGGTTTTCTAACTTTACATAATATGTATAATATTTTTATGGGGCCTGCGTAACTACTCTATTATGTATTGTATGATAAATAGGTGGTACTTTTCAATGACAAAATATACGAGGAAAAAGAAAAGTCTGCTCCTAAAGGCCTCTATATATGTACGATTACACCGGCACGTGAGTCGTCGTCGCGATATATACATACGTACTTATGTAAAAAACAAAAAAAAAAAAAGTTTGTCCGACGTGACGCGGTTACGTCACGCTGCACACGCGAGAGCCAAGCCGTGATGTTTCTTTGTCAGCGCCTACCTATAGGACGCTTTCTCGCGCGCCTAGGAAAACTCCAGCTTCGAAAATTTTCCACGAGCACAAGTAGGGGTCCCGGGTCGTTGTGTACACTCATTTGGACGCTGGCCAGCGCTTCTCCACTATAGCTGCGTACTCGGAATCTTAATTGTTTCCGTCGTGTCTCTAAGTATAGTGTCGCTACACTGCTTCTGCCGCTTGCTCGTCTTCTTCTTCCTTTTCTCTCGCAGTGTCCTCTCTGCTGCGGAAAATTCAGCCGAGCGAAACTCGAGCCGAGCTCTGGGACCCACCAGTTTGGGTCAATTGGATGCTATTGCGTTTCATCTAAAAAAAAAAAAAAAAAAAATTAAATCGTCACCACTGTAGAGAGCAAATTATTGTGCATCCAAAAATCTCTCGCAAATTTTCAGAAAGAGAGGAAAAAAGTCATGTCGATGCATTTGGGGCGACAACTTGTGCTCTCGGGTTTGCGAAAAATTTTCCATTCTATGTATACATTACTCTCCCGCGTGGCCGTGCGACAAAACACGAAACCCGCACCGTGCCTAGTTGAGCAGAACCGGAGAAAAAGTCACGTCGCGAAAAGGAAAAATATATATATGTATACTTACGAGGCACCGGTGTAATGATTATGTATACGCGCTATAGAGCTCGCTTTGTCGTCTGAGCAAAAGCGGAAAGTTTCCTCCGCGCGGAAGATAGCGCTAGTATATACAAATAATAACTTTGATGCGTAAATGTCAACCGAGAGAGTATTGGAGTTAGAGAGAGAGAGAGAGATAAAAATGATACGCGAACGACAGAGCTATTGCGCTCAGTGTAGTGTATGACAATGCTCTGCACTGCGCTAGAGATGATATAGTATAAGTTCTACGAAATTGATCCGATTGCGCGTACAATTTACGTGCGGCGAAGGAGGCCTGCGCTGGCGAATTATCGCGTGCGGTTAATCGAAATGCCTGTGTGCAGGGAATTACACAACCGCGTCGCTCGTGCGTGCCTATAACAATGTATAAAGTTTTCGCTGCGTTTGATTCGCGCGCGGAAGCTGAGCGTAAAATGTACATTGTAGAGTTTATTTTCATTCTTCGTGCTCGGCAGTTCCCAGGGATGCAGTATTAGCTTGATACAGGGTACAATAGTTGGGCGCCGTTCCCTAATGAAATTACCTCAAATAATGTCGATCTCCCGTTTAGCACGTCAAAGTGCTCAATTCAATGAGTAGCTGCAAAAAAAAAAAAAAAAAAAAGCTCCGATAGCTGAAGCTTCGGTACATGGACGCTCAATCATTAAGATCGTCTGGACACCCGGTGATGCCTCTACTTTGCTGCATGCGAGGCTCGGAATTGGCCGACTGATGGCTACGGCGCGTATATATAAATAAATCGACTTCCGATTTTGCAGATCGTCCGCACCCAGTAAGATGTACCAACTCCCTTCGTTGCGTTGTATATACACCGTATTTTTGCACCAATGTAATTGAATCGAGACAAGAAAAGAAAAAAAAACAGCTGGAGTAATTGCAGAGATGTGCGATGTAACCAGATAAGGGAAAAAATGGAGGAAAAGCTCGTGTTTGCCGACTCAGACGCCTATGTTTTTATTGAAAGGGAAAGAAAACAGAGAGAGAGAGAGAGAGAGGGCCGGCAGAGATGTGTATACAGATTGTACATCTCCCCGGTGAGAGATTTTTATCGCTGGAACGATAACAGAGGGAAGTCGCATTAGAGCTCTCTGCGATCAAAGTAAGCGGAGAAAGTGCAGTGATAAAAAAAANAGCGTAGCGCAGTTTAAAGCGCGCGATAAAGAGTCCGCGAAACAATTATGTAAGTACAAACGGAGGAAAAAAAAAAAAAAAAAAAAACGGCAGTAGGGAGGCGAAAGAGAATCGGAGATCCGCGCGCGCGCAGAACCGCACTGACGTTTTCAAGGTCCGGGACTTTCGATCGAAGTCAGCTGTACACCCGCACCCGCGCATGTGTGCAGGGGGACAAGAATCACACACCCCACATGTCCCCGTGTCGTATACGCAACACCCCACCTCCAGCACGGATAATCACGTCTACGTGGTTTTGTACAATATATATATAAATGCATTATTCACCATAGGCATTAAGTTAACAAAAAAGGTAAAAAGCGAGATAGAGGGAGAGCAAAGTACAACGAAAAGGAGTCGAAAATAAAACGACTACGGCGCAGAGTTGATGCAGCCTCGTCGGTCGGCCAAGGATGCTGCTGATGGTTGTGGCGACGTTTGCCTGTGATGCAGCGACACATATTATAATATTATTATCCTCCTCTCCCTGATACACGGGCGCGCAACGCGCGGGTCCAAAAATACACACTTTGTCCAGGGGTGGGTGGCGCGGTTCAAGTGCAAACATCGCGGCTGAAAGAGAGCAGTGCTTGCCGCCGCCCACGATGACCCGCCAAGGTCTCCTGCTGTACGTGCACACACTGTCCTCCCCCCCCCCCCCCCCTCTTCACTTACCGGAAGGTTTTTTCGCGAGCTAAATGAGCGAGGAACCGACTTTGGTGGGTGAGCATCGGCAGATGGGCTGCAGAAAGAAAGAGGAGGAGGAATTACGTCACCGCGACGCGTTCAACAGCTATACTCCTGCGATGCTGTACAAACATATAATATACATATATGCGTCGTGGATGATATTTCACCCACGCGTTATCCGTGCACTTATTGGGGGAGAATCGATGGTTGGCGTCCTTCATATTCGTACACTTTTCTCTCTTTTATATGTATACCACCTACACCGTATGATCTCTCGGAGGTCGATGGGGGAGGGAGGGAGACAGCATCATCGGAGAGTGAGCGAGCCGCTTCGAACCAGCTGTTGGCGATGTTGTGTCGCGGCGCGAAAGTGTCAGGGTTACTTCATTCTCCGCCACACACGTGTATATGCCTATATATATATATATATGTGTGTACATCGGATACGTGACTGGGGATAATTTACTTGATGTTTGTCCGCCCGCTCGCCTTCCTTCCTTCCTTCCTTTTACGAGGACCAACTTTTTCCTTGCGTTTGTCTCTGGTAAACAACGTCGTCGGCGACTCTTTATATACATATATACGTGGCTATGGCTGGCGGGTATAATAATGAGATTTCCCGATGTGCCGAGTGAAAGGTGTACATACATACACGTGTCGCCCCGATGGGAGGAAGAAAAAAGGACATGATGGGTTTTTTTTTCATGTTCCAATCGATAAATCTTGCGGTGTTTGATTTCCCAATTGTGTGCGCGTGGGGCAGTATATGGAGCGAAAATTAATATCTTCCCCTCCGAGAGTTATCGCGTCGTTGAAGGAAGTGAAGGAGAAAACCAGATTGTAGGTACTTATGAGTGCGTGTATGTCGTTGTATTATCACCTTGAAAGCACGAGCGAGTAAATGAGGAGCAAGGGCGTGACATGCTTGAAAGAGACAAGAAGAAAAAGGCTTTTTTTTTTTTTTTTTTTTTTTTTCGTACCAACAAAATGTAAACGTCGGGAAGAAAGAGCGAACTTTGTACGATAACGATGACGGGCAGTGGCAGCGATGATAAGGGTACACACAATCACGTATGGCAATAAATAAGTAGATTATAATTATACTCGCATAATACAACATGGAGATTCGTGGGTACAGGGGAATGAAAATGTATATGTATGCTCGCGAGTGAAAGTGAAGCCGAAAGAAGGAGCGCGCGGCCAAGGGGTCCATTCACAAGAGTGCCGGCTCTATGCACTGGATGTAATGTATATACGTATAGGCACCGTGAAATTTTCTCTCATCATTATTAACCTGCTGTGTGTGTACTCCAATCCCGACCGACGACTTGATTGACAGTCACGATATCTCTTGCACTCGGTGCTCTCGGGTGGCTTCGTATGTGTATAAAAGTACCTGCTTTATGTACCAGGCACTAGACGCTGTTGCAAATTAGAAAGGACACCGCACGAGCTACACAACCGCGGAGTTGGCCTGAAAAGCCCTCCTCGATCCTTTCATTTCGTCTGTAATGTAGCTCTTGGATTTGCGAACATTTTCGTTTTGTCTTTTCTCAACGCGCCTCTGAGCTCTCATTGCATATCAAGTATATAAGTACCAATCGAATTGTCACGCAAGTGGGCGCTAAACATGCACGCCATCCTCGTTATCCGTGAATTTTATCTCTTTGGCGAACATCTCGCGAGAGTATAGCTGCAACCTTGACGCCGCGGATCGGCAAACGACTCGATTTATTTTCTTACAGTCCATTGTACAGATACCGATTTTAAAACCCATCGGACAGCGATTACAAACTATAAATGTTATTCGCGAGGATCGACAAGAGTCATCCGATCGAATTTTCAGAGCTCGCGACTCGTATACGACAAAAGATCGGCTACATGCACAACGATACCGCATAATATACGGTGAATCGGTTGTTGCGGCTGTTGGTGCATATCCATGAGGCATACTTTCGCTGTCGCGAGTTAAAAGTGAAACTAGGAAACGGCTCCTATACGTGCACGCGTAAACACACGTATAGACGCAAGTGCCCCGTACCTATATTTACACACACGCGTCATTATATTCGTATGCACACACGCAGCCTTGCCGGGGATAGAAAGTGATTTATCTCGACGCGAGCGCAGCTCCACGTGCGTAAGTATGTGCCCATACACTTGGTTTCAAGTATATATACTTACGAAAAGCCGCTCGCCGGTCTCTTGGTTTCCCAAAGAGCCGAATCTTGTAGATATCGGTACTTATAGACTCTGTAGATCGGCAAATAGACAAGCCGATCGGCTGCCAATTAATTACCCTTAGCTGCGGCAGGAAGACTTTTTTCCCCTCCCAGACAAGTGAAACCGACAATGCTGCATTCACTATCGGAGGAGGAAGCGAAAAGGTAGTCGAACACACGCCACGAGGAAAGCTCGCGTACGCAACGTGCATATAGATATACCTACACTCGGGCCGCGCTGGTGTATATTATAAGTATATTCTGCCACGAAAATATTCCCGATCGGAGAGTGCGCGGTGGTTCGACGTCCGTGACCCAAAAGCGTCCATCATCACGTGCTCCCCGTGCCAACGACACAATAACACATATATAGTATACGTGCGTGCAACAGAGCATTTTTTTTTCTTTTCGTGCAGTATATCATTTTATAAGTGTATGTACGCGTGCCGCCTTTCTTCTTCGTTGTTCTATATACGTACACGCATTGTTTGGTCGGACAACGGCGAGCAGAGCTTTCTTTTTTTTTTAAGCGTGTGCTCGCGAGATACAATATATCGCAAGCACAACAAACTTCCCGACTTTATCTTCTGGATGAGCAATGAGTTTATGAGTAAAGGAAAAAAAAAATCGTTCAAAAGACAGACAGATCTATTTTCACTCGTACACGCTGCATGTAACTTTGTTCGCTACTGCGGGGTACGTGTGACCAACTCACATTCCACCTCAGGGTATACATATAACACACGAGTTCATTTTCGCGTTGGAAAAATACTACCAAACGGAAGTGACGATCGTCCAAGTCGAGCAGGTCTGGATTATTTACACCAGAGTGAAACTCAATGCGGCTGCTATCTACACAGGTGTTTTTGTCGGATTCAGCGGATTTTTGAGCCTCCGATGAGCTCATCTGATTACTCTTATTTTGCAGAGAGAAACAAGCCGTTTTTAGGCACGTACGTCAACAACTATAAGTAATTATTTTTATATACATACCATTATCTCCTGCCAATTGATCATGAAAGAAAAAGAAAAAAAAAGCTCGTATATTTTTCAAGCGTCAGCTGTGCAAGGTATATTGATTTTATAAGGAAATGTTGCAGCTTCAGCGTACACTTGCGCGCTGATTTGCATTTCCAAAGACCTATATATATCAGCTGATGAGCAAAGAGTTCGCACGTTCATCGAGCGAAGTATGCGTCGTAATGTTTGAACAACCCGGTGGACGTAATGTGGTATAGGTACGTGTTAAAGCTCCGAAAGAAAGCCATATGAGGTATAGAAATGGTGTTGTGAGAGTTGCAGGGAGGTGTGGCACGGCTTCTGTTTGCAACGTTATTAATGCACTTGGGGGAAAAAAAAAAAAAAAAGTAAACTTACGTATGCGCTCTTCTAGTCATTCCTTCCGCTCGTTAACCTAAGGAGGAAGGGGCACATTAGACGGATTGGAACGATTACGTTTCTCCGTTTCCCTTTGCCTTTTTCCAATACGTTTTCACGCTACTGCCTCTTCTCCTCTACGGCTCTGTAATACAGGTAATTAGCTTAAATCCCCTCGGGCATTGTCCCTCTATGCTTGTTGCGAAATTACGTTAGGTACCTTTCGTGACGAAGATAGCCATCGATTTTTCGCGCTCGTATTGCTCGCAGTGCATGTATATGCGTACATTCGGTACATCTAATGACACTTTTTTTTTTTTTTTCATGCACTTGGAAAGCTCGATATGTATTTACTTTGAAATGACGTATAGCGCGTCGGTACTATATACAACGGGTTGTGAAAATATTTCCGGAAGTAAAATTCAGGTCAAGGCAGACACCCAAAAAGTATGACACAACAATTAGTTTTTCCAAGTTCTCAAAGCTTTGATGGGGCTAGTATAGGTATATCTTGCAAAACACTTTTCCCACAATCATTTTTAGAATACGTCGTTTACGTAATGAGGTTTACATACATACAGTACACGTGTACATGCACTGCTAACGAGCACTTATACACCCATGTGCTATTAAATTGTATATATATATGTCCAGTGGGGATGTGGTTCTTACACATGCAGGTAACTCTATAGAGCTGCGAAATAATCTAATACCAGATATACCTGCATCGATATATAATTACACCCGTGTAGTTGCCGTCCCTATATTATATGTTACAAAACAAAATTAAACGCACTTGCATTAACGTGCCATGTTAAGTACATGCATGGATATTACAAGGTATGCCTCGTCGCGTCGAAAGAAAAGTGAAAATAAAGCTGCAACGTATTATAAATTATATATGCACATACGTGGATCAGGATGTGTTTCCGGGAGTCTCGTAATGGTACAGTTGTTCACCAAATTGAGTTTTCTCTCTCTCTCTCTCTCTACATCGAGCTATTAGGTACACGGTAAAAGGTATGGGTAATGAGAACACACACACAGACACACATACAGGAGGTCCGGAAGATGGAAAATGACGCACTTCCGTCCCCGCGCGCGCAATGGTTCGTAACAGCGTCATGAGAGAGCAATCGGCTGCAAGCCGAGCACTTTCGCTCCCTGAAAAACCGAATCTTCCGGCTTCGCCGATCCACACGGTACTTGCTCGCTGCATGTGTGAAAACAGTTCGTGCAGAGTGATGCTGCACATGGTATAGGTACGTCGAACCCGTGCCCCAGACCGCCATCACCGGTGGCTCCCATTGCACCCACAAATGGAATTTATTGGCGCAAGGGGTCGCGGACACAGGGCTACTTATACCTAATACGCGTGTGTTATAATACCATTACATGTGTACATGGCGTGTAATCATTCAATTGCGCGGCCCCTGACCGTCCGGCCTCTCGAGATGATTGGCTCCGATCACGTGCAGCACCCGCATGAAATTTCCCTCCCACGTTCCTTCTTCTCACGCGCATCCACCAGAAATCGGTATAGCTTACTTGTGGATCGGTAGTTTTTGTTCCGCATAGGTAGGAAGCCGATGGTATATTATACTAACGCCATTCTATTAGTTTGTAACGGACGATCCGCAACGCGACTCGCGGAAAAAAAAGGAAAAATCGCAGCAGCGACAACGTTAATTATGGAAGCTATGTGGGAATCGGCGATCGGCCGGTGCAGGGGGTATACACTTAACATAATTTCAAGCTGTGTCATTGACTGCGCGCACGTACACACGTATGTATGTGATGTATAATAAGCAATAATATAAGACCTCGCTCGCTCGAGCCAGACCCGGCGTCGCCGTCACAACCACCAGTGAGAGCCGAGCAAACGCCACCGTATACTACGGCAACGTGCTTAGCTCGGGTATATATACCTACTATTGTATTACTTGTAAAACATGTATACACACTTATACATATGCGTGATTGGTTACCCAAACGTGTTATTCCTCATGCTCTCTGTGTAATCACACGTTGTTTTGGTATATTATAGTTGAGCTTTTTCACCAGAGTCAAACTATAAAATCGTCGAGTCGTCACGTCATGTGTATAATGTAATTTAATGCCCTGACCTACTATTTTCGATTTGCAAAACATATTATAACCTCTTCCTCTCGGGCTCGCAATGGACACACGGCACATATACGTATAATGTCAAACGACCACAATCCGGAGAGAGATTATCTCCATCGCAAACACCATTGCGTAAGCGCTGGCTTTCGGTTTCTGTACGTATATTATTAACACGCGAACGGGAGAAAAATCGAACAAACATCCAGATGGAATAGCTTGCTGGTCAAGCTCCCTTTGGCCAATCGAAAATAACCCGCGGGTTGTGTTTACGCGGGAGCGCGACGGGAAGATTTAACGCCGCGTGGCAAATACTACATACGTGTGCAAGGGAGGCGACGACGAGATTCGCTTGATTTATCGGCGCGTAAACGCGTTCTCGGCTTCCCGCCAACTAGATCGCGATGTCGAACTTTTGCCGTACAACAGCTTCGTCAACAATAAAAAAAAAAAAAAAAAACTCGGCTCTTTCTCTGACGCTTGCATGGATCGTCTCGTGCATGCGTTCGCGAAAAAATTCACTTGTTCCAGACACGGGTGAGAGTACGTTATAGTTTCGCGTTTCCATGTATTGTACATGCAGCAAATAACCGATAAGCCATCGGCGTCTTTGCGGGCGTGTTTAATTTTTTTTTATCGGAATATGCTCATTACTCTTTATTGTGATTCGATGTGTGTGCGTATTTGCTCTCTGATAAAATATAGGTATATCCGCAGAAAGTCCGATTCTGGGTATTGTTACTTAATCGCGCGTAGTGCGTGTGTATTTATCGCGGATTTCGATGTCGAAGCACCGACAGACAGTGTGTCGCTTGTTCGCCGATAACAACCGTGGCGGCTCGAAAATACGCGCTCGATTGCGCCTCTCCTCGTCCAGAGTTAGTTTGTTACGTGATTTCTGAGCTTATTCGGTGATGGACAGTTTGACCACAACACATCCACCGTCGATATTATACGTTACGCAAGACGCGACTATCGTGCCTGGCCTCAATTACATATTGTACGAACACGCGTGTTGTGGGAGGCGTTTTTTTTTTTCTTCTCCTCCCCATTACCAAGCTAGATAACGTAATTTTTTTTTTTACCATTTGATTGGTTCCGTGACAAAATACTCAACCCTTTTTTGGCGATTACGTAAACGTTGAATCGTAGGTCGTTATACATACAGGAGCAATGAATTTCATCCTCTATACATATGAGGTGTGAACAAAAAAAAGTGCAAACGGAGAAAGTCTTTATCCCGTAGGTATGTTGTCTTGCAAGCTGCAATAATGTCATAATATGATAGGTGACGCTGCGCGCGCGAGTATAGCTCTCGTGACAGGAAACTCTCGGTAAATTTCCACGGTTGGTCCGAAGCCAACGTAATAGCTGCGCGCCACGAGAACGAACGTGTTGGCTTTGGAAAGTTTCCATCGGCGCGGTACAGCCGCTCGTTGTAGCTCTAGTTTCTATATAATATATGTTGCCGTTTCAGTGGTACACCCTCTTCGAAATGCCATTTAATTTTATCATCGTCGTACATGCGTGCATTATCACGATCTCACCATCGATGCGACAACCCCTATACTGTGTATATAATTTCATTTTTTTTTTCTTTTTGTTTCGTGCATAATTCACGCGAAATGTTTAATTCACCGGTACATCGAATCGTAAATCGATTAGCTTGAGAAAATACACATGGTAATTGCCGCGCTCGACGATTCCTCGATTGAGATTAACAGTGTTTGTAATCGGATGAATCGACGAGTTGACGAAACGAGATGGTCGAGGGTACATTTTGTTCGGAAATGTTTTACTTTGTGGAGGATTCGGAGTAATTCGATTTTCTTGAGAAGTGCGAGCCGCTCAATGAATGCTCGTCAACGACAATTGAGAAAACCTTGAAATCAAATCGATCATCTCCTGCACGAGCAAACAAACAAACAAACAGCTGTAGAATAAGCGATTACACGTATGACAGAGAATCATCAAAGCTCGCTCGTCGAGGCAATGGGTATACGTGGCTGAAAATAAATCTGAGATCACTCCTCGAGTGTATCTAGGTACATACTCGTACATTAATCTTTTTCTTTTTTTTTTTTTTTTTTGTCTCGCATTGCGTGCGGATTTTTCTCCGCTTCAATCAAGTATACCTACCTACATCATCGTTAGATAACTCGTTATCTACGTATTTCAAAATAATCACGAAATTTTTTTGTTTCCCAAGTTCTCCTCTTATCTGCCCACCGATTGCGCACATCAACATTCAGCGGTGACTTTACGAGACGGGGAACGTCCCGAGTGAAAAAAAATCATCCGATATCCGAGCGAAACGAGCGTCAGCGAGAGAGTGACATTTTACGTTATGTTCCCGAGCTGTACGTGCGTTGGCAAAGCCGAGCCAGGAGCTGCAGCAGAGCTCTGATTTAGAAGCGAAGATTCGTTCTATTAATACCCCGCGCAAAAGCTCGACGTCCGCGTGTACACCTACTTAAGCCTCGTTATCGTCCTCAGAGGCTTCTGTCGTCGTCATAAAGATCCGACAGGCGTTGCAAAACCTTTTTTTTTTTTTTTCCTTCGCGTCCCAGTGACTCGCGCATCAGTTGGATAATATATACCTTCGCATATTTCATGTCGCAGACGAGTGAATAGAACAGTGATTCTCGCATGGATAACTCTCTTGCACTCGTGTTCCGGTATGCGTATATGACAAACCGACGAAGCGACGCAAAAACGGCAAATTAATTCAACGCATTGCCGGTGTTGTATGACCTATACCCATTTCTGGTTGGGCTCCAAGGTATACCTTGCAGCGTCGAAACCCCCGAAATTTATACAAGTCGTAAATTGTATACGCGTCAGCAGGTCACATCCGATGGTCGGGATGGGAGGGGATTATTTTTCCAGGAGTGTGGGGCACTCGAGTACTCCCACCATCGGGGGGGACGTGGTCTTTAGTGCGTCGTAACACGGAGTAAACGGTAGGCCGATCGAGAGCAGGTCGAGGGCCGCCGATGACGACGCGAGCCAACCGCGCGAGACGTCGCGGCACCATAACAGAAAAAAAAAAAAAAAAAACAGACGGCCTCACTCATCAATCAGCCTCGCGGCTTTATCTAATCTTCTGCGCTGCTATGTATATATATTATTGCTGATGAGGAGAGCAGGCGATGATACAGCGCTTCGACAGTTTTCGATCGAGTTTGATGTGCGAAAAATAAAAGAGGATATGTATATGAACTTACACGTTATATACGTTTGTCTCGGGTATAAGTGCCATTTTTCCGCACCTACGCGAAAACGGGTTTTCTCGGTGATTTTCCATCAGCCGCGTCATAAACGCGCATCAACGGATAATAGCCGCGAAGACGATTCGTATATATGTATGCTCGATCGCAGGGGCCACGTGAGATGGCGAGTCGGCGGCCGAGCCAGACACTTTGGCGACAGGTGATGTGCGCGCGGCCAACCGGTTCGCTCGCCTAGAAAAACAGGTTTTGCCTCTTTCCTCTCTTCTTTTTCCTTCGCTCTGCTCCCTCTTTCTCTCTTGGTTGGCCTGCTCCTTCTTCTTCTATTCGCCTCGGCTCCACTGTATACCATCCGCACAAGCGGCACGGTTTACCGATATCTATTGTTACGTAAACGGTGCGCTCTCCGCGTATACACATGATTCCGGGTGAGGAAAAAGTATAGGTCTCAGCAGCTGTCGTCCAAGGTGGGAGGGCCGTTTTAGTTTTCACCGTCTATATGCGCTCCGAAAAAGAGGGGAAAAAACCCCCTCTTAGAGGCATTGTTTGTTCAAACAAGCCGCGCCCAATAAAATCAAAAGTCATTATAATACTTATGTACCAAGGGGATGTTGATCCACTGGTGTCTTCCTGTTGTCGATTCACGCGCTCATGTAATACGTGTATTGTGAAACGCGACGCCCGTAGCCTCCGATACATCGGTGCGTTTGTGCACGTGCTGTACATGCGTTATCCTTATCGCGAAGTGATCCTGTACAAATTCTCAGCCACACCCCCATCAACGATCTACACCCATGAGTATCACCAGGTATGGTTTTTTATGCCGACACAATACAGAGCAGTACATTGTATATTATCCCAACATGCGTTTTCAATGGGTCTCGGTGTTTGGCTGTAGATAAGAGTTTCTCGTGCAGATACGAGCAGATAAGGAGAAAAAAAAAAAAAAAAAAAAAAACTATCAATATTGCGTATAAGATGTAATATCGTAGATACGTTAAACTGCGGTATATCCAAGTGCTCAGCTTCGATGACTAGATCACGGAAAAATGTGATTCTTCTTGTACGCGTATCGCACAGGTATATAGACCTACCGTAAAAAACTGTTGTTGTTATTTAACTTGTATTAGATGTAGTGGACGAAAACAATGGATAGGTTGTGATTGAAAGCTACATAGAAAAAAAAAAAAAAAAAAAAAAAAAAAACCCACCTATACGATCCAAGATTGTAGCACCGCTTACGTAACACATAGGCTGTGTATAGATTATATAGTTGGATGATTGGAGGTGAATATAATAACTTGTACCACAAGTATTAGTATATAAAGCGCGAGAGAAAAAGGCGCGGGCGGCGTTCGTTCAGCCTTGCAATGGGTGTTACGATAAAAAAAAAAATATATATATATACTATATAGACCACCGCATGCGGGCGTGGACTTTACTGCTTTTTGGCCTTGACATTGTCCGGGGCTCTATACTGTACAGCCTCGTGCTCGCTTGCGTAATAATGATGTTTCCTTAGTCTCCAACGTATATAATATACCTACACTTGCGAGTCCGATGAGAACTCGATGGCTGCCGCTGCCCGATGCGGTTGATAGCGTGCGTCACACAGCTGTATTATATACGGCACGCGTCTGTCCAGACGATGATTGCTCCGAAAGCTCGAGTGCAATTGACTCTCCGCTCCCTATCCTATTAGATCCTTTGCAATTACTCGTTATGATTTTTCAACTTTTTGGTATAGAGAAAACAAAGAGAGAGAGAGAGAGAAGTTCATGGATTGTGCGACGGGGGAAAAGCGACGCGGTGCACATGGCCGAGTTGTTTGGCTCCCCTCGGGGGGTTTTTTTTTCTTCCTCTCTTTCGTTCTCATTCGGATCACGGCTACGATGTTTTTCCATCCCCGATTCACGCATTGGCACCGAAAGAGGGAGATACATGTATAGAGCTCCGGACGATTCATTTGGTGATGGGTGTAGAGCGTAAAAACCCACGTCACGGAGACGGCACCGATGCGCCTTGGAAGATAAGAGGGGGCGCCCGACAACACATGCCTCTCTTTCTTCCTTTCTTTTACCATTTTTTTTTTCTTTCTTCTTTCTTTTCTCTTCTTTCTTTCTTTCTTCGCTTCTCCAAAGTTTCAAATTACTCATGCTTTCTGAACGAGTGTATTTGAAACTGCGTATTAGTCGCCCGTGGGGTTTTTCGGTCCTACTCGCATCTCGATGGGACGCTTTTTTTCCTCCTACAAATCACGCGTGTGCTTATATATATTTTCTTGCAGGCACAAAATTAAAAAAAACCCCAATCTTCACAAATTCGGTATATTTCAGGTATTTTGCTCCGTTGGGCAATAGATAAGAAATAAAATAAAAAAAACAAAAACAAAGCAGTTTAAATATATTTGCGAGTATTCCTTGACGCGTTTCCAATCGCACACGAATAACACAATGGCCTGCTAATACACACGCGATTGGCTTTGAATGAAACTTCGCTGTGGTGACAACATCTTCGTTACCAGAACAACAGAGTGGAAGGAAAAAAAAAAAAATCCTCAACAAATTATATCAATGCGTCCGAGTTGTGCACCGCACTATTGACTGATGGCCTTGTCAATTGTGCAACGAGCAAGTATCGCGCAAAACCAAGAGTTGGGGGAAAGAAACGCGATAAAAAGAGAAAGAGAGAGAGAGAGAGAGATAACACAATACAGAGTTTTAGCGACTTGCTCTCAGCGAATAAAAGGAGCCCCATCCGACTGGACGAATAAATACACGTGTCTAATAGTAACGTATTTATACAGCTGCAGCCGGCCGGCTGATTCGACTGTAGTAGGTACGGGTGGCTCGTACCCAGATAGATGCAAGACTTTTACGCACGCATGATTCACGACGGCCTTCGACGAGCGTAACAACTCGGGTACCTACATTGTTGTACAATGTACAGTGTGCCGTCATCGGAGTTTACACAGATAGCAGCTCTCTGACGTACCGCCGATGAAAGATTACCAAATTACCATGTATATTCGGGTATTTGTGTATCGATCGCGAGATTTTATTTGCCCCATATACGTGTACCAAACGGCTCGTTCCCTCGAGTTATTTCGGGCCGGCAGCGTAAACACTTTTGGCCCGCTCCCTATTGTCTTGATTGTTATTGAATTTCCCAATTTAAATGTGTCTCCGATCGTCATGTTATACCTATACAGCCGAGGAGTCGACAGCCTAATGAGCCTGTTATAGACGCGCTACTGCGTCGTTCACTGATTCGACTTGTATGAATAACCTTTTTTTTTTTTTTTTTCTTTTGGAGGTAGAAAAATCGGTATAGCACGGAAACGTAAGGGCAAGAGCTCAAGGTTCTGTCCAATCCTACGACACACATCAGGCACCTATACGGAAAGGTAAAATTAAAAAAAAAAGAGAGAGAGATGAAATAGAACGCGAAAGATGCGTCTCCGCTCGTGCCGAGTGTAGAACCAGTCGACCCTGATCGAGGAGAGATGAAGTTGGTACATAAAATAACAGAACCAAAGTCTTTCCTCTTAACGATACAGCCGCACGAGAGGACAGCAGCCGGTATAGCCATAGTGTTGCTGTTGTTAGTATATATAATATATGTATACGTATAGGTACACGTGCGAGGATCGAGTTTATGTTTGGTATAACCGTGTATATCTGTATTTATTGTACACACAGCACCAACCGAAGTCACCAACTACCGATGATCTTCATCGGTATACATATGTGCAGGGATTGAACGAGCGTCGTTCTCGACGTATAAACGACGCGACGAGGGAAAAGGAAAAAAAAAAAAAAAAAAATCAGCGAATCGAGGGGAATCGTAGATTTTTTTTGCGGGTCCAATATATACAGTGCGGGTCAAGCGATCACCGGGCTCATCTATATAAGTATATATACTCGTCTGGTCCAAACTAGGTCGGCGTGTGCAGAGGTATGCCTATATATCTTTTAAACACGAGTGACTCTCTTGGGGTGCCGTTCTTCGTTCTCCTTGTACATGAGCTGCTGCAGTAGCTCCAGCTCTGCTCCCATCACCGCCAGTCGGCTATTGTGTGTCAGGTGGCTGCGGGTATATAACATCAGTGCCGACTTGCTATGCCGTTTCTACCTTTCTTTCCCCTCGTTCAAGACAGATCATAAATTTACGGTTCTGCTGGCCCAATGTTCATTTTACAACAATTACGTTAGCTGCAAATTCGCCGTGCGGATATCGGGACGCAGAGGGAGTTACGTAAAGGATTATAAGGCATGACAACGGGTGTTACGCAAATGCGTGTATTATAATGTATACGATGTATATATGTATACGAGGACTGGAGCCAAGCCGGCAATATGTATATGAATATAGGTAAGATCGGTAAGCGGCGCCATCCGATTTATATATTATGGGCCGAGCGATTGGCATGCAAAACAAGCTGTTATGCTCGACTCGTGTTACCAAAGCTATAAATATATATGTACATAATATGTGATGTATATATGCAACAACTTGTGGGCGAGAAAGAGGCCGATTCTTGGTTTGATCACCGAGAGCTAACTCCAGTACATATTTTTCAAATGGCTAAAATCCTTTTGGTTAAAAAAAAAAGGAATGAAAAAAAATTGTACACATCGTAATTACACATCGTACTCGTCATCAATATAGGTACATATTTATTGTATCTAGGTATGTATACGATTTGAAACAAAGACACCCGAGATGGACTCGTAACAGTGTACATCAATGAAAAGTACAAATGGGGAAAATGTTGTACGAGCCGAGAAGTAGGGGGTGGAAGCACTCAGTGATTATACTACCTGCTGAACTGGCACTCGCCCAGACAACGCCGTGCTGAACTTATGTACCGTTTCTTTCGCGTTTGGAGCATACTGTCCGCTCTCGCCCCCGAAACCGAGGCATCAAGAATGTAAATCGTGTATACACCAAAATCCGGCAATTAAGCATCATCCCGACACATCGCGCGCCGTCCACGTCTCGATCTCGTTAACCGATGAAACCGATCTCTCGTTAGAGCGCGCGTGCTGTCTTGAAAAGCAACAACAATATGTCCACCCGCTTATATTTTAAGCCCATAAAGTGCAAATGTATATGTATTTAAAAATCGTGTACTTATACCCTGCGAACTCCGTACAACCTTGGCATCTTTCTAGAACCGCGGCGCGTGCCCAACGAAGCTCAAAATTCGAGATCTTCGAAAATAAACCTGTTCAAATACCGGGTATCACGACTCGAGGTGACGCCCTCGCGACCAGACTAATTTTAAACCTATACCGAGAAAATCCTCCTGTCCTACACGTTACACACGCATAGATGCCGCAACGAGGCGTTAAATATTTCACGAGTCGGGTGATTTTCGTCATCGAGGGAGTACACGCGCTATCAGTGGGCGCACCTACGCCCGCACGCGCGTGTGCCATATATTTATACACAAGTAAACGTTGTAGCGAATGGCTTTTAGGTGGGCTAACGACGCTTATATACGCGCTGGCTTCGGCCCAGCTCTTCGATTCACCCGATCGCCCGTGCGCGTCTTCGGTGACACTTATTGGACATCATGCATACTTTAGCGGGCGAAAATAGCCGATCCTCTGACGCATGTTATATGCCAATAAGCAAATTTTATACTCGAGCCGGTTGGGCGATTTAGTTGCTCGTCGAGCCGTTAAAGTTGAAATCCGCGCAAGTCCAGGTCGTCTAGTCCTGAAGACGAAAATTGCCAAATGATGTTGGACGTGAATTTTTTTTTTGTTCGAGAAAAAACTCGTATCTTTGATCGATTAGCAACGCATTATACTGTATCTATATCAGGGTTAGAGTCAGTTGAGCAACGAGGCGTGAGATATCGAGTTCGGCGCGTTATCTCTGACGTTTTTGTGCGCCTGGAGCTCAAAAGTTTTGAGAAAAAACCGGTTTCACGGATTAACGGACGATGCCGATCGTAAATACCGATTATGACAATCTGCAGAAGAAGCAGCGGTAGCTTCTCAATCGTTCGTTGTTACGCAACAATTGCATGCACGATGGAGCTCATAGAAAGACATCTACTGTTTTTTTTTTTTTTTCTATGCGTTGGATGAGGCAATAAAAAAATTAGCGATCGGCAAATTACTTACCATACTCGCTCCAACTAGAATTAATCGTTTTGAAGTACTGTTCAGCTCTGACGTCTCTGTTTTTACGCATTACATAAAATAATGACGCATGTTATAGATTCGCTAAAATTTTGGTTAACAACAACGTGTTTCTCTTTTTCAAATTTTCAGTTACGTACTGCGACTACACGGCCACGGGTAGATCCCTGCAGTTCTTGGAGGACTACATATTCAACGTCATTTTGCCGTACTTGGGCGACACCCGGGCTTCCACTTCGATATGCAGCTTGCAATCGTCGCTCTTCAGGTGGGTGCAGTATATATACAACGAAAACTAAAATAATACAGTTTGGTTGGCAATAACCGACAACGGGAGCATTATTATATTACCTTCAATTTACACGTAGAGCCGTTGGGAGTCGATGCGAGTCGGGCCTCGTGATAAACGATGATCGTAGCGTTGACGCGAGCAATGTTGTTTGTTTGTACGGCCACGGTGACATGCACCGCGTAAATTTAGACCCGCGCGAGCGTACACGGCATTTCCTCCGTTATTCAGGGCGGATGACCCAATTACCGGCAATGACCCTGCAATGTAATAACGCTTCTTCGCGTCGCGGCGATGAATTAAAATATTTTCGGACGTACACGACACCTTTCCTCACGCGTGTCGTGTTGGTGAAAAACGACGCTACTCTAATCCAGTCGAAGAACACACACGGCCGGTGCTCTTTTGCGCGAGAATGTCCCCTCCTATACTTGTACACAAGAGTCGCTTGTTCGGAACAACTAAGGCATGCACTGACCTATTTCCTCGAGAAATTATACATTTGCACAAGCTCCTCGTTACTTCTGGCCCCAACCTCCATGTACCATCAATACTATATTGTATATACTAGCTATGTTGCTCGTACAGCTCGGCCGAGGGGCATAGTTTTTCTCTCGGATAATCACTCGAAATCACCCTTTTCTATGAAAAAAAAAAAAAGTACAACACAACACAAAGTACCCCCGAGTCCTCTGTATATCCGCAAACAATCAAGCAGAGTAAATAAAGTATACATATTCATGTACGATACATCCGATGTAGGCACGAGGCGAGGGACATTGTGCGCCACGCGGTCGGCGCGGACGAGGACGACGCGGTGCTGTTCACGGGCCAAAGCACGGCCGGAGCGTTGCGCACCCTCCTCCGGCACCTCGACCTCACGACCCCGACGACGGTCTTTGTCGGGCCCTTCGAGCACCACGCCAACCTCAGGCCGTGGCGCGAGCACGGGGTCAAGGTACGAGCTCATTTGCTATTTACTTGACATTAAAAGAGAGCAAGAGGAAAATCACTAATTGTTATTATTATTTTTCCCGTTCGCCTGCAGCTGGTGAGAATAGACGAGACCCGTGAGGGCTTCCTGGATCTGAACGACCTCGAGCGAAAACTCGTGGAGGAGCGCGCGACCAGCTCGTACTCTAGGCTCGTCGGTTACTTTAGCGCGGCCAGTTGCATAACCGGCGTGTTGGCCGACGAAGTCGCCACGACCCTCCTCCTGCGCCAACACGGCGCCCTCAGCATCTGGGACTACACCTCTGCGGGTGAGTCTCGCTCTGTAGCTTTTCCCGATCTACATTCCTCCGTATTGCAATAAAGTACCATCGTTTCACCCCAGCTCCCTACGTCAAAATGGAGATGAACCCCCACCTGCCCGGAGTGGACGGGACGACGGTGCACAAGGACGCCATGATATTCTCGGGGCACAAACTGATCGGGGGCGCCCAGACTCCGGGGGTCCTGGTGGTCAAACGGTCGCTTCTCCTGGACGAGGATGTTGGGCCCGAGGACATGCGCGACTCGCACCGCTACCTGCGCGACCCGGAGCTCAGGGAGGAGAGCGGCACCGGGGGCATAGTTGAGTCCGTGCGTTGCGCCCTGGCCGTCCAGCTCAAGGAAAACATCACGCCCCAGGTGATCGCCTCCCGCCAGGACAAGATCACAAAGTGCGTATAAATCCACCAATGAGTATAGGTATACATGGGAGACATTTTGATAAGACTAATGACTTTGTTTGCAGGCAAGTGCTGTCCCACGTGCGCACGATACCCGAGCTGATACTGCTGGGCTGTAGCTCGCAAAACGTCAAGCGGCTGCCGACCTTCTCGTTCATGGTGCGCCACCCGCGGGGCACGTTTCTCCACCACAACTTTGTCTGCGCCGTTCTCAACGACGTCTTCGGGGTGCAGGCTCGCGGTGGCTGCGCTTGCGCCGGCCGTTACGCCCACGACCTCATGGGCATCGACGAGAAGCTCGCCCGCGAGTACGAGGCCCTCCTCCTCCAGAGGTTTGCATTTTACTTACGTGCAGCAACTGCGTATGGGTAAAATAAAGGAAAGAAAAAATTAATTACTGGTTTTTTTTTTTTTTTTTTT
>NW_019379499.1:1382775-1446977 GCF_000648655.2 Copidosoma floridanum
CAAAGCTCGATCACGACTACGAAAGGAAAGAAAAAATTAATTACTGGTTTTTTTTTTTTTTTTTTTCGTGTAGCAACCAAAACGTGAACAACAACAACAACGGGATCCGCGACGAGTCGAACGCCGAGACGTTGCGCCCGGGCTTTACGCGGCTCACGTTCCCCTACTTCATGTCGGAGGCCGAAATCGGCTTTGTCCTCGAGGCCTTGAAAATGGTGGCGACCGAGGGCTGGAAGCTGCTGCCCCAGTACGTGCTCAACCCGGAGACCGGTGAGTGGCGTCACCACACCAACAGCGTGTTCAAGGACCGCCGGTGGCTCGGCTCGATACGCTACACGGACGGGCGCATGAGCGCGACGGAGCGCCGAGTCTCGGGCCCGGGGGTCTTTCCCCAGAGCCACTCGGACTGCCTACAGACGGCCCGCAACACGTTCAACCGGGCCCGCAAGATGGCCCAAAAGTTCCCCATGCAGATTGACCGGAGCGTCTCGTTCGGCGAGCGCAGCGAGGCCCTCCGGTGGTTCATGCTGCCCCGGGAGGCCCAGGACCTCCTGCTCGGGAACTCGCAGAACGTCAAGCACCACGTGCCCTTCGACCCCATCCGCTACAGGCTCGCTCTGCTCGACAACTCGTGGTAAGAATATATATATAAAACACGTGCACACATACGACAGTCCTGTTACGTTGCTCCAACTGGCGTGTGCTTTCAGTTTCGTCGGTATGAGGAGGCTCAACAGCGACGTGCCGCGGGGCTGCGCCAAAAAGGTCCCGATTACGCCAAACTCGCCGCGCCACCGGAGCTTACCCGCGCTGACGACCACCGCAACCATGACGCTCGGAAAGACCAAGGGAATGGCCAAGAGCTGCGACGTCGAGGACGACGAGGACCAGGAGGACGAGGAGATCGCACGCGCCAAAAAGTTGCCGGCCACTTGTCCGGGCTCGCCCATGCCCGTGAGGTTCGCCGTGGGCGAGGCCGTGACCACCGCGGCGGTTGGAATACTAGGCTCGAGCAACCCGGCCATCGCGCGGCTGGTGCACGGAGTCGAACACCAAAGCGACCACAGCAACGACAGCAACGGTCACACTCACTCTGGATCCGAAGCCGATTCGCCCGTCTACGTGGCTCGGGTGCGCTGCAACTCGTTGGGCAGCTCGACGGAGTGCCGTGGGCGTAGCGGCTCGACGCCTGGTACCACCTCGCCCGTGCCGATACCCCTGAGCCCGCAAACCCTCGCGAGTCTTGGTATCGCGGCAGCGAGCGGCTCCCAGCGCCACCGGCACTGCAGCTGCAGCAGCCAGACTGAGCTCGACGGGCCCGGCAGGTCGGCCTCCTCGCTCGGCCACGTGTCCACGACCTCGCCTCCACTGGGCAGCGCCACTTCCTCGTCCTCGTTCGACACGGCCATCGGCACCCACCGGCTGGGCCGATCCTCGCCCATCCTCTCCTCGGTCATGAGGCAGAGCTCCGAGGACGACCTGCGTGCCTACTTCAAGGAACGGACGAGGGAGCTGGCCACCGAGATCAAGTCCGAGCTGAGGGAGGTCATATCCAAGGTGGACGACGCCCTGTCCGAAAGCAACACCACCGACTCGTCCGCCCATCACTATCATCAGCATCATCCCCGCACCCTCGAGAGGCAACAGCACCACGACTCGTTTTCCGCCAGCGACATTGCCGAGTACCTCATGGAGTTCTCCAAAGAAATGGCCAGCGAAGTTAAGTCGGAGATCCGCGAAATGGTCAGCTCAGTCGACGGGCTGCACAGGTATGCTATATACGCTCTTTTAGTGCGTATCACGTTCATTAAAAATTAATGACCTAATGATCCAATGACGCGCAGGTACTCGCCGGACGACAGATCATCTTCCGGGTGTAACTCGCCCTCGGACCGGAGGCGCGCCACGTCGGGGCTCCTGGAGCAGCACAACTCGCGCTGCCGCACTCCCATCCTCCCTGGCAAGGTCAGCGAGCTGTCGCAGCACGAGAGCAAAATGTCGTCCGAGTGCTCGTCCGACGAGACCGTCATCTACGTGGTAAAGCCAAGCCCGACGGCCGAGAACCCACCGAGCCTCGGGAAGCCACACCAGCCGCAGCCAGCCGCGCCGGTGACGACCAGCAACAACACGGACGACGACGACGAAGCCGAGCACAGCGAGCCCGAGAAGAATCTCCCCAAGATCTACTCGGCCGTGAACTCGGTCAGCTCGCAGGACAGCGGCATCAACCTCAGCTTCCAGGACAGCGACCGCTCGGTCGACGGCTCGGCACCCGAGCTCGGGCGCAGCAGCAGCGCGGAATCCACCTCCAACGGGTGCTGCGGGCGCAACAGCACTACAAGTAGGCCTCGCCTGGGAACCGCTGCCACGGGTCTCGGCCTCTGCAAGCAGGCTCGCGCCAACGACGACCTCTCCGAGGACGACGAGACCTTCTTCTCGGCCACGCAGCTGCACACCCAAAATCTCGAGGGCGCGACGGACGCGGAGGAACAGCATCAGTCCCCCGGGCCGTGGCACTGTCCGCCCAAGAACGTCTGGAAGCCGACCGTCGAGGCCCTGCAGGAGTTCAACATGATCCGGGACGGGGACCGGCTACTCTTGTGCCTGACACCCGGAGGCGCCAGTTCGATGAGTCTCCTGCACGCGCTGCACCAGTACCGCTTCTACGGGAGGTCAAAGGGCCTGGACTTTGAGATCGGCGTGGCCAGTGTCGCCCGAGCACCCGAGCATCGCCTGACCACGTACCTGACCGCCCTCGGGGTACCTTACTTTTGCGAGGATCCCACAAACAGTGGGACAACCAAGGCACCACCTTCATCGTCGTCGTCGTGCACGAGCTTCTGCGAGAAGGCGACGCGAGCCAAGCTGTACGCCCTGGCCAAGACCAACGGCTACAACGTGCTGGCCCTCGGCCAAAACCTCGACGACCTCACCGAAGGCTTCCTCGGCTCGTTCTTCAACAACGGCAAGCTCAAGACGATGAAGGCGCACTACTACATCCGCGAGCAGGATCTCAGGGTCGTCAGACCCTTCGTTTACGTGCGCGACAAGGCCCTGAGGCAGTTCGCCGACGGGAAGAAACTACCAGTCTCCAAGGAGCCCACTCCCGCGGGCGCTGTCAAGGCCAATGGAAACGTGGTACGTACATAAATATACTTGCCTGGGTTTCACGCTGATTGTCGTCATTTACTTTTACCGAATGGTTTTTTTGGAACGTGCTTTCTTTTTTTGCTCATAGGGAAATAACGAAGAAGAAGAAGCAGTGGAGTCCTTGGAGGACGCCAGACCGGACTCGAGGTATCCCCGACTGTACTGGTCCCTGCGCTCCGCCCTGCGGCCTCTCATATCCACCCACCCGAGCAACCCCGGCGCGGACGGTGGTGAGCAGCTCCAGAAGCGCCAGCAGCACCGGCGACCGCGCACAAACTCCTTCAGCGCGGTGCCGCTCGTGACTTCCGGCTTGGGATGTGTGGCGGGTAGCGCGGCGTCGAACAAACGCATTGACGACGACGACGAGACGGACGAGGAGCCGATCTCGTGAAGGTCGTCGTTCGAAGCGAACCCGAAGCGACGCGGTTTGCTCGCTGCCGGCCGGTTCAAATAGTAAACGCACCGTTGGAGCGCTCGGAGCTCTACATTCCACGTTCGTTTACATTTGCTCAGGTTTCGGGGAAAGACAATATCTTTGCATCACTGATCGTGAGCCGTAGTGGGAAAGCGTTGTAGATGTATAGTTGTGTCGTTGGCAAGAAGTTATGAAAATACTTTTTTTTTTTTTTTTTTTTTTTTTTTTTTTTTNGTCCCCGTCCACGTCCACTTCCTTGATCATGTCCTCGACTGCAACGAGAAAATACGAGCACGAGTGCCAGTGAGCATATACGTATAGAGGTATATGTATATGCAATTTTTTTCTTTTTTTTTTTCCCCCAAGTATCCATCAAGTACTACCACCACCACCGTCGGGTTTCGCTCCGGCGAACCAAAAGCGTAGGATGAAATTTTTATTTACCACTTTTATTACACATCCGTCCTCCCGCGCGGGAGCGTAAATGTCTACACGCGCCGGAGGAAATAAAGAGAGAAATATCACGTGAATTCGCAGGTATACGGAAGCCCGATGAGTCCCGACTTTTTCAATAATTCCTCATCGGAATGTGTCGTCTATCCATTGTTGCGCCTCCATAAAAATGGTCCCCACGTACGCGGCATTTTTTCCAAGAATCGCTCGTCTCTTTACAGTACCCGCGAACGCAGTACCATATGTGCTGTAAACGTTTTTCAATAGCGCGGATCACAAAGTTCCACGGTATTTTTAATAAGCGTTAGCGCCAAAAGCAAGTCGATTTGCCGGAAGCAGAGAATTTGGATGGGGAGGAAAAAGTTGGGCGCGAAATTCACGCCCGTCGAACTTTATAAAAGTCTCGGCTTCGTTATAACTCGACTCGGCGACGATCACAATCCCGGGGAAGCTCTTTTTCATCGCGACGACGTCGTAAACAAGAGTGAACGCGTCGAGTCACGTAAATATGTCCAATCGAGGAAACGTTACACCCATGCTGTCGTGATCCTTTGAAAAAAAAAAACCAAAGCAGTAATTTTTCGCGCAACAACAATAACCCAACTCTTCTAATTACAGCCCGGACGCAAAGCTAAGCGGAGCTACTATGCACCCCGACATCATTGTTGGATAGTGATATACGAGACTCGCGCGAAACAATCTTAAGTCTTCGACGCAAACACACACACACACAAGCTGTAGGGCGCGTGAAATTTCAGGTATAATACAGCGCGCGGCCGCACGAAAGTCCTCCCTTGGCCCGTCATGCCCCACCTTTCCATTCAGCCCGTCGACATAATTCAATTCGCCTTAAACCAGAGCACCTACCTGTTGTACAGCGCTTATTTGATGTTACAGGAACATACACCCGTTAAAGCTCGCGGTGCGAAATTAAATGACGCGCAATTTTTCACGCGGGAACTTACTTTCGTCCTCGGAGAGATCCTCGCCCAGACACTGCAGCACAGCTCGCAGATCCGAAGCGGTGATGTAGCCGCGGTTGCGTTTGTCGAACACCTGCAACAACATTTCATTGTTACATCAAGGGCGTTTTGTTTATTTTTTTTTTTTTTTTTTTTTTTTTTTTTTTTTAATTTCCAGTGAAACACGATCTAGTGGGCGCTGGGACTGTATATTATAGCAGATAAAAATGTCAAGTTAATCAAACTAGGTAGTTGATATATATTTTTCCATGAGCTTCGACACTAAAACTGTATGTTTCTCCTTCTATTCTTGTACAAATAAATGGAGATACGTAACATAATATACCTTGAATGTGAGTGATGGCTTACGATTCTCGAATTTCTCAATACCCAAGATGTGTGTAATTTACAACATGTTTAATGTCCACTATGCATACATAGCATTTTATTATTACGTAATTTTTCCCTTTATAATTTAATAGATATCGTTAGGGGAACAAAAACACGTGTTTTATCAAAGAATTTGTATAAAAAATTTTTTGCTGTTACGCGGATATTTACTGTGTCCTATATACGAAAAGATTATTTTTGTGAAGGAAATTCCATGAGAAGCATGAAATGGACAAACGAATAAGGCCAATTGTGATTAACAGAAAACAAGATAATCAAATCATTGGGAAAAAAAACCAAAAATTTTTTTTTCAGGTATAACATTATCATGTGAACAACGAATTTTCTTTCACCTACCTATATACCTTATTGTTAAGACATGTGTAATATTCTATATATGATGATATATACATACATAGTACACGTAAATCGTATATCGTAAAAATTGTTCTACTTACCTGCTTTGAAAATGGGCCACGTGACTTTTTACGCAAAATATAACAATAAATGTCAAAAAAAAAAAAACAAAAAAAAAAAAAAAAAAAAAAAAAAAAAAAAAAAAAGATAAACTTCAAATTCTTGTGTATTTTTTTCGTGACTCCATGACGCTGGTCGGTCAAACGATGGAAAATGACTGATGAAAACACGTTACATACATATAAAAATGTTAAGATAACCGGGATGACGCAACGCTTGTAAACTGGTAATGTGCACGTTGGCAAAAATATTAATAACCGACATCCTAGTGGCTGCATAAAATAATTGTTTGGGAAAAAGAAATTGTGGTTACCGAGACGCTTTTCAGATCTACTTCGTTGGATCGCCGATGCGTGCAGAGTCATGTAATGTCAGATAAAAAAAAAAAATTAAAAGATCACTCGCGAATCGCTGCAGACGATCTTAATATTTTCTGATGATTACGAGAGTATATATTGTTATTGTATAGATATGTAAGTTTATTTATCGCTAATAAAAATGAAGTTAATAAAACGCTTTGCTCTTTTTTTTCCCCTGAAACTCCCGTTTCTTCACACGAACCAATTCATCTCATCCCAACTAACAATACTCACAAATAACACTGATTATGTAGTTTTGTGCGGTTCATCATACAGATTTATTTATTGAGTCCTTAAAGTATTTAAATTCATTCAAATTTACAAGTATGCTTATACAAGTAGATTAGCAGAGCAGAGGTGATCTCTTTTGATTTCTCTTTTCGACTAGAGTAATGCGACGAGACACGCAGCTCGTCAATTATGAACAACTGTAGTAGTATACTCTGATACTCATGCAAATATAATCATATCATTGTACAATGTTATTATACAAAATAGGTAATCAGTCGATTGATTCTCGTAAGCCCAAGCGTTTGTAGGTATTACCGTTAACTGAATTCTTATTACATGATAATTTATATGCAAACATTAAAACAATACGAATCATACGTAGCACCTTGTTTGAGACGTCGTATTTTGATTTGGAAATTTTTAGAACTTGGCTTACGTAAAAAAAAAAAAAAAAATTCAATTCCAATACTTTAAAAGTAATCTTAAAACATGTGTTTTAAAAGTGCACACGACATGACAGTTATCAAAATAATTATGTACTATGGATGTTTCAGAGCACACGATTAATTTAATGTTTCATATACTTAAACGTGCATTACTTGTGCGAAAAATCCTCGCGAGATTTAAGAAAGTCGTGATCGTACTTTTTAAAGTTTATGACACAGACAAATCGTAGTCCTTTGAATATGTATGTATATGTCAATTTGGTTTGACTGATTGTTTCGCAAAATTCGAGTAATATACGGAGTTTACAGTATAAGATAAATTGGTAACTATACTTATCATTATTATAAATATCGTAATCGTATCTGCAAACTTTCTCACAGAGAAAGTCTCCGTTGCACCTCTTCAAAGTCTTTTTTTTTCCATCGAAGTAATTGAATTCTCATGGAGTATTGACACTTATACTATATTATGATTGGCCATTTGCTTTTGGTTAGCAATACACGTATAACTCACCCAAAGAAGACAGGAATCGGAAAAACATTTAATATTTCAGTGTGCAGTATACGATCATTAAGTTTCAACAAGTCTTTGAAATATTACACTTGAGTACATTAGCGATTTCATCATCGACATGAGTTTATTTATTTTTTTCGATGAAATTTTTCATACTTTAAAAAGACTTCAAGTACAGCCTTGAAATTGATTCAATATCTTTATTTCGTCTTTGATGGCGTTAATGATTTTTCGTCAGTACAATGCAAAATATTTGTTGGATTAGTTAACTAATTTTATAGAATTGTTTCAATCGAATATACTTTTTCTATGAAATATTACATATCATACGTTAAATGCGACAAACAAACACTCAATCGAAACTATATTCTATAAAATATTGTATTTTTGTATCGAAAATTGGTTACTTCATCAAGCACGTGGCCGTCAAAAGTCCAAAACGTACAAGTTACATCTAAGAGTGTGTTACCAAAAATACTTGATACGAGAGCGAGATACGAAAGATGAGTCGATTCGAAACCCTATTCATAATAATAATAATAATAATACTTACAGAGAGATGTGTGTTTTTCGTTTGCGCGTGAGATGAAAAGTTAACCCCGTGCCAAGCGTCCGCGCAGCCAGTCTTTCCAGTCGTAAAACCCCAAATGAAAAATATAATGAAAGGAAGAATAAAAGAGAGGGGGGGGGGAGGAGATGAAAATAAAAATAAAAGCACATTCGAGTACGAGCGCGAGGATTTTTCTTTCCGCGAGCACCGGACCGAGCGACCCGCGGACCCGTAAAACGCACCCTATACACGAAGCGAAGAAGTGGCTTTGACAAATCGCGCAATAAAACGAGTCTCCCGTGCGGCCATCAAACGGAGCCACTCGAACAATTTTTTTTTTTTGTTCATACTCGCGGGAAAGGACTCCTTTTGGACGAGACGGCATGTAAAATCAAGCGCGTGTACTCTTTGAAAACTGCACCGATCGAGGGCCGATCCGCAAACCGGAGCACACCGCAAGAGACATAAAATGACGCGCGCGGCTAGCGATACTCTTGTTTTTCGACGTTTATTGGTACACCCCAGCCGTTCAAGGCGGCGTCGACGACAGATGCACAGCCCGAGCCTCCTCCACCTCCTCCTCGCTATAGTTGGTCACTAGCCTCTGCATCTGATCCTCCACATCCTCTTGCTCCTCGGAGCTCTTGACTGCTGGATTCGGTGTCTCGTGGACCACCGTCTTCTTTTCCTCCTGTTCGTCCGTCACGTATTCCTCGTACTCCTCGACGTCGTCGTCGTCGTCGTCGATCCCCGGCTCGCCCAGTGCGCGGACGAATTCTTTAATTTTCAAAGGCAAATATATTATATTCGTCTCACGATTCGTTGGCTTTGAAAGCACACCAAAGCGCAGTGGATCGATGCGCGTGGCTCAACAGACTCGGTCCAATCGATCGGAAGAGAGGAACGAGGTACATTGGGTTAGAAGTTCGCGGCGCGTCCTATTTATATTTATGGAGGTGAGCTCTCGCGCATCGCCACTGACGGTTGGCCGTTTGGTACCGGCTACTACCGCACTCTCTGCCCTTCGATTTTCACGTCTTACCATAGAAATCGATTCGGCCGTCCCCGTCCACGTCCACTTCCTTGATCATGTCCTCGACTGCAACGAGAAAATACGAGCACGAGTGCCAGTGAGCATATACGTATAGAGGTATATGTATATGCAATTTTTTTCTTTTTTTTTTTCCCCCAAGTATCCATCAAGTACTACCACCACCACCGTCGGGTTTCGCTCCGGCGAACCAAAAGCGTAGGATGAAATTTTTATTTACCACTTTTATTACACATCCGTCCTCCCGCGCGGGAGCGTAAATGTCTACACGCGCCGGAGGAAATAAAGAGAGAAATATCACGTGAATTCGCAGGTATACGGAAGCCCGATGAGTCCCGACTTTTTCAATAATTCCTCATCGGAATGTGTCGTCTATCCATTGTTGCGCCTCCATAAAAATGGTCCCCACGTACGCGGCATTTTTTCCAAGAATCGCTCGTCTCTTTACAGTACCCGCGAACGCAGTACCATATGTGCTGTAAACGTTTTTCAATAGCGCGGATCACAAAGTTCCACGGTATTTTTAATAAGCGTTAGCGCCAAAAGCAAGTCGATTTGCCGGAAGCAGAGAATTTGGATGGGGAGGAAAAAGTTGGGCGCGAAATTCACGCCCGTCGAACTTTATAAAAGTCTCGGCTTCGTTATAACTCGACTCGGCGACGATCACAATCCCGGGGAAGCTCTTTTTCATCGCGACGACGTCGTAAACAAGAGTGAACGCGTCGAGTCACGTAAATATGTCCAATCGAGGAAACGTTACACCCATGCTGTCGTGATCCTTTGAAAAAAAAAAACCAAAGCAGTAATTTTTCGCGCAACAACAATAACCCAACTCTTCTAATTACAGCCCGGACGCAAAGCTAAGCGGAGCTACTATGCACCCCGACATCATTGTTGGATAGTGATATACGAGACTCGCGCGAAACAATCTTAAGTCTTCGACGCAAACACACACACACACAAGCTGTAGGGCGCGTGAAATTTCAGGTATAATACAGCGCGCGGCCGCACGAAAGTCCTCCCTTGGCCCGTCATGCCCCACCTTTCCATTCAGCCCGTCGACATAATTCAATTCGCCTTAAACCAGAGCACCTACCTGTTGTACAGCGCTTATTTGATGTTACAGGAACATACACCCGTTAAAGCTCGCGGTGCGAAATTAAATGACGCGCAATTTTTCACGCGGGAACTTACTTTCGTCCTCGGAGAGATCCTCGCCCAGACACTGCAGCACAGCTCGCAGATCCGAAGCGGTGATGTAGCCGCGGTTGCGTTTGTCGAACACCTGCAACAACATTTCATTGTTACATCAAGGGCGTTTTGTTTATTTTTTTTTTTTTTTTTTTTTTTTTTACAATTTAAAATATATTGTTTGATTACAAGGCGCGCTTTGCAGTAAAACTTAACTCCTCGTTCCGGTTCTGCAGATGTAAATTTCAAGACGCGCGAAACGTCGGCGCTGAAAAGAATCCATATGGATCCCCCCTCCCCCCCCGAGCATAAAGTATACTTTGCGCTCCAACCGCGCGAGTATTCTAAAATGAAAATAATTGCGGACGGGGGCACTCGTAACGCGAAACTCGTTAAAAGTAGAAAAAGCCGGGCCCAAATCCTCTTTCCTTGTTGCGCATATAGTATATGTATAAGATTGAGGAGCGCGAGAGGAGTATGAGGGGTGCGGGTAAGGAAAAAGAAAGAAGGTATAAAGTTGATTATTGTAGAGCGAGGAGAGAACAGATAAAAATTTCACCTCCTGTACACGTGTATATGTATATATATATATACGCTATATGCCAAAAGTTTCCGCCCCAACGTCATTCCACGCAAAACTGCCCGCTTGTACTTTGTCGTCTACACGGTGCACCTGTATGTTCTTCACGGGCCATTTTCGTACGGAGGGGTTTTTTTGATTCGAAGCTATTGAAAGTTTTTTAAAGGTTTTCATCTTCCAAGGACTTTTTCAAACAAAACACTCGACGCTTTATGCCAGCTGTGGATGAAAATCAGTACAGTTAGCTATAGTAAAAATCGTAAAAAAAAGAAAAAAAAAAAAATTTGATTCAATTGACCGAGTAGCGTAAGTACGCACAAGCATCTCTTATCCCCTGACACCCCCATAATTAACCTAAATAGTGTGGACATTCTTTATCGAGCTATTGTACACTGTCTCGTACGTCACGGATTTCTATCGGTTATAGCATTCGAGACGCTGAGGATGAGATTTGAAATAAAAAAAAAATTGGAGAAAGCTTTACCGGGTAAAATAGTCGAAGCTGATTTGGAAAACCCCGGGAAACGGCGAAATTCCGTTATTGGGAAGAAAAGTGGGGTCCACAGGGAGGATTTCGAAACAGCCAGAGTAGCGTTATTCGCCAACTCTCCGTGCGGGGAAAAAAGATTGGAGGACAAAAAAAAAATAAACTGTAAAAAAAGGTAAATGGGAGGGATGTTAAGCTGCGGAATCGTGTGTGTGTGCGTTCGTCGGTAGAACATTTGAACTTTTTTTTCTTGGGGAAAGAGAAGAAGAACGAGGTAGTACGTGGCTATACATGTAGTTTTGAAGGATACCGAAGAAGTTATTTCATGAAAATGACTTTTTTTTCACGACACTCGTTTTGGAAGATGTCCGGTCATTTGTCAGGTATAACAGGTGCAATCAACGTAACAACATGGGAGAGGATAAAAATTTTAAATATCCATACGACCAAGGGAGGTGAGCTTGATGTATTCGTATACGGTGAAAAACTAACACGACCCTCAACATTTATAGCCGTACATTTACACTTACGCAATAGATCGATGGCCATCTCGATTGTCCATTTAGCCATGGCCATTTTCCACTGATTGGCGACGCGTACGGATTCGCGCAAGGAAATTAATCGTCGATACGCAGTTATACGTGGGCATATATATATATATGTACCAAGTAACGCGTGTGGTCGGTGTACATATATACATACGTTCCCTCGCGCAGCCCCACGCTCGACGAATTTACAAATTAGAATTCCAATCGCCCCCTACTCTCACCGCAAATCCTTTTTGTTTTACACGCCCGGCCAATCGATCCTCGTAATTTCTCCCTCACCGGGACGAATTTATCGCCGGCTATCGATACCTACACCCCTACAAGCCATTTTTTTTTTTTTTTTTTCGTCACTCAAACAGGGGCTCAATGTCATTCAAATGCAACACGCGACATCAAGAACACAAACAATTGCTCACCAAGACGAGTTTCTATACGAACAGAGCCAGGAGAAGCTCGGGAAGAGTAAATAAGCTTTTTTTCCCTCCCAGAGGGACCGCCGCCTCTCCTTTTTCTTGCTCTTCACAAGAGAGGTTCACTCGGGGGCTGCTCAATCATCCGCGATTACGCGGACTGCGCGTCCCTCGTAGGATTACTCGCAATTCCCTCCCAAAAGAGAACACACTCCCTCATCCTCCTGGTCGAGTCCCGTGGTTTTCTCATTTAAACGACCGCTTAATACATCGCGCTCGTGGCGAATAAACCTCTTGCCCGATAGATCCCCGGAATCGCCGAGTTGTGCTGTCAAGATTTAACTAGAGGCTCCATTCATTATATACACCTGGTACTACGTGTTGCGATTACCGATCGGCCACGGCCAACCCTAGCTCTCTCCGTTAACCAGCCAATTTACTGGATTTCCGAACTTTTGAATTCCAGCCGCGAACTCACCGCTCTCGAGGAATTGGCCGCGACTCTCGGCTTTAACCGCAGGGAGTAGTGTATATCGCCGATGGTTTTTTGGCCGAGCGACAAAACGTCTCCTCGAGCGTTCATTTGAGCCACGCTCCGGTGGATAAGTATACACACACACAGCAGCCGCTCCTCCTTTTTCCGATTCCCGATAGCTGTTATATATACAGCGACAAAAATGCGGCTCGGCTGGATTTTCGTTTCGCTGGCTTCGGGTATCCGGGCGTGCATTTTTATACTTGGGCGGTTGTATAGTTTCAAAAGAAAAAAAAAAAAAAAAACATTTTTCTTTCTTTCTCTTTATTTTTGTAATAAACACACGTGCTCTCGTTACTCGCAAACTCTTACATGCGTGAGTTTCGAAGGATGTATCTTTTTTTTTTCTTTTTTTTTTTTTTTCATCCATGGGTATATAATATATTATGTATGTGTGTCCTTCTAACTCGCGTCTTTTGCAACGTCCGGCGTAGTGCGCGTTCATACGAGTAAGCCTACATGAAATCCGTGCGCATCATCTGACCCCCGGCGACGGGCCTTTGTTTTTCCCGGCACGGTCTTTTACTTTTATCCCGGCACACGTACATATTGTGTGCCCCCCTTTCTTTCCTTTCTCCAGCAGCTAAACAACAACTACAAGGTGCGCCGTCGGACTTTTTTCCATTTTCCCGGGAAGGGTAGCAACCCCCCGACTGCACTACCTCTATTATGTGTGGACGAGACGAGGGTAGAGAGAAAGATGGGGGGGGGGGTACCGCTCGGA
This sequence comes from Copidosoma floridanum, assembly GCF_000648655.2. Next base: position 1,396,249 of record NW_019379499.1, read on the forward strand.
CGGCCAACTCGTGGAGATTAAAATATCGACTCGCTAAGTAGAATGTGCTTTTATCCCCCTCTCGTCAAGCTCCCGGTTCTTACACTACCCGCTGTATACTTACTCCCCCCTTCCCTTTCGTCGTCCCCGTAACTCGCTAAACTCTTTAGCGTTCGGGTGAGACCAGACAATTTTTTTACTCCCCCAAGCTGGCGTTAACTGGAAAACCGAGGGGCCCACGTAGCGCGGCTAAAGTGTTCACGCCACGGCCATTATTCTCCCTTGTACACTAGCGTTTTACCTCCTGACGCTCAGCTTTTTGACCCATTTTTTGCTACATCCTTATATTTATTTAATTTAAACGGAGGAGTCTCGTTTGAAAAAAAAAAACAGGGCGATGGGTGTAATCAACGCGACTGGTGGACGAATTTCCGGGGATTTCGGCCTGTGACAGCTAGAGTCAGGCCAAAAAAGGCGGGGGAAAAAAGACGGGGGGGATCGCATGGTCGAGCTGATATTGTGCGCTGAAATTTTCGTTCATTACAAGGACCATTCGATGGAAAAGTAAATACGTATGGCGTCGCGAGTTGTGTTGTTTGTGCAAAAAAAAAAAAAATAAATAAAAGCTCGGGGAAAAAAAGAGGGCGGACTTGGAGCTTGAAATTAATGACGCGGGAGAAGGTTCGAGAAAAGTCGTTTCGAGGTGCAAGGAGTGAGGCCAAAAGTACTTACACTGCAGGTGCGAGACGTATGCGGAAAAAAATAATTTCTTCCGTTGGAGGGTTTTGAAAACAAATTCAAACACAGCCGGACTGGTTTCGCGGTTTATTTATTTGTACTAGTATAAAGCGAAGAAATGAAACGTAAAAACATTTTACAAAGCTTTTGTATTTATAAGTAATTTTCAATCTAGATACGTACAACACCTTCGACGCCTTTCATTTCTGCTGAGCCTGCGCTGAAAAAGTTACAGGGAAAACGTGACAACTTATCCAAATTGAAATAAAATCCTTGCTCGCTGCGATGATTTTTCCGGCTCGTCAACCGGCGTGCATAAAAACGTCCTCCCTTGGCACCCACTACTCCGGGTAAGCAACGACGAATCGCAACAGTTCGAGTGCCAACAATGGGCTCACGCAAGTTACGAAAATTAAAAACTACTCAGAATCTGCGCGGCAAACGGTACTTTACTCGCAAACGAGAGCTGCAGGCAAACGTGAATAACGTCACTTTCAGGTATGTCGATCCATCGCCACGGGGAACCCGAGATCGAAAAAATATTCCCCATATACCCGTGGCGAATCCGCGAGTCGTCAACGCGACGAAGATCTTTTTTTTCCTGACTGGCAGTTTTATAAAAGATGCCTTAGCTGCGCGAGGGGGTGGTATATAGCTTTAAAATTGTTCGCAGGGGGTGACTCTGGAGGCGAGAAAACGAGGCGGGAAGTGACTACTGTACTTGAAGACGAGACGAGCGAATGTGTGACGACACGTATAGGCGCCTGCCGGAGGGAGAAGAATGTAAAATCGAGGAACGAGAAAACGACCGACGGGGAAAATAAAGAACAGATAAAGATAGGCCGTGGTCATTAGGGCGCATTGTGCAGAGGCTCTATACCTATGCTTTGGATGTACCTACGTATATATACGTGTGCTGTTGGTATATATACTGTGCCAGATCGAGCCTCGCTATGTGTACTCGGGTACACGTCATTAATGATAGTTGCAATTGCGTCTGGTTACGAGGAAGAAAAAAGTGTCTTCCTACTGAAATAAAAAGTAAAAAATTTTAATGGAGGCAAAAATCTCTGTGGGAGATTATCTCGAAAATGGATCTGCACGCGTAATGCCCTCCTTGACACAATTTTATCCCTCGACTTTTAGATTTTTGGTCACGCCGATGACTCCTTTGTTATATCCTTTGGTTGTTTTCCAAACCTATATAAATATATCTGATGTATCTAATGTTATTGACAATGATTGGTTGTGAATCTGCTGTCAAATGTGACAAAAATGCATATACTTGCGATGACCCGGATAGAAGCGCGTTTACCCTTTAGTCCACGTGTTTTAAACTTTTCCTTTGAAGTCTACATTATCATTCTGCCAATTCTGTAATTCACAAAAGATCGTAACAAAGCGCGGATAGCGCAAACAAAATGAAAATGGCAAAAAATGTTTTTCACTCCAATATTCGTCGAGTACAAATACGCTCTGTTTATATTGGATAGATTATGGACAATGTTGGAAGGATTGCCATTCTTTTTCGGATTGCAAAATAAAATTTACGTTCCCCCTTTTTTTTGAGAGTACAGTATTTTCACGGGGTTGGCAAAAATTGGCGAAAATTAAATTTCACAGGGCCGCTTCCAAAAAATGTTTCCCCTCGTCCGCGTTCGCGGGGTGGGGGCAATGAAGAAAAGTAACGCGAGCAAATGAAGTGCAAAATTACGTGCAAGCGTTGTATACTCGCGGTACGATGTTTGCCCGCGTTTCTCGTCTTTTTAGCCCCGGCAACGAAGAAAAAGTACCCTCTGCACGCATGAACTTTTTACCTAATTTACGTCGACCCTGCTTTGCGAATGTTTACCCCACAAAGCTCCTACGCTCCTCGAGGCACGTAATGCCCCTCTATTCCCTTATACTCGAGCGTAAATTTAATTATCATTATTTCTCGGGAGAAATGTGAGCGCCTTTCGGGTGATCTCAAACGCAACTGGTGAGCAACGCATCCAATGATCGTATAAATAAATATATGCACAGCCACTTACCCTAAAAGCGTCGCGGAGCTCCTGTTCCTCCTGATTCTGGTCCGTCGAGGACGAGCTCGCGCTGGCACCCATGTTGCTCGCGATTTCGACAAACTCCTCGAAGCTGACGTTACCATCGCCTGAAACGAGAGAAAAAGCAGGGCATTCAGGAGCAGCTGTTTCGAGAAAGAAAAAATAGAAATACATATTGACAAAAACACAACGCTCGCATTGAAAGCGCGTCGATGAATATGCCTTTCATTGGTGAAAGGGACGAGGCCCCCCCTCCCTCTTTTTTTTCTCTCAATCGCGTTGACAAGCTGTATGCGAGCGGTTTTTTAGGTCACATGGAAATTTCATTCGATTCGTTAAAAAGACTCGCGCGGTAAGCAAAAGTGCAAACGAGGGCCGCGATAACGTTAATTTGACGGTGCCAGGGAGGACAGGGGGATTGGTCCTTTTACGATGTCTTACGTTGGAAAAAGCTCTCGGGCCCGGGGGGGTCGAGTCGGTGATTCAATTGAAACGGCTGTAGGAAAAAGCTATTTTGGCTTTGACGTATTTGCATTCGCCTCTTTCTTATTCTCTCCGATGCAGGTGACGGTACTCACATACTAACGTCAGTGTCAGAAGTTGCCGCCTACGTAGTTTTTGCGTACATATGCGAGGAACGGAGAAAAAACATCATTCAATCATCTGTGGTACAAAATATACCTACTCGTTTTTCTGATGTTACAGTTCATTCATGTAATAGAAAAGGGGATGGATGAAACGAGGGAATTTACCGCTGATGAAAAAATTTGTTGAAAAAAATGGCCCCATTGTAGCAATAACGATGTGCGTAGGAGAACAACAAGTTTTAGGATCCAGAAAATTTTCACAGTGAAATACCTCCAATTTGTCACTCTTTTGAAAAGAAAAAAAATCCCCTACCACATATTACCATATTGTCTATGTTATATTGTATACACACCGAGTTCTCGTTCACTTTAGCGAAGCAAAGAGAGCAGGTACGAAAACAGTTTTAATTGTCACCGGGTGTGTATACGTATAATTCGTTACAAACTCCCAAATTGGCTGACGTTTTCCACGGGCAGTGGCTGTTGTCTCCATTGAGCTCCGACGTTGTGGCCTATACCACAACTTTTTAAATCGTTGTACGTCAACCAGAGTCGTGCCGAACAAATAAATTTTGAGATAATCGTGGGTGACGGTACAAACGAAGGCTCGAGATAAAGTGATGTATTATATCATCGTATCAGGCTATCGTTCGAGCGAGCTTTTGTGGCCAATCTCCTGGAGTGTACACACGTGTACATGTAGAAAGCAGCGGAAGAAGCTCTGGAGATTGGACGAAGCCGCAGGGAGCAAAAGCAGCAATGGGCTGCGCTCGCGTGTATTAGATTGGGCTGGCGGTGGAATTACCAGTTACCATACAGACGTACGCGGGAGGGGGTGTAGCACCGGTGCGGCACTTAATTTTCAGAGAGCCAAGCAGTTGGACTAGATTTATCATCCAGTGGGAGGAGGTGGGGGGATGGTCGAAAAATTCGTCGAAAAGTACCATAAATCCTGGATTTTAGCGACGAGTTCCGTGCCTATACACTCTGCTCGGATTTCGCGGGGATTTTCGAGATGTCGCGCAGCTGGGCAAATGCCAGTTTAACGCGTAGATTAGGGGACCGATGCTCTGGAAGCCGAATGTATATAGAAGGAGAAGAAGCGTCCAGTACGAAATGAGTGATTCAAGTGATGGTAAAAAAAAAAACAAAAAACAAAAAAACCCAGTTGACACGTAACTCTGACGGTTATCTGCTTGACTTTAGTTTTCTTTTTTTCTGCGTAGAAAAATGAAAACGAGCACGGATGTAGAATTAATATTTGTTTTTTTTTTCCCAAATAAAAGAGAAAAAAAAAAAAAAAACTAGCGATGATTAAACTTCCGCGATGGAGCGGGGGGATCGATCGACTCGTTAGGAGCAGTCATCGGAGCGGGGGGAGGAGGAAGGGAGTTAACAAGTACATATGTATACGCAAAGCTGGGCGCAAGTATAAGAATAAAAGACGCCCGTTGCAACTGAAAGCTCGGGGCTTTCCGTGGGTAGGCGCGGGTGCTGCAATCAGCGTTGATTAGTAGCTTGCGAGTCGTGACTCCAGGTGTCGAGTCTACCGTCGCACATCCACCTATACGCGCGTCTCCTCAGCTGTGTGGCTGTGTTTACACAAAGATAACCCCATGCGCCACGCCAGAGCGAATAATTGGATTTAATGGCTTGGGGTTGGTACATGCGGTGGCTTGTCTTACACCTTGGCAATTTTTTGTATTTTTTTTTTTTCCTCCCCCCTCGGGATAAATGATGTCGGATCTCGCGTGTTTGTTTTTTATCTCAAAAGCCCAGCACGAATCCCTCGATACGTGACTGTAGATTCACAAAATGCATTTTGTCAAGTAAAATAATTATCCAATTATTGACACCTGTTTTTCATTAAAAGGCTCCCCCTCTGTTTCGCGTTTCACACCGTCGACTGTCCTCGTTGTTGGAAGGTTTCAATGATATCTCACGGTAAAGTTGCCGCTACTCGAAACCCATTGCATGTATTCAGCTTAACAATTAAGATTCAATCCAATCGTAGTATCACGAGGATAATTAATAAATAGTTTTAAAAAATCCTCGTGATGAACTTTTAACGTATAGGTAAACCATCAGAGAGTTGTCAAGGCATCGAAATCTCAATTTATTGCTGTAGGTATACCAACCCACACACAATGCAGTATCTCAAGTTGGACACTGTACGTAACCACAGAAAGTTGGGCTGCAAGGCACCCGAGTGAAACAAAGTATACATGTACATGTTACCTGTGTAGCAGAGCGTTCAAGTTGCAGACGTGTAGCTTATCGAGCGCAGAATTATGTCATCGTTGGACAAACGAGTGACTTGGACATGTTGTGTACGGAGGTGGGTTTACATCAAGCGCAGTGACTGGCTGTATTTTTAACTATTCCGTACCTGCTCCCTTGTTCGGCCACCCTCACGCGAAACTTGTGGTAGCCTCCCCCAGTCTTGAATTTCACCGCTCCTGAATTAAACCCAAAGCGAGAGTCAAAGAGAGTTTGGTTTCTGTTGGACAACATTGGCTCATTGCGATTTGGTCGTATGTGTTCCAAAGTATTCAAGTGACTCCGTACTATTCGCAAGCCCTTTTTATCTCAATTGGAATAAAAAAAAAAGCTTACAACTAGAGCATGTAAATTACAGGTAGCCCCCCGGGGGTAATAGTATCAATCCGAAGCAATCAGTTGCCGGATAAAAGTGTCCCCTCGACCACTGCAATCAACGATAAATGAGATGCTGCTTCTGCACTTGCCCCCTTTTTTTTTTCCTTCCCACAACTAACTTTCTCTTCGCGACTCATCCCTTCGGGATTTCACCCATTTCGCGTATATGGAGTACAGCTAATCAGCGTAACCGAGTTTTTTTTTTCCTTTATTCGGTAGTCACGCCGAGAATGTCAATTTCATTCAAGTTTTCTCTTGTGACTAAAAATTATACTCTTTGAGAAAATATGATTCAGCGAGGACAACTGCAACAGTCCGTGCGCATTTACCGGAATATGACGGAAAAACATGGCACGCCTTCGAGCGTAACGCCTGGGCCCCCGAAGTAGTAACAGTGCGGTTGTGGTCGTCCAAACAAAGCTTTTTTCTTTGACGAAAAGCTCGCGCACCCTTACACACACGAGTACAATGAATATAAAGTTGACTTTTTTTTTTTTCACTCGAGAAACATCATTATTACGGTTTCATGAATTTGCTAGGGTTGAAAAAAATAAGTATTTCCACACCATGAAAGTACAAAAAAAGGTAAGTACATGCTCTTCGCGTGCGGGTATCCGCCTCTGCAGCCATTCTGAGATGCCAAAAGTCCCGCGCACGCTAGTTATTCTCTCGTGTGTACCTTATTTTATTTTTGCTTCATCCTGTGTATTATAACATGCCAACAAAAAAAATGCAGCCTCAACGCGCTATTTGTATCCTCCACGCGATGAATGCCAAAATTAAACCTGAAAGGAACGAGCCTTTTTTTTCACATCGGCACTCTGATTAAATCAATATTTGAAGAACAAAGTAGGGATTCGTCGACGCCCATGTTTACTTTCCATTTTCTATAGGCTGCGAGCGACAGCAAATTTTTTTTTTTTTCTCCACACCACGCGCAGTTTTCGACGAGATTCACCTTCATCTTACATTCACCGGTGACGGGTACACATTAGATGAACTTAGGAATATTCGATACAACTTTGGGATTACATGGGCCGTTTACTCAAGATTCAACGTTTATCTTCGTTAGGTATAACGACCCAACTGCAATGTCAGTGTATGCTTGAAAAAAAAAAGTTCCTCATCACGAGAAAGAAAAAAAAAAAAAAAAAAAAGTACTTGTATACGTGATGCGCACGACATATCGGTACGTGCACGACGACGTCGCTATACGTGCCGGGGAATAGAGGGAGATGATAATCGATCCCTCTCGCATGCAGGTGGATAAAAGTTTCGGGGCAAAGGCTCGAGAGAGGGGCACACGAGACAAAGGCACACCGGCATCGTTGTAAGGCGCACAACATCGATTGTAGTACTTCAGCGAACGCGCGACAATGTGCGCGGGTACTCTTGTAAAATAGTGCCTCACCCCCCGAAGGAAGCCCAAGCATGGAATACAGAGCAAGAGGAGAGAAAAGAGATAATAGCCCATAAGTACCTACGACCGAGAGTGTCACAGGCAAGCTCATGTGTGCGTATTCAAAGTGCCGCCGGCCATTAGCGGAGGAATGGAACGATAACAACAGACGGAAGGGGCTTGGAGGGATTTGAATTCTCGGTATTTAGCCTCGGGAGGGAGGGAGTAAGGTCAAGAGCTTTACCTTTTCGAGTCGATCGCAGGTGCAGGAAGACCAAGAGCACCTAAAATAGAGAGAGTCGCCGCCTGGAGGGGACGCGAAAATACATAGAAGAGCCACTTGTGTGTACTCGTTGGAATCGGCTTACCGTGCTTGCGTAATATAAAATTGTCGCGCTTAAAAAAAGGAAAGGGATCGATGGGATCGGCGAGAGAAATATCGGCAAGTGTCCAGCGGGGGAAAATGGCACGAGCGCGAGTGGTAGAGTTCAGCCGAAATCGAGCTCGTTTTTTACACTTTCCCTCGTACAAATACCGTCTTCGATTCCCCCTCCGGTCCATACACGGGAAATCGAGGTAATTTAGCAGGCCTCGGTCGACGTGCTCGCTAATACCGTTTTCCTTCCTCCGCAGCGAGAGACAGCTCGTATACCGTTTTGCGATGGAAAACCGGGTCAATACACCGCGGGCCGATGGATAGCTTTGAGCGCGGGGTTATATACACAGGGTGGGGAAAACAAAAGCCGCCTCATTAACCGCGACTCCATCCGAGCCTTTGAGCGATTCTCCTTAAGTCTTGGATAGAAATATATGATGGGTATCTACTAAGCCCCGGATCGTTGTTACGCGTAATTTATTTAATTTTCTCTTTGAAATACACCACTGGAAGGTAAAAAAGAATTAATGCGTCAAAGTGCTTCATTAATCACGTGGGCTAGTTCGCTGATGTAAGATTCCACGACTTTTTCCACATCACATGACGACTCTGGGAGTAAGGATCGCGCCGAAAGGTTGTATGCACGGGCGACCTCCGCATTACCATTTTCAGCCCCATATACGCGACCCTGATTTTTAAAGCCCCTTCATTACTTTCGGCAGCGCGCGTTCAATAATGCATAACAGCTAGCGAGGCAAACAAACAACGACACCTGCTTCCGATGCAGGGCGCTCGTTAATTCCGGCGATTGCGGCTTAATTGATACCGGGTATGAAAAATTCATGGCCCCGGGGGGGAAAAAAAAAATAGCCGATTCGAGAAAGTACGCGAGAGCTGTGTGATACACGGGCGGCTTACCATCGGTGTCTATCTCCTCGAGCATCTCTCGGAGCTCCTCGGCTCGGGCGAACTGTCCCAGGGAGCGCATCACGCTGCCCAGCTCGTCCTTCGTGATGGCCCCGTCTCCGTCCTTGTCGAAGAGCCGGAAGGCCTCCCGCAACTCTGGAACGACACAACTCGTTATTTTAGATATTATTCATGCATTCTAAATCAAAGTTATGAGAGGTGAAAGAAAAAATGTACGTGTCGGCAACATTGCAAAGATTGGGAGCAGAGTTGCGAACCAAAGTCCACACGCTCGGGCGCTCATTCCCAAATAAAGGGCAACAGTGGACGCACAGGTGCCGCGAATGGCCCTGCGATCATTTTCACGTTGGCTCGCGCGACCCGAGAAAACTTTAGATCCACGTTGCGCTTAATGGCCTCGTTTTGCGGCCCATTGAGCTTGCAAGCGTTGCATATCTTTCCCGGGACACGCGTCCGCTTATGCGTGCATGGGCTCTCGCGCCTTTTTTTTTTCCCTCCACCGATGGGTGTTTTGGATGCATTATTTCAGGCGAGTGGAAAGCGGGAAATCTGTCGGAACAACGCTCCACTGCGGCTATCAAAAACGCGTTTTTCTTGCACCCACGTCGAACAAAAAAAGAAAAAAATCCTTACACTCGCGTTAAACCAATTATATAGTTCAAGGGTATTGGTAATTGTCTTGAGGAAAGAAAAGGTTGCAAATATTCTCTTTAGAAAAGGGGCGAAAGCTCAAATCGGACGTTCCTCGAGAAGAAGCTCTGGCGCAAATAATCAAACACGTGTACAAGGTAAAGCACTGCAGACATCAGAAGCGAGTTAGTATACGAGGAGGACGTGCATATATGTAAACGGAGAATGATTTGATGCAGTATATATATAACCTCTCATCTGGGACTTTGTGATGTGGGGCTTTTTGATGGCTAGGTCGACCATGAGGTGATCCGGCGTCACCGGCACGGCGTTTATCCTCTTGTGGACGGGCATGGGAGACCAGGGTACAGTGAGGGTGTCCTTGCTCGTGCCGGGCATAGAGGTGTCGTACGGGCACGACGGCAAAGACAAAGAAGCCGATGGTCCTGCTGTTGATGACGACGATCCATCGGCTGTCGAAAATAATAATGACGATGACGGCTCTTGTACTCGACTCGCTAACCCAGGGGTGGACGCCTCCGCTGGGCAACACTGTCGTACCTGTGCGTTAACATATATTTCAAATGGTTACCGCGTCTGGCTTTTTTTTCCACTTCATTTTAAAATGATTATCGCCATGGCTCATGTGTGCTCTAACATGTATATTAAAGAGAAAAAAAAATGGAAAGACAATTTACGTGTTGTCGCTGCAGCTGTGGTTGCTGCAGAGCGCGCGGGGTCTCGAGCCGCGGCTCCTTCTCGACGGCATCTTGGCTCCTGTCGGTGCTACTGTGGCCGCCGGAGAAGAGGCGCGAGCTCAGCGGATCGGCAAAAGCCGACTTGAGCGAGCTGATGATGTCCGAGGGCGAGGCCATGGACGGGGTGCGCGAGCGGCCACCTGCCGTCGGCTCCGCATCCTCGTTCGATGTGGCGCTGCTCTGACGAGTCTGGAATTGTCAAATGTTGTATAGGTGCACGAGCTATTATACTCCCGTGTCTGACCAAACGCTGACCCTATTCCCTGTATCTATGGTTAAACTTGTTTTTTATGGGACAAACAAAAAAAAAAAAAATTGGAAACTTCAGGTGAATTTATTACGTTAATCGCAGTCCCATGTCGACTCGCGATCTACTTTTACGTTTTATAAGAAAATTCGTTACGTATGTTTTTAAGGTGATTTTAAAAAGTAGTGACGTAAAAGTTTGAACTTTTCAACTCTGTGTACCATTGAGAAAAAGTACCGAGCATATACATAATAACTAAAACGACACGCAATTTTTTTTAATTTATTCCCTTGACGCTTAGCCGACGAAGATCTAGAAAAGCATTTCCATACGCGTGATGAATTTATTCGCTCAGTGACAGTCGAGTTTATAAATTTCACGGGCGTAATGACGTCCGCGTCAATTAGGAGAACCTCCCCGTGCCTCGTTTGGCTTTGAAAATTAAAAGCTCACGCGACTAGCTCGTTCGGCAACAAATATGTACACACCACCGAGAGATTCAATTATCCGTCTTGTACACACTGCAGGTACATATCATAGTGTCGCAGTTATGTCGTTCGAGCGCTTCGCGGTTGGACTCCACCTGCGCGCTAAAGCGTGTCGTGTATGTTTTGAGCGTAAGTACGCGTGTACGCGAAAAATACGGCAGGTGATTAAAAGTCGACGTTCGCGAGCTACGCTTGGCTTTGGTATTACCCACTCCCCGGTTGCCTCCAAAGGGCCTCGTGATGCTTTTAGCCTGGCTCGTGTTGCTGGATCGAGGGAATTTCTCCAACTTTGCCGGGGCTCTCGGAAATTAAATTTTAATGCCAGGGGGCTTTCGGAGAGCTCGATGTATTTTTTTTTCCTAATTGCGCGCATCTCGAAGGTGAGCTTTCATACATCACAACGGAGAATTGCGTTTCCGCGGGGGTGGTCCTCGGTTTTTTGTTAAACAATGAAGGAGAAAAGAATGATTCGTTTTATTAACCCATTACTCCGGGCGACCGTACGGCGAAAATATAAAGTTTTGCGAGGCTCGACTCGAAGTTGAATTCACCTGTTGTGCCGTGCACCGTCTTCCCCTGGGATAACTTTGCCCAGGAAATACACCTCTCGGCGCTTCCGCTTTTTTTTTTTCTCCGGGCGATTATTTTTTTCCACGACCCTGTCGAGGAACGGACTCGGAGGGTATTCGAAATGTTTCGAAAGAAAGGGACTCGCTGTCCCTTTGAATGAAATTAAAAAAAGTTTCGCGAACTTTCGTCATTAGGATTCCACGGAGTTGTAACTCACTCGGCTCGGGTCGCAAAAACCTATCGGGAGAGGAAAAAAAGGCAAGCGCGGAAAAGTGCTTTTACTCGACCGATGTCATCCGTGGGAGGTTGTTAGGGAAACACCTGTGCTGTGCGAGTGAATTTTATGCCAATCCAAATAGTATATATGCTAGCGTTTTATTGAATTCATAGAGCGAGGGAAGGATCTCGAATTCGGTATGTGTGTAAACATTCGATGGAGAGAGCTGGTAGTGGTATATTGGAGTGCTCGCCTTCGTTAGTTCGGGATTTTCAATCGAATTTGCATGTTATTGAATCTCAAGTTTGAATTTGCGAAACGCCGAGTTGGACAGTGTGTTAATCAAGTGATCTTTACACGGTTTCATTATCCAAGTCGGAGCAATTAAATTACGGAAAGTCCTTCATTATCCTGTAATTGCACGCTGTAAAGGTCATAATTTTTTATTCAAAGGGAAAAGTACAAAAATTCAGGTATTCCAATTTTCACAGCCAGAAGCACAGGAAGCAATTTATAACGGAAGGTAACAATCTCAACTATTTTCAATAGAGATCATCGTCGACAGAGTGATCAAAAAAGTGATAACTCGACTGGGTAGGTGGCGAAACTCGGGAACACCCAACAGTTTGATTTGAAAAATCTGAAGGTGAAAAAAAAACTTGTTGTATCCAAGTACGAGTTTCTCCATTTTTTTTAAAGTGCCATTTTCACGACACTTTGGTAGATCTGGAATATTTATCACGATTTCGTACAGCTTGACGTTTCCATTGAATAAATTTTTCGTAAAAAAAAAAAAAAAAAAAGCGTTGAGAAATATTAAAAATCTTCACACAATAACACCGGGGTAAAAGGCAATTACCGCTGCAGGGGTACACGTTGAGCGAGCAAACGCGTAGCCGTGAAAACTGCGCGCGGACAAACGGAGCGCGACTTCACGCGCGGCCCGGTCCTCCTCGAGATTTTTTTTTCCCCGAGCAACATTAGCCCACGCCGGGGTCTTTTTAATTTCGTGAAGAGGCCATTATCGAGATTGCGGCCGCACTCGCGCTTGAGATGCCAAGTAGCACTTACCCCCCTTCTCTTCTTTTTTTTTTTTTTTTTTTTTTTTTTTTCTTACCACATACTAAACCCCCATTAATTAACAAAAACCCACAGAAATCTCCGGCACTGTTATTGCCTCTGTTTTTTCACTTTTTTCCCCACTCCCCCGGAATCATCGTCGCGCTTCGAAGGTTACATACCCGAGCATTGGAGTTCAAACGCAAGTTCTTTATTCTCATTTGGTAAACGGCACCAAAAACTTTTCCCGGAAAGACACGAATATCAAATTTTATCCAGGCGAAAAGGGATACGGCGTTTTTTCTTCCAGCGTCAGCATTTTTGCACGCCACGTAATTAAGTGGTCGTAATTCATTTTTTTTTTTTTTTTAACAATCCGCGGCTGAAGGTGGGGCAACACTAGAGGGTAATTAACAATCTGCGACAAGTAACGCGAACGGCTCACTTTTTACTCTGAACTCCATATAAGATAGCACTTTATTCAAACACGGCCCGACGAGTTCTTATTTCTCGAACTGCGGAGGCAGTCCTAGGACAGCCACAGGTGGCCGATTCAGCCAAGGGAAAGAGATAGCTGCGTCAGGCGCATCACGAAGTAGGAAATCGCTCCATTAGATGAAAGCATATCCTCTATAGTTGGTGGGATCGCTAAGTATAGGTATACATTGAAAAGAACGAGCGAATCTAGGTAATTTTTGGTAGTAAATTCACTGAAAAAAAAAAAAAAAAAAAAAAAAATGATGGTTAAGTATGTGTACTTTTTCAAAAAAGATGATAGTAGCTGCTTATTTGCATAACATATTTTTTCCAACCAAGGCCGGGAAGCGATATCGGCATATCCAAAAATTAATGCACCGTCCATCCTTTGCTTAAAAAAAAATTGTTACCCTTCTTTGTTTTCTATTCGCTTTTTCAATGCACGCTTTGGCAAACAGCATCGAGGCGCGCGTCAATTAAACGAATCGCCGGGATTTCATTGTGCATCGATTCTTTTGGCAACAGGCAATTCCACGATCAAATAAACGTTACGTTACGAGACATTTGATTTAATTAGTAAGCCCACGTGCCGCAGGTGGACTCGTTTTAATGTCCCTTTCACGCACCGAAATTACCTGTTTCGACTACAATGGCCCGCTCTTTGACCTTTTCTCTCGAAAAGCTCGACAACGCGCAATAAACGTTCGAATGATTTAAATCCGCGGACGGTTGCAACGTACGCTACAGTCACTCGAGGCAGCTCTTTGCAAAGGAGTCCCATCCAATTTCCTCGGACAATCGAATTCACGCCACGACGCGTGGACTTTTTCTTTCTTGCGACTCCGCGCGCAACTTTGACCGACTTGAAAGACGATTTCAATGAAATTCTCCATCCGGCTGGTGTGGGGTACAGGGGAGACAAAAAAAATTTGGATTTACGTAAAAATGTTTCAAAGTACGTATACCCCCAGCTAAAGTGCAATAGGTATAAATGAATCGGATTGTGGGGATTTTCCATTACAAGAAATGGCACGTTGTACAGGTGATGTTAATTCGAGGGGGAATTAAGCTGCAGCAGTGGCATAAAAGCAGAGGAGGGCCATTGTGTCTCACCCCAAGAAACAGCTATACAAGCCGCTAAGGTATATATACATGCATAAGAGCGGGACAGCCAATTATAAGTTTGTATCGACTTCTCGGCAGTGCAGGATAAGCATAGCGTCTTGGTAGGCGTACACAGATGCAGAGGTGATGTATTGAAATCGAATATAATAAACAAGCGTGGCTCGTTTCGGGTCCAATTGAAGACTTTGGTGTACGCACGACCGAGTTTGCAACTGATCGTCTCTCTCGGGCCAAACTCGATCTCGGTCAGAAAATGAACAAATTTTTCGATTCTATGTGTATCTGCACTGTGTTTGTCAACAATTTATTTTCATTAAGCCTCAATCAGTGTTTAGGTAATATACTACACAGTTTGAATATTCAATTCATTTGCGCGAAAAGCCCATTACATCAGTGAAGCTTCAGCGAATCACTCGGGGAAATTACCCGCAGTAAAAATTAGATTTTACTCAAGGACTAACGGATGAAGGTGTAGGGGACCACAAAAAGCTCGATTCAAAGTGGATGACAAAATTATTACAGGCTTGCCTGAAGAGGGAACGAAATTAAGGCTCTTTCGCGAAAAATTCTTTTCCTTTACCTTCATCGGAGGATTTGTCAATTAGGCGATAGATTGATTGTTCGAGGGCGCAAGTGTACGTATGCGTAATGCCATCATTTCAATTTAGCAGTTTTATTTAAGCGGATCGGCTTGAAAGTCCTCGATTTCGAAAGAAGGTATCCGCCGACCGAGAAAAGAGTTTGGAGCGAAGTTTGCACGGCTCCCATCGTCAATCCGCTCTTGAAGTTTTGCCTGTTTAATTGTTGGGAGGCGATTGTCTTTCACTGCCTTGACTGGACGGAAAAGGAGGAGATGGACCATCCACTTTTCATTGCAATCAAGCTCACGCACTTTTTTCTCTTGGTTAAGTTATTGGAATAATTTTAATGGTGTTGTTACGTCCTGTGACGTTTTTATTACCATTTATGATTTTTTGTACAGCACTACCGTATGGTCTATATCAAAAATTTTTATTTTATTTTCATACCGCTCGATGCGAGGCTGTATTTATTCTGCAGATGAAGCTGATGGTCTACGACATTTTTTACTACTATACCGGCCGGTATATCGTATTTTTACAGGCTATCCTACTTCGTCGCAATAACGCGAAAAATGTTTTTTTTTTTAACAACCTTGAAGGCTCGAGCTCCAGTAGGCTTGATTCTTTGACTTAACGATAATATCTCAAAATTGATACTTTACTGTCAATTTCACTCATTCCTGTATTAAATTAAAAAAAAAATGGTAATGCAAAAGTATGGAGCAGATGGACACTAATTCGTAAAGAATAAAAAATGGTTAATTTTGTTACAGTATTGAATAAACAAATGATGTATAAAGCACTTAAAAATGAAGGAAGAAAAGCTCCTTGGAGTACCTAGAGCAGAGCAAGAAACGTCCGTTCGTCGACGAGATACAAAAGTACCTCCAAACAACCAAACAACTTTGTGTTCCACGCCAACTGTCACGAGGGTTGGAGGAGCATTATTTCTTCCATCGAAACGCGTGCGGATAAAGAGAAAAGCTTCTTTTTTTTTTTCAAGCGAACCGCATCCAACTCCACTGTCCCCGGGATGATTTCGCGAAGACGCCGCTCTCCCCCAGTGATACAGCATCTCTACGCTTTGGTGTACGAACTGTTTACGAGCGCCGCACTCTTAGTTACCCCGTGTACGAGCCAAGGGCTAAAGTAAAAGCTCTTAGCCGCGCGGGTGATTGATCGCGCCCGCGTTTCCCCGACCAATCGCGTGGATGCGTGTACGTACATACAGGGGCGCAAAGTACAAGACGAGGCGAAAGGGTCGCAGGGCGGTTGGGCTTTGCCGGGAAATCCGCCTTCGGTTTTCCACTGTACGGAAGCGCGGGAGTTTTTCTCCCTGCAGTGCCATGTAAAGCGAGCTTTTTTTCCCCCTCATTTTACTCGCTCGTGCAAACACGCATTGGGTACAGTGTATATACACGGGCGAGCGCAAAACGGAAACTTTTGCGACACGCCGTGCGCCTCTCCTCGATAAGATTCACGCCAATTGAGGACAACTGCTGGCACCGAACTGCTCGGGATCGAAGAAGCAATTTTGAAATACATTTTTTTGCTTGGATCAACTTTGAGTGGAAATGGTGCGTTTTTCATCACTGTATATCAAACAAAAGAATTGAAACAAAAGTTCACTTGTTTTACTGCTGAAAACTACACGCAGTAGACGCAGCCGTCGAGCTTTCGCGATAACTGTAATCGGAGGTCATGCACATGATTGTATTATTGCGTTAAGCAAACCCATTACTATTAATTTTTCGTACGATCTATTGAGTTACGTCAGATAATAAAAATGAAAATTGCTGCGGGCCAGTTTACAGTTAAACATAATTAAATCCTTAGGCAGCACCATTCTTTTGATCCCACTTTTTTTGAGGGAGACAGACTCGTTTCATCATTTGTCGAAAAAATACACACGGTTTTGTACACTTTTAACATCTCTGTATCGAGTGTAGGTTCCACGTCGCTCGGCACAGCTATTTCGTTATTGTTTCTATCAGAGAGAAAAAGAGAGAGAGAGGAGAAGAAGAGTAGGAGTAGCGATGAAGAATTCATAGGAGATACGGGGCGGCCAAATGAAACGAGATGAAGTGCAAAGTAGGTGTATGTACGTGTACCGGTGAAATGGTAAAAAAAAAAAAAAAAAGATTTTTTTCCATTGCTCGCCAACGGTAAGTATACCTTACGTATACATCGAGTGTACAAGGAATTGTAGATGAAAGAAGTACCCCATCGAGATTCCGTATACGCGATCGAACCAAGTCACACATATATTCGCTTTACAGTTGCCGAGATTGCGCGGAAGGGCGTGAATGGAGACTGCACCGTGTTGAGCGCATAATACACACATGTCCATTGAATGGACTACGTCCAATGCTTGTGCGAATACATTTAGGTATACATGTTGCTTAATAACCCCGAACGTTGGCTCCGCCAATATATTACACCTTTCGTGCCACCCTCGTGTATGTGTTGCAACTCTGGATAATCTTTCAGTTCATTCCCGAGGATTTGAGGGGCCGTAAAAAGTTGTAAAATCCGTGTGAAAACGACTGACGCGAATTGCTCTTATTTTGTAAACGCAACAAGAGCACCTGTGTTAAATTATATTGTTGAAGAATATACTTTTGTGGAATTTTCAAAAATGCACCGTTTTCGTGGTTACTAAAAATATGCGCCGAATAGTTTTTTTTTTTTTTTTAGTAAATAATTTTGATCCAGGCGAATAAACAATTAACAATGCAAAATTAAAATTCACCTGCAAAAGTTTATTGCCGTCAACTCCATAAACAGAGCAAACAATTTTCAATGAGCACGAAAGCTCGGCGGTATCTTCGAAATGAAAGAAAAAAAAAAGAAAGAGATTTTGCATTTCATAAGATGCTATTAAAGCTCTTTAAAAAGCTTTTTCCATTTGTAAGCGTACATTTGAGAGTACATCGAATTAATGAAGTTTTCATAACTTTTTCCACGTAACTCATGGAATGTAGGTTTGTATTTTTTTTTCTCTTCTAATATTTTCATGAAATCTCGTTTCGCGCAACATCTATATACTCGCGCGATCCTCGGATTTTCAGCATCGCAAAAAAACTCAAGCTACAGCCAGATCAGCTTGAAAAAAAAAAAAAAAAAAAAAACTTGGGTACGTTATATTTTATAGATTTATACACGGAAAAAATCGGATCACGAGATCATAACATAAGGGACGACAAAATAGAGAGAAGTGCAGGGGTGGCATCGGGACATTTTAGATAAATTCGGACAATTTCGCAAGACAGAGGATTAGGGATGAGCTCCGACGACGAGGACGAGCTCAACTATAGCTCGCTCGAAAACTGGCAACACGCCGTTAGCCAAGTCACTGCATGATACATACCAAGTTACCTTCCCTCCGACACTTTGTTCGAGTAGAGGCACATGTGCAGATACGATATATTATGTTCCCCTGCTTGTGGATACTGCGTCACTATGTACAGTCAAGGCAGTCGCGAGTTAGTTCATTAGGTACTCAAACTAGCCGCCGTCGTGTGTATCAAAATTTCAGAGCTTCTCACGCCGGGAAGTTAAGATGCGCCGTACAGGTCTCAAGATATCCCAGCCTCATGCGGATACGTATATGCACATAGCCAGGGACTTTTGCTTTCCTCGCGCGTCGCTTGTATTATATATCACACCTCCTCCCCTGCTTACTCTCGCGTTTTAAATAACTTGGAAAACCAGTACTAAATACATCTATACGGGAGGGAAAACATCATACATGTTTTTCCACGCGGTTTGAAAAGCAATTTAATGGCGTGTAAGCATTGGATTCGCATATTTTCCGGAGCACTTTGTACGCATGGAAAAGAAAAATGTGTTCCGCAACGACAAACAAAAATCTTATTTTGTCATCATAAAGAAGAAAAAAAAAAAAAAAAAAACACGTACAAGCTCGGCATTAGGCCGAATCGACGCAAAAAAGACGCCTGTTCTTTTCAAGTTTGAGGGTGTAGGTATATAGCTTTACGCGAACGTGTGCGCGAGTAAAGTTTAATCGACTCAAAGCCTCGAGGATAAATCGCTCCGGGGACACTCGTGATTTACGAAGCAGCGCACGTATACATGTATACACAAACGCTCGCATGACCAACTTACCAATTAGTTGTACGTATACTTATACCATCATTTTCAAGGGACGTGCTGTTTTTCTGCATCTCACCACTCAACGTAATTAATATATATCCCCAACGTACACAATATAGCTCCAAATTCCGCCGTAGATATGAGGTGGAGGGTCGAGTGGATTTTCCAAATCGTCGTGCACCCCCAAGAGACAGTGATTAGGTGGTCCGAAAAAAAGTGCACATCTGGTCGTACACTCCCGGGAGCTATGTATCCTCGAGTTGCTCGAAAGCCTATGAAGTACTCGTAGACACCTAGTCTCAAACTCTCTCTCTCTCGACCGGGGCCCCTCATCCGTACAGTCTAGTCGTCTTTTTAGCCGCTGCTTTCTTCTTCTCGAGTGAAAGGGTTGGGAGGAGGAAAAATCGTTGAAAAAGCGAAAAAATAAGGGTAGAAGAGGCACGTGGCAGCGGAAGCCCAACGATTCGAGCCGGGGCAGAGAAAGGCAGTGCTCGCGCGAATGCGAGCGTTTGTATATGAATGCCCCGGGAAGAAGGGGGGAACGAAAATTTGCGCAACAAAAAGTCGGGGACAATAGGCCGAGGGAGCTAGATCCGCGATCTTTACTCCGTGACTTATGAACCTCGGGAGCGACGGGGTCGATCCTTATACGTTGCGCGTAATTAATGGGCGAGAGAGTGGTGGAAGAAAAAAAAAAAAAGTGTACGGGGTTGACCTCCATGCAGGTGCACGGGTCTTATCCGCGAAGCTCACCGGATGTACTCCTGAAAGCGCCCTATCGCTGCTGCAATTTTTTGCCACCCCCGGGGGATTCTTTCCATTTTTTTTTTTTTTTTTTGTAGAGAGGAAAAATCGAGCGCGGCCCTCTGGATCTCGAATTCGGTGAATAGTCGTGGAGACGAGTAGTTCAACTTTCTGTCCGAATCTGCAGGGACGCCTGGCATCCGGAAAACAAATGCAATTTCTCCCAAGGTGCTCTCTCTCTCTCGCTTCTCCGAATTAAAAACAAAACTCTTTTTTCCCTGCACTGGCAACTCTCGCGAGGGTGTGTACACAACTGTACACCTTAAAAAAAGGGGAGGGAAAACAAATTCATTCGATCAGAGGTGCAAGCGGTCAATTACCTTTCAGGGTATTTTGCGTAAGAGGCTGCACGAGATTTCTCTCTTGCTCCGCGTCGTGTATGTGTGCAATTGAATCGAGAACTTTTCCCCTCCCATTGAACATCACTTGTCTACACTCGCCTCCGGAAATCGGCTTCCGTCAGCGGTGCAGTGAGCCAATATTCAAGTCCGTACCCCTACGTATCTTTATATGCAAAACAAATGCAAAAAAAAAACGTTGCCATCGACCTTTTTATTTCGTTCACCGATCAATAAGCGACTTCTTTCTCCTAACTATACACGCAGAGGCTTCAGACATGCCTTTTTTTTTATACATCCACTGCACGAGTACGGTTCGCGGGGGGTTTCCGATCGGTAAATCGAGCCGATCGCTACACGTTGAAACATATACAAATTAGGTACTTTCATCGCGGATGAATCGCCGAAAGATAAGGGATCACCGTCGACGGTATACGTGGCACTCGTTATCTCGATCAAGAGAATAAACAAAGAAAATCGGAAATCTGTATAAATACCGAGGAAAATTAAAGGGGGGAGGGGGGATCGTTTTTCATCTGACGTGGGAAGTTGCTCGAACAATGTGGGGTATTGTGTGTCGAGTCGAGGCGCGGGCGTTATCGCTTGTTTGCGGGGATTTCGACGCGCGGGCGCCGACGACGGGCCACGCGGGTGTGCACTGCACAGGGACAGAACCTCGCGGGAGAGCCCGAGAATCAGCATCCAATTTTATCGCTGTCTTCGAGACAGACCCATGACACCCTCGACGCTCCTGTGGCTTTGCTTGCACATAATGTATACTTATCGTTAATGTATATGTGCAAATTTTTGATCACGGGAAAATTAGCGAGAAAAAAAAATGTCGGTTGAATTGGCCGGGAAACCCCGATCATGACACTTTCTCAAGCGAGAGAGAATAACAAGGTATATCCTGTGAAACCATCGCGACTGAAGAAAGAAAAGGTAGTACCACAGAGTGAGATGACGACACCTGGGAAGAGACGGACCTTACACGTGCCCATTATCGTTGTGGGCCGTAAACTCTAGAATAACAAGAGATACTCTCGGACGCACCACTGGGACCGGACGCTACCATGAGACTCAAGTCAGAAATGTGTTACAAACTCGGGAGAGGAAGAGAACAACAAAGTCTGAGTCATCTTTGACATACCCTGTTAAAGGTCAGAATTACGTATGATAAACGTGTAGTATACGCACAATAGATCCACATTTGTATATACGAAAAGGGACTCGAGACAAGAAAAAGTATATATAATCAAATACGGGACGGAACGCGCATTTGCAGTGAAATTCGAGTTATACAACAACACGTAACTACACGGTTTTGTGTGACAAAGGACGCGTGAACATTGTTACGTCACTGGTCCAGCCTCCGTGTGTACGCTCAACTATCGCAGTTTTGTCCCGGAGAACTCGAGTGTTCCCAATACACCCAATGTTTGCCGGAGGAAACCAAAACCTGATGCCATCACCATTTCACGGTGTGACTACATGCATATATGTATATATATGTGCTGTCGAATACGAGTGCAGGGGCCGATGTGGAGTATCATAATGTAGGTAATGGGATCCGCGAGGGGCACGCGCGCATATAAAACTCGCACGTGAGATTGAGGCTGCACGAGCGCGGGATTAAAGGATATCGCGTATCTATACCTTATATTGCCCAAGTTGCACTCGAACTATGGCATTATACGCTTTTATCGATGATGCGTGGGACATACACCTATATATTGTACGTGAGTCAAGCTGGGAGATATTTTTCTTTGATGAAAACTCACACCGATTGGTTTGGGCAAAAATTTTTTAATTAAAACGCGATTAAAAGTGATCAAGAGGAATACAAAAATTTGTGTTTTCACGACCTTTGGTTTACGTTGCACCAATGTACCAACCACCACACTCCATTTTGGAATTTTCCATTTCAAACTTTTACACGTGTGACTACGAGTCGATGAAAATTCCTACGATTTTTACATCTTGTAACTGAAATGGAATTTGAAAGGTTCGATCAATCACTCGGTGTGGTTGAAATCTATTTCAACTGTACGTAAGTACATACATTTTGTAAAAAACATTATTGTTTCTTATTTTACGTGAATTTTGTCCAAAAGACTTTATCAATATCGGTATCAAATCAAGTTTTTCGCGATATAATTTACAACTGTTCCGAAACTTATGACTATACTGCGAAGCACAAGTATTTTCTTGACTTTATTCAACTCAAAAAAGGCTCAAGTAAATAAATAGCTGATAATTTTTTCTACAACTGGATCCAGACGTACCATCCCCCCACCCTCACCTCGTATGTCCATCAAATGTAAAATCGTGTTATATACGCGCGATGTTTTCCAAACAAGCTCTTTGGTATCGATACAGCACTTTGGATATATACCACTCCCCGTGTGTGTACACAAGGGTAACAGCTCCTGAAGGACGGCAATTCCCAAGGATGCAGCAAACACTGGTGCGTTCGGCGACTGGATTATTTATGGCATGCGCTTCGGGGAATCGTCGGGGGGTCAAAGGGGTGTCGTTTGAAAAAACAAAGCGTACACGCAAAGCAGCGGAGGACCGTCAAAGAGTTGGTGAGCGAAAAGAGGAGCCGTTACGAACTACCGTATAAGTAGTTCGCGTTACATGGCAGGTGGAAAAAGACAATGGCACCCGTACGGGGCCAAAAAAAACAACAAAGGGAAAGACGACTAATGCGAGGGACAATTGCGCGCAATTAAATTATTCGTCGGGTCGAGACGAAAACGCGGATTCCCATCAGGGTATGTCGAGGATAACACTATGGACATCGGCATGAATAGGAGTATGTATATAGTTGGCATACTTTTATTGGGTGAAACGCGTTATTATTGGCCCACGCGTTCGAATGCAAGTATAGAGACTGTTTGCGGGGCGTGTACCTATTAATTAACGCTTGTTTGTTTGAGCCCAACGGCAATTCGGTCCCCATTCAAAAGCCCCGCCATACACTGAATTATATTTCAATCGAATGTATACTTAAAAATTCGCCCGATGGCACCTACAACGTGCGATGTGTTTGCCATATGGGCATCCATCCGAATTTTCGTTTCGACAACAAAACCGGCGTACCTCTTCCGTTGATGGAGTTATACGCAAACAACCCCACCTCCCTCACTTTTGATATTTACGGACGAGAGCCGATAATGGACTCGATTCACCTTTTTTTTTTTTTTAATTCTCCACGCTCCGGTAATTCGTACACCAACTGGATGGACACACCCTCATCGGGGCACGAAAACTCGTCGCAATCGCGCGTATAGCCAGCAAGTACGAGGTGCATATAACGCGGGATCGCCCGGAGGCGGAGAAAAACCAAATTCGATGTAAAAGCGGCCTCCCTTTTTGCAGATTAAACATCACGGTTATACGGGCGGCTCGTTTTTCGGGCTCTAATGAAAAAAGTTGCCCGCTCGCTTCGCCCCCTCCCCTAATGAATCGTTAAAACCCAACTTACGCTACCCCCCTGGATTTCATTACCACCGTTTCCCGCGGACCACAAAACGCGTACAGTCCAATCCACGCGTCGTGTACTTGTTAGAAACCGGTTGGTGTCTGGGGGGGGGGGGGTCGACTCACCATGAGCAGCTTGACTTTGCTAACCAAGGGGGCCGAGCTGATGAATTTGTTGACAGCCGTGAATAGTTTGCCCTCCAAGGTGGCCCCCCCGTCTCCGGCGCCTCGTTCTCCCGCGCATCCGGGCTTTATCTCGGCGCGGCTCCTTCCCCGCGACCCAGCTACCGGGGCCTCCTCCTCGATCCCTGCTCCTCCTCTCTTCCTCAGCCAATTTCACCCGCACCCGTATACGCGCCGCGTTTTCCGTGCAGCTCTGACCGGACCCCGAGATCGGTAAGCTCGAGACCGAGTCGGTGACTTTTTTTTTTTTTTTTTTTTACACGTATACGTAACACTGCGTGTACACCACCGGCTGCTGGCGGAGCGCTACGGAGGCCGATCAAGTACACGTCCAACGTAAATGTACTGCGAGTACAAGTGGCGTGAACACAGGTGACAAGGTTCACACGTATGGTCGATCGGTACGTGTCGCGAACTCGGCGCTGACTGAGCCAGCCAGAGTTTCACGGTGGCTGCCGGGGGGAGAATCTCGCTTTCGCGCTTTCTCTCGCGCAAGGTGGCTCCCCTCGCGAGGGAGGGGGTGAAAGATCGGAGGAGGCTGTACGCCGGCTCTCTTTTCGTACCCTCACTGCAGGCCTTCAGGTGAGGGTGCTAATATAAGTAAACCTCACTGTGGGTGCTATTTTCTTTTTTTTCTTTTTATGGATATCGACGCTTGTTCTCGTTTTTTCGATGCCAGTTTACAAACTGAGCCAACGGTGGATCGAAGTTTAAATTAAAATGCACGAGCTACTTACCTTGGAAGCAGCTATGAGCCAAATAATTATACACGTGTGACCATGTCTGTACAAGTGCCCGTGTATGCATAAAGGAGTCGAAGGAGATAAATGACGATTTAATTAAACCAAATGGATGAAACAAAAGTTCTTGTCTTGAAGCACGATCTGAATTTCGTTGGGTGAAAGCGGGCTTGAACCAGATATCTAATACTGTCATAAGTGACTCCTCCGCCTCGACAGTTTTGATCAAATGCGCGTGGACAATAGGTAAAACGTTAAACGAAATATGTGTTTTTTTTTTTTTTTTTTTTTTTTTCAAGTGTTTGCACGGTAGTGGCATTTATTATGTTTTTCCAAAGAGCACGTTGTTGTTGCTAAATACGAGCCAACTGAGCTTTCGTCTCATTCTTCCACTGTTTCGCAAAAAACTTGGAAATAAATTATCCTCTGGCTGAAAAAATACTACATAAGCCGCACAAATGCACGTGCAAACACACTTCTTTCTCTGCGCGTATTATATGGTCTTGAGCTTTTTTTTTCCTTTTCCATCCTCATAACGCACGCGACTGGATTAGAGAATAAGAAAAATGAGCTTCCGTGGAGGAGGAGAAAAACATTCGACCGAAGAAAAGTAGGTATTTGAATAGTTGAAATATTTTCAACATAGTCCAAAGGACTTTATAGATCACCAGGAAGGCAAATAAAATAATTGATTGACTTTCTCGAGTATGGATTTTACAAGTGTAATTTTCAAGGGTTACGACGGATACGTGATCATCGACAAAAATTACAAACTTGATGAACTGATTATCAGGCGGCCCAACGCGAGTATGTAGCGTACTCGTACGAAATTGAATTTACTTGAGCATGAAATTGCTGAGATGCACGTACACACATATTATATATACATACATATCGATCGACGTCGATTCGTCAATGTATTCGAGCAGCGCACTGTTTTGTGAAAATCGTCGAAAAATTATCAACTGAAATATCGTAAACCGCAAAAAAAAAAAAAAAAAAAAAAACGATTTACATCGGCACGCTGTCACGTTCGCGTGATTATATACCTTTGCGAAAAAAAGAAAGGTCTCGTCGAGTTTGGAACCCGCTAATCTTGCACAATTACCGGGAAAATTATTTTCAATTAGCCGGCGATCGTAATGCCTTAATTGCGATCTACTTATCAGCCCAGCTCGCCGGGAGGGATAAAGTTTAGGAAAGTCTTGCGCGCGTTTTCGGAAGCTTGCGTGCAGCTGCTTGGTATCTATGTATACGTGTCCCGCGCCGACGATAACAACGAACAATGGCTCTCAGGTAATTTATCTTCGGGCAAGTAACTCGTACGTGTGTAACATTCGTAAAAGGTGAAAAAAAAATTATTCGTTAAGTCGAGTTGAATTTTCTCCAAAATTAACTTTAATGTGGTTCATTGCGCGCTTATTATAATTTGCAGGTTTCGCCGTGCACACAATGGCAGCATTTACTCGTTACATTGCGGAGTGGTAAACTGCTTTTGGTTAACGTAATTAGCGAGTTGCGTGGAATCGAGGTGATCTCGTCTTGGGTGGAAGATAAAATTGAAATGCAGTACGGGGAAGACGTAAATTTGTTCGCGGAAGTTAGCAACAGGAGCGAATTGTACTTTGGAAGTGCTCGGGTAGTCGACACCTTTGTTACATTGAGGGAACTCGTGGGAACGATTATAAACGCGTTCGCGGCTTGACATTAATCTCGCGTCAATATTATTTTCCATGAGGTGTAGTAACACATCTTTACGTTAAATTTTTTTATTTTTTATCATGATTTTACTTGAGAGTAACATTATTTGAAGTAATTAAATATTATTTTTATTTTATTGGGTCGTTGATGGTAGGCGCGAGCGCGCAAAATGAAAACGTTTTAAAATCATACGTGACGGCAGTCCATCTATGTCAAATAATTTGTTCATCAGCAGAGTACATTCATCGAATTAAAAAATCCTGCTTTTCGACAAAGTCGTTTTTTCATTTTTCAAAAAAAAAATAAAACTTTGATTAAAACTCGTGTATCATCCCGGATATAAAAAGTATGAATGATCTTGCATTTTTTAAGGTCAAAAATTATTCGTTCTTATATTCTTGAAGAGGCGAAGCCTGTGTTTTTACGAATCCCACTTAAAAACGTTGAAAAAATTTTTTTTAACTCTAATTTTTTTTCCCTTTATATAAATTCAAAGTGAAAAATTGCATAAATAATGAAGCCATTAGAATTCAACAGGTATTTTTTATTCTTTCACATTAGCACAACGCGAGGATAAAATTTAAAACGGGGAAAAAAGTCGCGACAACGACATCTAGACATTTTCAGATCAAGCTCTCTTCGAGTGCTCCATCGGTGCAGAAACACCCGATCGGTTAATAACGGACCTCATTTTATCATCGTTTTCGCAATAATTTTAGTCCTCGCGGACAAGCGACACCCCCCACATATATAATTATTATTCGAGTTTAAATTATTATCTTCTCGAGCACCACCGCGGAGGAAGGTACAAGCATAATACGTATATACACATAGCTAGCCGAACTTCCGCACCAAACTTTTTATCACAAGAGATTGGAATACGTGAGACAGCCGTGAAACATCGAGGCTCTACTCCCTCGGGAAATGTAAATTCGGATGTTTGTTGTTCTCTTGAAGATAAAAGAAAAAAAAAGTTTAATAGTCGCAGAGATAAATATTTCCGGGTAATAGAAAAACATAGTGACCGAGATAGATAGAAGGTATATGTTGGTGGTGAGATGGCCTAAAAATTGCCCAACACGCGAGTTTGATAAAAAAGAATTAATCATCAAAAAATAAATAACTGATTATTACTCGTTGTATTATATAGAGCGTGAAAGAAAAAAATTATTTATCAAATCCTCTCCTCGTTTGGTCGCTGGTAATTATTCTTATTTTTTTTTTTTCCACTCCAAAGCGAAAGAAAAAGAAAAACTAAATAAACAAAAAGATCAAACAGCGCACTCGCGTTTATGTAATGCACACAGTTGCTCGTCGTGCGGAATGGATAGTCTGAATACCAATTCGCACATGTGGGCAAAAGTCACGTGGCCCGTGAAGCTGCTACTTTGTGCTACAACGTTAATTTTTTTTTTTTTTTTTTCTTTCTTTTCCTCAGCAGTGAATGCCATGCACTTGGAAACCACTGGACCTTGCGCCAAGCGATTCTTTTAGTATGTTGTCGGTATACCTACACGTTTCCCAGATTTATCGTTGATCTTTGGGAGTTGAGATGCGCGATCGATTGCGAAGGACACTCGTACGGGCTATACGTATAACATACGTATAAAAATAATGTGTTTATCAAGCATTTAAGGTAATCGATCGAATAAATTATCACCAGCTAAAAATGTATTCATGGTTGTGGTACTGCTCTTCGATTCCTCCTGTAGATTTTAAAACTGTTCATTGAAACGATCGTTTGAAAACACATTCCCAGATCGGTTGAAAGCGATGGAAATCCGTGCGAGATTTGGACTTGGAGAAAACATTGTACATGACCAAGAAATCAATGTGACTTTTCAAATACTTCGAAAGCCTTTGTTGCAGGCCATTTGAGTTTGAAATGCCGGTCATGCTCGTCGCGCATCGTTTTATTATTTAACCCAAACGGAGGAGGAATCGATACGTGACCGAACAATAAAGAATGCGACCATGCACGGCTCCTTTATGCGGTGCGAGTTACGAGGGAGATCAAGAGTCGCATGGGTCGGTTGTTCAAAGAGTTTGTCTGTCGTATATTGTCAAATGGCACGTCGCGTACAACAATTTCGGGGCATCGAGTCTCTGCTCGGCTGTGCACGCGCGCGCTCTCTCGTGCCATCATACAATATACACATATATGTTTAATATTATACAATTGCTGGGTTATTTTTTTTTTTTGTAATAGCGATTAGGAGTTGGTTCACTCGCGATAACAAAAGAGGGGCGTACCGCATACACGCGTTGCACAACCAATCAAATAAATTTTGACTTTTAACCTTGGAGAAAAGGAAAAGTTACAAAAGCTATAAAAAAAAAAAAATTATATTTTGCAGATTCATTGATATTGTTCTCTATAAAGTTTTCGATTTTCCTCATTGAAACTCGTTCAGACTCACGCGTCTGCCACTCGTATCGCATTTATATATGTTACACGTTACTTTTTATTACATTGCACATGCCGCGCGCTTTCAATAGTTTATCATGTACTTATTCTCACCGATGGTATATATACAACATACATTATTGCCATACGATATGTATATATGCGCGTACAGTAAAAAGAACTTGATTGGATGATTCGTCGAGCAAAGAAATTTCGTACAATTATATAGGTACGATTACGTTAGACCGTGATTTGGAGCAGCGTATAATAAGTTGTTGGATGTATTGGGTAAAAGTACGAATACATGATGCGCAAGGAAGGGATGTATGCGTGTAACCACAAAGTGAAGATCGGGAACGAGCATCGGGGCTACCGTTAAAATTCGTCCCAATTAAGGACGATGCAAATCAAACGAATCAGGCGATCATACGTCGTACATGTATATGTAGGGCTGCTGTGGCTTTAATAATTTAATTGGGGTTAAATCTAATTTCTGCGAATTGAGCGACAATAGCGGGCTACCATTCGGCCGCTCTCCTATTTAATTAACGGCCCGTCAGAAGAAGACGACTATATAAATATATATATACCCGTGTTATGAGTGTATAAGTATGGCGTGCGAGCGATTTCGAATCGACATGGCTTAATTTTAGCCCAAGGCCCCTATGGAGCTGATGTCCACTGTGCTTGTGTGTACATAACGTATGTAACACGTGTAGGCGTATAGGTATAGAGGTATGCGCTTTTGAATGAAAGAAGAGGAGAGACGTGGCACGCAGCTATGGTTTCTCACTATTCGAATATGGGCACCGATGACTCGCCAGCCCCACTAAAATTCAACATGAAAGATTTTACCTTCCGCTGAAAAATGATTGGCCCTGCCTGGGGATGTGTTTTTCGGATGAACCGAGATGTAAACAAACAATAATAATAATACTTTACGGCTCTCTAAGCGGGGAGAAAACGTCGGTTTCCAACTACCGATATTCCGTGGAAACTTGTCTACTATATGTGCGCATTGGCTCCGTAGGGGAGCGTCATCCTCGTATATGTATACACATAATCCGGTAGCCGGGATGCTGATGGTCGTTCGATACACGTTTCTACACGAGGGCTGGTAAACGTGTGTGTTAGTGATCCTCAAAGGAGTTGTGCATAGCTTAGGGATGACACATAGACTGGATTTTTCCAAATGGTTGGGGAAAGCACCTACGCCGCAGGAAAATGCGTGATTTTCTTTTGCAAGCTTATTGTAACAAAAACAGTACACACAATGGCACACGGGTGCACTTTTGAAAGTTTTATTACCAACTCGAGGATCCATCAGTAGATATACGCACTTAAATGTCGTTGCCCAGAAGTTTTTCTCGTTAACCCTGCATGTGTGAATTTATCCGTCAATCTCGAGAAAAGTTTCTCTTCGAAGAACTTACGTGAGTTTGTATGTATTATACCTGTATGCCCCTTCGCGACTTAGGACGGGTAAATTTCAACTAAAGTATATAATATAATATATGTGCACCCTAGAACGTAAAGTATACACGTGCGTAAATTTAAAATCAGCGAGTTTTTTTTTGCAGGGGTGAAACGGTATAGACAACGTATTAATTATACTCGCATCGCACAGTAATTAAATTATTATGTAAGCCCGTGCGATAAAACCGCGCGAATCTTTCGTTTTAGTTGGAAGGAAAAAAAAAAAAAAAAAAAAATATCTTTACGAGACAGTTAAAAATCGTACCGTCCAAAACCGAGATTCAGCTTGATCGTTTTTCTACACAAATGTAACACCGCGAGCGTATCGCGGCGGATGTATTGGCCGATAAAATAATTAATATGCTCATACAGCTGCAAAAATGTATTAGCAGCGCAAACAAAATGATATCGTACACGCGGCAAAAACGGATTAGTTTCGTGTGCGTGTATTTGCTGCAGGGGCCGGGGATGCTGCGAAATCGTGGTGATAAAAACCAAGTAAGTATGCGTGTATATGAGCCAGAACGTCGAATCAGAAGAGGCCCCTGTGCAACTTTTTCCATCTTCCGATCATCTTCCCGGACCCGGGGCAGGGGGGGGGGGGCAGGACTACGACCAGTTTTCAGCAAATAGAACGTATATGTGTACACGGGTATTGGGTGACCATGGAAGGAAAAAAAAAAAAAAAAGCTGAGCGCGCACGCTGATGATGCTGTGCCGAGCGGCGGCCGGAGAGAGAGAGAGAGATCGAGAGTCTGAATGGGGAGGGGAGCCGGGGTACAAGTAGTAGATGTGAGAGGGTCCCCGGCACACTTGCACAATAGAGGTATAGAGCGCCGCAGGCTGCATTGCATTACACACACCCGCCGTAGCCATCATCCAGTGTGGAAGGAAGCCCGAATAATATAATAAAGTATGGCAAAGACGAGCGCGAACAACGTAGCTGCCGCCACCAGTCAGTCGACGCTGCGCAGCCGGCCCCGTGGGCAACGTATCCTACTACTCGCTCTCGTCCTATCGATCTTCCTGGCAAGCACCAACGCAGCGATGCAGGACTTTTTGGGCAAAAAGTACCAGCTCAGCGACTCGAAGAACTTTGATGAGTTCATGCAGGCCATCGGTAAGTCCGAATGAGTACCTTTTTCTACCTTGACGTGTATAAATAACGTGCTCCCGAGCACATGGCTTATCTCTCTAAAAAGAGTCGTTTCGACAAATTCGCACATACATACACGCGTCCTTGCAATTTCGCCGATTCTACGGGGAACACGACGGGGTGTGCTTACTTGGTTATTTGCCGCTGGCTCGGGTTATGCTTCGGCTAATGGAGGCGGGGACTGTGAATCGATCCGGAAAGCCGGCCGCGTGTTTACATTTACGCGCCAACGCTGGCACGCTCCACACGACTTCAGGGCGTGTTTAGATAAACCCTGGCCGTCTATAACCTCTCCCTCTCCCATAGACTTTGAAGGTCCTTTCCGACGCTCACGCTGAAAAGCTCGCTTGATTGAACTTTTTTTTTTTAGCGCGAGAAAAATTCCTCGAGGGGGGAACTGTATCGTTCGATCGGTTTAGCGTGAGCATGAAAATGGCCCCTTACAGGCAAGTCTCCTGGACTCCTAAACGTACCTCATACGTAGTAAGTATATGGTTGAAATCGCATAAAGTCCTTTAAAGCGACAAAATGTACCCTGATTCGATTGGTAAATGCTCGTTGTCCGCTTGATAGGTGCTTGTAGGTTTAAATTAGCTAGCTTCGAGCAAGTGAGAAAACGAAGCTGACACACTTTATAACGCGAGTGTATAATATCTGTTTATATACTTCGCCACGAATGGCGGACGTATTCTATGGTCAACCAATCATCTGTTCTCCCACTTTTGCCAGCTTACTTCCTCGTCACCTTACTTTGCTCTCATCACTACTAGTGCAAATACGTGTTTGCACAAGTGCACGATATTATTCAAGTCAATACACATGTCATGACAGAGTTACGGTTTTTGCGTTATGCCCTACACACTATACGTAGGAAAGCTTCCTAAAACTTGAAAAGCTCTATACTAACTATTACCCAGCAATTTATTATTTTTTACTTTTCGGGTAACGATTTACCTTGGATATATTCGGGTAAAAGGAGAGGCGAGTATGTGAGCAATTTTATTGCAAAGATAATACATCTAAGGAAATAACTTTTAAATTATTACAGAAATTCCAAATTATTGCTTGGGATTTTATAACGGACTCATTATCTATACTGGCTTCGAAAGCTCATCGGAGCTAGCGTTGATATTATTGAAAACGTTTGAAATACTATATATACGCGTATATATTTGTACCGCAGAACGTTTCGATCGGATCATGTTTCAAAAGTTGAACTGCGTGCAACACTTTTTACCATTCGAAAGTCTAGACGTGCTACAATTGCCATTAGCCATAATATTATTTTGTCATACAAGAAAAGTTTTATTTGATGAAAAACAAAAAATCTATAAATAACATCCTCCCAACTTACGAATGTTATGAATGTTAACGAGCAATTGAAGCGGCTTTAATCTATCATTCGAAATAATCCGGTAGTACAATGACCTGGCGAGATTCCATGGTTGAATACACATCAGCGACGTCGTCGTCAGCATCACTCCAAGTCAATTTGATCCCTGAATTAAACTCGGCGAGTACTTCAATAAATCGTAATGACAATCCCACCGTGTGAGTACACATGCCTGTACATGAGTACATATATGTATGTACACGCACAACGAGCGCTGTGTATGTATTGAATATCGCAGGGTCCGCAGTGCGCCTGACACCTCGGCAATTCGATCGTCCTGCAATGTACGCCTTGTGTTCTCTCAGCATAAATGTGCTTCGTGTTGTTTCGCGATCGATTGACTCGCCGGGCGAGTGTACACGTACATGTGTGTAAAATAGTATTTTCGTTTCTATAAATAGCCCCGGCAATCCGAGCGCGGTGCTTTGATTTTTCTCATAGCTCGAATGATCTTCTCAAGTAAATTATGTACCGTTTGCTCGTTTGTTTCAAATTTCAACATTATTGACAATATTACGAGACGTGAGGTAACAAGATTTATCTTTTTTTTTTTCTTTCTAACGATAGAAACAAAAATTATGAAAAAAAGTGACGTATCAATCACGGTATTCGTTATGTATTCAAGCACAGAAAATCTTTTCTCTTTAGAAAACCGGCTCGATCGACAGTAGCAATTTCCCAATTTGATTCGTCATCCATTGTTATTCCACGTAAACAAATGTATGGAATTTTTAGATAATGAAACAAAAAGTAGTCGCATCCCCTATTTAGATCTCACTAAATCACTAGTTCAACTAGACAATCTAGGTATTAAAATTTTAATAATCTTTGAAAATGAAATCTAGAAAGTTTCTCTGATAACTCAATTAATCGAGCATCTGCATGGTATGTACGGGAGATGTTCACGCCCCACTCAAGAAAGATTGTTGTTTTTTTTTAGCCGATTCGAATTGAGAGACTCGGAAAATTTTATTATCTAATTTGTCATTTTCCAACTCCTCGAATCAGTTTTATTCGAGGATAGTTGTGATTATGGGAGATTCAAACAGAGAATTTGGCCATTTGTTGTTGATGAAAAAAATATTAATCCGACAGCTGTGATATTTCTTTAACCAATTGTCCTTCCCTTTGTTAAGAAAAAGAAAGAAAAAAAAAACTTTGTTCTCCTAACCAGCACTACTTTTTCTCGAGCGTTAGCCACAAATGTATTGCTGCACGTTTATCGACGTCCGAAGCAATACACGTCTAAAATTAGGTCATCTGCTAATTTCAAAGCACCAATCTACTCTTTGAAGCTCTCGAGGCTTAGCAAGCACGCGAGAGCCTCCCGTGTGTTACGTTCGCGTGTATGTACAATGGCTCCTTATCTTCCGCTCTGATCTTTCAATTTAATGGCCCTCGCCGGGTAATTTCTTCTTCCTATTGACGTCGGCTGGCGGGTGCCCACTTCTTATTTCTCTTATTTCCGTGCGTCGTACCCGCTCCTCGTCACCATACCCTGTACATTCAACATGTGCATTGTAATGACGTAAAAAAAATGTACATCGAGCTCGCATATTGCGTATGCACTCGATGCTCAATTGCTGCTGCCGCCGATGCATGTTATTGCTCCTTGTCTGCAGGATAGATTATTGTCTTGATCGATCGGGAGTTCAATATTATTTTCTTTTCTCTTTGAGCTGCGTATACGTGAATTTTCCACGCCGAGAAAGTTGCGGTATGGATCTTTGCCTTTGGCTATATCGACCCCGTATTATTTTGCAAGACCTATACCGTGAATATCATTACAACAGTTATCAAAATTTACCGAGAGATAACGAACATTTGCCTCCGGGCATCATAATTTTTTGATTTATTCCGTCTGGACATCACGAATTTCAACTTCACGCGCTTTTGTTTATCTTATCTATTTGTAATCGCCACTGATCCGGGAACACGAAATTTCGTTTGCTTTCAACAAATATAAGCATTCTATTAATGTTACTTTTTCTCTCTCTCTCTCTTTCTTTCTTTTGTACTATCAATCACGAAAATATGAATCTGCAGTTACACCTGCTTTTGGTGAAAAAAATTACTATAGTTCTCAAACGAGTCGACTCGATTTTTTTGAAAAAAAACAGTTAAACCGTCTGGAAGGTATACATTGCGAAGCTAATTTTTTCGTAGTACAAGGCCGAGCTTTTTAAGTTTGTTCTCTTGCTCGTATTTCCGTATAAAAGAAATAATTTTTACGTGGCGTATCCATTTCAAGTTTTAAACGCGGTTAATGGCGGATCAGCGGCGTTATTTGCGTTAGGACATTTCCTGTGTGTGTACTCGGTAACAAGTCAAACTTCACTGTCTGCTCGTTACAAGGCCATTCTATGTTATCTTTGTAGTTATCGACGCCCGTCCTTTTCTTTTTCGCTATTCCGACGATTTCGCGCTGCTACTGGCTAATTATTTCTGAAAATCTCCGACTCGTTGATTAGACGCTCTTATAAATCGTAAGCGCCTAGCAACGGACGTAGTTCCCTCCCGATCGTAAGCCCCGAAGCATCTCGCTGATACCCAGTACGTCCGTCCGTTCAATTTGAATTTTTCGAAAATGGATAAATACTTTGGCCTTAAGTACACTTTGAAGGAGACCAGTGACAACTTTGATGATTTCATGAAGGGAATCGGTAACGATTTTTATACAATTCATTCCTTTTTTTTTTTTTTTTTTCTTTTTTTTCTGTTTTTTCATACCTCGCGTGCTTTTTCCTTGCAAAGATCAAGTTTGTATGCCAAATTTGCCGAGTTGATTAGTTGATTTGTCAAAGTTTTCTTATCGCCGAATTTACGTAATAAACGAGAGGGGCGTTTCTATGCCGTTTTTTTTCACACCAGCTGAACCCACGTGTACAGATAACTTGTTGCCGAAAGAATTAAAAAATTCGGACTTTCTTGAGTAACCATAACTTGCGTAGATAACAAAGCAATCGTAGAAGTATAATCTTTTGGATAAGCTTAATTTTTCCAAACAATTATGTAAGGGTTTTTTTTTTTTTTTTTTTTAATAAATTTGCTCTTGTCGGTCACGATCGTGAGTAAAAAAAAATTCCAGTTGCGAGAGACGTTATGTATTAGTCGGTCACGTAAAAGGCTATATTTCTGAT
This sequence comes from Copidosoma floridanum, assembly GCF_000648655.2. Next base: position 1,432,050 of record NW_019379499.1, read on the forward strand.
AAAAGTGAGTGTGATTTGTTTCAGGCGTGGGTTTCATCACTCGAAAAATCGCTAGCGCCACGTCGCCATCCGTCGAAGTGACGGAGAAGGATGGCAAGTACACGATGAAGACGACCAGCACCTTCAAGAACCAGGTGCTCGAGTTCGTGCCCGGCGTCGAGTTTGAGGAGGAGACCCCAGATGACCGCAAAGTCAAGAGCACCATCACCTTCGAGGGCAACAAAATGATCCACGTCCAGAAGGGCGACAAGCTGGTGACCATCGAGCGTGAGTTCGGACCCGAAAAAATGACGGCTGTAAGTGTATTTATAATTGGTTATTTCCTTCCCTTTGAGTGTACACGTGTAACATTCATTTTGTTGTTTTCCTTGCAGGTGATGAAGGTGGACGACATCGTGTGCACCAGGACATACGACCTAGAGAAATAATGAAACAGCAGCCCCATGGAAAATCTAACGACTAATGAATTGTTTATACGAAATATTTTTCATTTTTAAAATTGTATAACATTTTTTATAACGCTAACTCATTATGAATAGGCTTAAGTATATTTGCTATGTGCTACTGTATAAATGAAATTTCGTATAAAAATATTGTATACGGTGTTTATTTTTTTTTACACCTGTTGAAAAATACAACAAGAAATCTTGTATACAAACTTGCAGAGTACATCATTTAACCCAGTAATCCAATCCTTTCACAAAAAAAATCTCTAATTAAGCAATGCTGTTCGTAATAATATCGGTTCAAGCTGTGATTACTTACATGATACATTTTTTATGAAATTTAAAGAAAATTAAAATATAAAATTTTTTTAATTAGAGTGTAGTTTATACGAATGTTATTAGATTTACTTGGTAGCAATTTAGTGAGTTCGATGAAATGGTGCTAAATTTTTTATAGCTGATTCTTTGTTACTATCATTTTGTCGTACTAAAAATGAGATGCACAATAATTTTTAAACTTTAGTGTTTTAGCACCATATTTGCTTTGTATACTAAGTTGTACATACAAGATAGTTAAATTCATATAGACAGCATGTGCTTTACCATTTACCATATGAGCAAACATGACACAATTTTTCCATTGAGTTTTGAATACGAAATGAACACCGCAGAACTGACAATTATAAGTATGGAGATGATTGATGGAAAGGAACTTGAACACAGGAAGACGGGCACAATTATTTAATGGATTTTTTTAAATTTGAAAAAAAATATATATATATTTTTCCTAAATTTAATGCATTGTTTTTGGTGAAAATTTTTTTATTTATCACCATTCACAATTGAATACTGGGACAACTTGTTTTTCAAGTGCAATATATATTATACTTGGACATTGAAGTTTACTGTAAAATATTAAAAAAAAATTTTGTTATGCACTAAACTGAAAAAATTTTTTTTTTAACACAAATAATTGTATTACATTGTTAGTAAAACATTGTACTTAAAAAAAATGGGGTCTCTTTCCAAATCTCCATCTGAGCTGAGATTTCCAAGTCGCATCACTATTGAAGTGAAATTTTTAATTATCCGCTCGATCTGATTTTTCAACACCACTGCAAGTTGCAACCCTGCCGAGGAATGGCAAACTGTCAGACCAGTTTGCATCGCTGGTTGCATAGACAAAGGGAGCTTCGAGGTTCTGCAAGCCCAATCACAAATGCAAGTATATATACGCAAGCTCTTTGCTACATAATACACGTAACCTATACATAATATAATAATAATAATAAGTAGCAAGTCGCGGGACGCGGGACTCGCGGGTAAAAGTACAACTTGTTATAGGTATAGCTCGTAAGCTCGGCTAGTTTTGGAACATGGTGTGTCTAATAATAAAGTGAGTCCTTAGCTCAGCAGATAGAGTATAAAGTATGCTCTCCGGCCAGTGGGGCTTAGTCACTCAAACGACATTTCTCAACTTACAATAGAAAACCATGACTTAAATTGATGGATTTTGTCTTCAAGAGCTGATTATTTTGTTTTGGGAAAAGTAGAGGAGGAGGACACGTATGAGCGTTCCTTCTCATCACAGTGACATGACCACTTGATAGTCTCACATCACTGTCGCAATGGTAAGTCTAATACTTTATTACTCCACTGTTTTCAACTGCACCCTATGTAACACTTACAAAACCTTCATCCAGAGTATTTACCTTTCATTGTTTCAAAACTGTTTCAATCACCATTTGATCTGTCTGTGGGCAGGGCTTGTTACAAGAAATGTATTTGAGCTTTAACCTCAATAAACATTGTTCTTCAAATGATACTTCAATTTGATTTTTCAGGCTCTACTTGGAGGGCAATTGGTTATTACCCTGATTATGGTCAGTATCATTCAAAAATTGGGTTCACATTGTTCAATTGCAAAATGGGTACTATGTTCCACAGGGTAATTTATCAATTGTAATTGTTGAACTTTTTTTTTCTAACATAATTTCTCACTGGAATAATATATTGTAGATTGAAACGTTATCTTTACCCAACGAACGAAGAGTTGAAGAACCTTGCCGGTATTCCAAAGGAGAAACATAAAAAAGGGAAACATCCAGAAAATGGAAAAGTACCAAAGTCCTTCCAAATACCAAGAAACTTGGATATCACGCTAGAGACTGCACCTGTATCTACCCTTGATGTTATACATTTGAAGTTTTACTCAGACTTTCAGTGGTTGCTGGATTTTTCCATATATGGAACAATGGTGTACATAATGACTGAGGTACAATTACTTTGCCACATAGTGCCACTAAATCTTTACCACGTTTTTTTTTTTTTTTTTTTTTTTTTTATTTTTTTTTTTNAATTTAAGTTGAAAAGTAATTGAAATACAAATTGTAAATATAATAACAGTAATACCTCAACGTTTCAAAAACAATGCTTTCAAGTATACCAAAGTTGCGTTTTACAAGGGATCTAAATTTTTGCTTACCATTTTCGCGTGGACCGGAGAAAAATTTAACCCAAAACGGATCCTAAAGTTTAGTCCAAAGAGTAAATTGAAGAAAAAAAAATTTTTTTTGTCATGCATAACAATATTTGAAAATTTAAGTTGAAAAGTAATTGAAATACAAATTGTAAATATAATAACAGTAATACCTCAACGTTTCAAAAACAATGCTTTCAAGTATACCAAAGTTGCGTTTTACAAGGGATCTAAATTTTTGCTTACCATTTTCGCGTGGACCGGAATAAAAAAAACGAAGTTATAAATTTTCAGATAAAAATGACCAAGACACTGGGGTGTTGTTTGGTCATAGGTTTTTCATTGTATCCTTTGATTATGAATTTTTGTTGTTTACTCTGCAAGTAGCTAAATTAAAAAAAAAAAAAAAAAAAACATTTTCCTTAGCGTTTATTAGTAAAGTTTTGGTCACACTTTGGGTACAGTACTTCAAAGGTGAAGAAAGTATTGGAGAAAGATCAACGTGCATTGTTACAGGGTTCTTGTATCTCTTGATAGCTATGATGATTCTCATAATTGATGAAAACACGCTTGAACTCGGTTTGGATAATGCTTACACAAGCTTCAACCATACTGCCTCTATTTTTATGAAAAATCAAGGTCTCTCTTCAAGGTGGGTTGTCAAGTATTTTTATTCCATTATTTTTGTTGAAAATATACAACTCATTTTTTATTATTATTTTATAGTGGTCCAGCATCTAAACTTATTGTCAAGCTGTGCTTTGCAGTCTTGTGTGGATTTTTTGGATCGTTACTTACCTTTCCTGGTCTACGTGTATCAAAAATGCATTGGGACGCCTTGAAGTATATTCCTACTAAAGCAAATTATTTTTTTTTAGGCTGAATTTTTTAATGAATTATTACATAATTTTATCATGATTGCAGGTACTACAAAGACAGTAAGATTCTCCTACTTCTGGCTAATCTTAGTTATGTCTCGCCACTTTTATTGGCAAGCTTATGGATCAAGCCCATCAGCAGGGATTACCTTACTGTAAGAATATTCGCTGGTGCAACAAAGCCAATGTAAGTTGTGAAAGAAATAATTTTACTTCTATTACTATATTTTTATTAAAATCTACATTTTGTCCTACAGAATGACACCATCAGCTTTTGAGAGTCTGAGATTAATTGCTATAGTTGTTGCTGTCCTTTTGAGATTTGCATTGATGCCCGTTTATTTACAATCTTATTTAAATTTGGCGAATCAAAAGCTGGAAATTCAAAAGAAAGAAGCTGGCAGGATATCAAACACTGAATTTCAGAAAAAGGTATATTTGTTTTTTGTTACAATTATTTGCAAGCGCATCTTTGATTAATTAAAAAAATGTTTCATTTCACTATATACTTTTAACAGGTCGCAGCTGTATTTTACTATCTTTGTGTTGTTGCACTGCAGTACATAGCACCATTAATTATTTGTTTGTATTGTGCATTCATGTATAAAACGTTGGGTAAATATCTCAGACTTGATATGTAGTGAAGTATTTACTTGGAATTATTTTTAAATTCCGTTTAAAACTTTTGCAGGAGGTTACAGTTGGGAAGGGGTATATAAAAATTTGGATTCCGAAGAATGTCCAGCACCAGAACCACTACCTGAACCAAAAACTTTTATCAACGATGAAGAAAAAACCATTGCCCAAACAGCGCATGAATTCCACTTGGCTCTCAGTACAATGAGACAAGTAAGAAAACTGCTTCATGTATTGATGAAAAAATAAGCTTATCGTAAAAATTTTACCCTTTGAAATGTTATAACTTACAGATCTTCACCATTGAAGTATTTAGAGGAATTTTCGGCCTAGCGACATGGTGGACTTGCTTTACATTATTTTCGTCGACAGCAATGGGCATGCTGTATCAAAGTTACTTCAAAAGTGTCTGAGTTTATTTGTCAGTCCGAAAACAATTAACAAGTGTTTGCACAACGTCGAGCGCAGCAATTAATCAAATTTTCAAGTGCACGATAATGCACGAGAATTGTAAAAACCAATTGTCAAAGGACTACTTTGATTCGAAGAATATATCTAATGCATAGTTTCATATTTTATACTACTTGTACACAGGACTACTCATCAAGTTGTAAAAGTGTGTTTATTGAAGTGTTTTACTGGAAAAAAAAAAAAAAAATTGTGCCGAAACGAAACTAATAGAAACTGTAAATACCTTAACTAAGACAAATGAACAGCAATAAAAGAATCCCTAAAGTTTTACAAAAGTTGTTTGGCTTGAAATCATTTCAACGGACACATCGAGCCGAGAGGTGTAAGGTAGGCGGCTCCGATCTGTTTTGTATATCCAAAATAAAACGTAATAAATGCTCGCGTGGATAATGGTCGAGCTAAAAATAAAAACTACGCACTCTGACGTGCGGATTGTTCGAATGTGATTCTCAACTTTTCCGCGGGTAGGTTTTACGTGTACCTTCGAGAAGGTAAGAAGGTGTGGCTGGTAGAGACCCGCTCTGAGCCAATGGGGTGGCGACTATACCGCGAAGCTTCTCGAAGACCGGCTCGTTTTTATATAGCGCCGAAAGTCGGTGCGCAGCTTCCAGAGTTTCGGCGAACACCGACAAGTGCGAATCTACGACGAGCGTTTTGCGTGCAAAGTGTCTGGACAGCTACAAACGGACTTTTTTCGTTGCCGCATATAGTGCTGCTTACTGAGTAAGTTTGTTTATTTTTAAACGTTTCTTCTTCTTTCGCTTTCATTGCATCATGCATTTAACAAAAGCGAACTCGGATGTTATTTTTAATACAAAAGATTTTTCCCATTGTTTACCATCCATCGTGACATTTTTTTTTGGACTCTTGTAAAAAAAAAAAGCGTTGGACAAAGTGATCATTTCTCTTTTGTTGTCACAAATCGCCTTTTCGTCGTTATTTGTGGTTTCCAGTTATTTTATTTTTATTTTTTAACACAAGTGCGCAAAATGGTACGATGTTTGATTGTACAAAATGGGATATGCTGATGAAGTAATTTTGTTTTTATTTTTACCCTCAAAAGCGTGTGAATAAAAAAAGATGCAATTATCAAACGTTGTCGGAATGAATCGCCTAGATGTTTCTGAAGCGAGTGTTTGTTTTACTTTCATTATTAGATTGCCCTCGCTACTTTTTTAGGTACTGAACGCTAATTACAGAGATTATATTAAATATCTTGATGCAGTATGAACTTGCGTCATGCAGGACAATAATATAAGACATCGTTTATATTCCTAACACATGTAGTACATGACGTTGTAAAAACGTTGTGTTTGTGACGTTGCAAAATTAACGGTTTTACAACGATGCAGTGTTTAAAAATGAAGGCTAAACGTTTAGACAATTAACGTTTTATAATATTCCAAATTTTTCGAAGAATTTACAATACAAAATTTTTTTTTTATTGCGTATTTTTAGCTGCGGAGAAATTTGAGAAAAATATTAACTTTAATATAGAAATTAAAAAAAAAAGGGCTTTAATGGAAGGATTGAGGATTTTATCATAATTTTGCGTCATTCTTACAATTTACGGTTTTATACCTCAACGTTTCAAAAACAATGCTTTCAAGTATACCAAAGTTGCGTTTTACAAGGGATCTAAATTTTTGCTTACCATTTTCGCGTGGACCGGAGAAAAATTTAACCCAAAACGGATCCTAAAGTTTAGTCCAAAGAGTAAATTGAAGAAAAAAAAATTTTTTTTGTCATGCATAACAATATTTGAAAATTTAAGTTGAAAAGTAATTGAAATACAAATTGTAAATATAATAACAGTAATACCTCAACGTTTCAAAAACAATGCTTTCAAGTATACCAAAGTTGCGTTTTACAAGGGATCTAAATTTTTGCTTACCATTTTCGCGTGGACCGGAATAAAAAAAACGAAGTTATAAATTTTCAGATAAAAATGACCAAGACACCGGCAATAGGCATCGACCTTGGCACGACCTACTCGTGCGTGGGTGTTTTCCAGCACGGAAAAGTGGAAATAATCGCCAACGACCAGGGCAACCGCACAACACCCAGCTATGTCGCCTTTACGGATACCGAGCGCCTTGTGGGCGACGCGGCCAAAAATCAGGTCGCCATGAACCCCAGCAACACAATTTTCGGTAAGAATCAACTTGAAAAACTCACTTTCGAATAACATTCGCATGATGTAAGAAAAAAAAAAAAAAAAATTAAAAACACTTAAAAGATGCCAAGCGTTTGATTGGCCGACGATTCGATGACCCGACGGTTCAGAGCGACATGAAGCACTGGCCCTTCACGGTGATCAACGACGGCGGCAAGCCCAAAATTCAAGTGGAGTACAAGGGAGAGAAAAAGAGCTTCTATCCCGAGGAGGTCAGTTCGATGGTGCTCGTGAAGATGAGGGAGATCGCCGAGGCGTACCTGGGCGGTACCGTGACCAACGCCGTAATAACCGTGCCAGCGTATTTCAACGACTCCCAGCGGCAGGCAACCAAAGACGCCGGCACCATATCCGGCCTGAACGTCTTGCGCATAATAAACGAACCCACGGCCGCTGCCATCGCCTACGGCCTCGACAAGAAAACCGCAGGCGAGAAAAACGTCCTGATTTTTGACTTGGGGGGCGGCACGTTCGACGTGTCCATTCTCACCATCGAGGATGGCATTTTTGAAGTCAAGTCCACGGCTGGCGATACGCATCTCGGAGGGGAAGACTTCGATAGCAGGTATTATTTACGTTTTAAATAACCAGAAAATATTTACAAACAACGTAAGTATAGCTAAAAGTTGGGCTTGGAGTTCACTATGCACACACACACGCAAATCATTTGTAACAAAACACTCGCCTTACAACAGGATGGTCAACCATTTCGTACAGGAGTTCCAGCGCAAATACAAAAAAGACCTGGCGAGCAATAAAAGAGCAGTGCGCCGTCTGCGGACCGCCTGCGAGCGTGCCAAACGCACTCTTTCTTCCTCAACGCAGGCCAGCATCGAGATAGATTCGCTCTACGAGGGCATCGACTTTTACACCAGCATCAGCCGTGCCCGTTTCGAGGAGCTCTGCGCAGACCTGTTCCGTGGCACCCTCGAACCCGTCGAGAAAGCGTTGCGCGACGCCAAGATGGACAAAGCACAGGTGCACAGCATCGTCCTCGTAGGTGGCTCGACGCGCATCCCCAAAATCCAAAAGCTGCTGCAGGACTTTTTCAACGGCAAGGAGCTGAACAAGTCCATCAACCCGGACGAGGCAGTCGCCTATGGAGCCGCGGTCCAAGCTGCCATACTCCACGGCGACAAGTCCGAGGAAGTCCAGGACCTGTTGCTCCTCGACGTGGCTCCCCTGTCCCTGGGAATCGAGACCGCGGGTGGCGTCATGACTGCCCTGATCAAGCGCAACACCACCATACCGACCAAACAGACCCAGACCTTTACAACCTACTCGGACAACCAGCCGGGTGTTTTGATCCAAGTGTTCGAGGGCGAGCGCGCCATGACCAAGGACAACAATCTTTTGGGCAAGTTTGAGCTGTCGGGCATACCACCGGCACCGCGCGGCGTCCCCCAGATCGAGGTGACCTTCGACATAGACGCCAATGGCATACTGAACGTGACGGCGGTCGACAAGTCAACCGGCAAGGAGAACAAGATCACCATTACGAACGACAAGGGTCGGCTCAGCAAGGAGGACATCGAGAGTATGGTCAACGAGGCCGAGCGCTACCGTAACGAGGACGAGCAGCAGCGCGAGAAAATCGCTGCAAAGAACTCCCTCGAGTCGTACTGCTTCAACGTCAAGAGCAGCGTCGAGGACGAAAAGCTCAAGGACAAGGTCAGCCCCGGGGATAAGCAGATCGTCCTGGACAAGTGCAAGGAGGTCATTGCCTGGCTGGATGCCAATCAGCTCGCTGAAAAGGACGAGTTTGCGGACAAGCAGAAGGAGCTCGAGTCGGTCTGCAGCCCCATCATCAAGAAGCTTTACCAGGGTGGTGCTGGTCCGGGGATGCCAGGTGCGACTGGGGCTGGTGGTGGCCCGACCATCGAAGAAGTCGACTAATTTCGTTGGCGATTACGGCTACTGACTCCTGCATGTATCGACAGAGTATATTTTTGTACACGTACTTTACATTACAAAAAACGCAAGTGTGATAGGGATTTTTTCTTCTTCTACTTTTAACCATCTCTTGAACTCGATCGTGTAGGAAAAATGAGCTTTATTAGTTGCTCAACGACTATATTACAATTTATCTTACAGTTAAACATCCAAAATAGGCTGAAACAACTTTTTTTTTTTTTTCTTTTTTTTTTCTTTGTTATAAACAACGTGAACATCGATTCTTCACCGATCGATCAAGTGTATATCTTGTACAATCGTATGCCCATATATACGTACTGTAAATTAGACTGCGTCATTGTTGTTTTTCATAAGCTTGCTTAATTTTGCACCATCGAAATAGCCAAACACCTTTTTTTTCTCCTTTTTTTCTTTTTCTAGTTAACATAACAGTACGTTCTTTCAACTTATGATTCCTAAAAAATGCTTAATTTGTACATCTTAAATTTTATACAATAAACTGAACATTTTTATCATTCAACATGACGTATATTATATGCTTATGATCCGTGGTTATATGCGTATGATAACGGTGTATGATTTGAGATACAATTTTTCAATAGTTTAAGAAGCTTCAATAAGTACTCATTCTGCCATCGATATGGTCGTTAACTCGTCAAAATTTTGAATTTTTTTTTTTTTCACTTAGCAATCCCATATTTTGGGTTGTTATTTTTCATTGTAAAAGGCAGCGATTTTTATATATCTCAATATATCATTTATTTTTATTATTTTTTAATTTTTTATTAACTTTATTATTATATGCAAAGGGAATTCGGTTCTATGATTCATAAATGCGTGCAGATTTTCAGATAAATCTGTCAGTACGAAAACATTTTTCGTTCACTTTGATATGTAAGGAACATGGTGTGTCTAATAATAAAGTGAGTCCTTAGCTCAGCAGATAGAGTATAAAGTATGCTCTCCGGCNAAAAATAAAAAAATTTAACGATAACTCCATCGATCCAAAGTAAAATTCATTTAAGTATAAAAAAATTGGCAAGTAAGATATTGCACTTGATTTTGAAAATGAAACAAAATTTTTAAAATGGTTTCGTACTTACTTTTACAATTTCTGCAAACATTCATGTGTGTGTAGGCGTTTTATTCATACACGTATGTAATTGCTTCATGATGTGAATCGAAGACGAACGAAAACAATAAAAAAAAAAAAAACTTAAAAAAAATTTTGTAAAAAACTTTACCTATGCCTGTTTCACAGCTTTATCATACAGGGATTAAAACCACTATATATGTATTAGATTACCGTCGGAATATCTGTTAAATAAAAAACAAGTCAATTGTATGATATTGTCGGCAAATTAGGCTACATATTATTACGAGATAAGTACTGCACATTTTTACATCGTAAAAGTTATACAACATATCAACTTCATAAACATACAATTCCACAAACGACTAAATCTTATATTTTACTTGATCGTCACAGACAATATTTTTATGCGTAGTTCGGCTCAAAGTAACCTCGTTAATATAAAAAAGTGTATACATAACACTCTCTTGCTGTATATATTTTTACAAAACAAAGTAAAAAAATCATAAACTAACGGGAGTTTAAAGTTACACGAGTCTTGTTACAGGTATTTTTTTCCTATGATGGGCAATTTTTTTTTTTTTTTTTTTTTCGTCATACAAACGTTATAAATATTATCGAATGCGTGAAAACGTTTCATTTCGAAAAGTTGGTAAAAATTATGAAGCTGGGCACATACCTAGCAATGTACCGATCGAAACTGCCGACCCGCTCGTGTCCAAGGACGCGTGTAAAATCCTCAGGGTCTCTTTTCCCCCGATGAGAATTTCTTGGGTACGTTGTATTAAAAGCATCAGCGTGTTTTTCATCTCGACGATACGATGGCACAGTTTCCGATTGAAAAAAAAAAAAAAAAAGAAAAGAAAAAAAGAAAAAAAGAAGAGAAAGAAACAACAGACCTCAATACAACCATATACGCAACGAAATCGGCAATTCGTCGTGATGGTTATTATCCTTTCGGAGCAGCTCGTCACGTCCCAACTTTGCAATTTATATAAATTACACGCGGGCGCGAGAGCTCATCCCGAAGCAAATATAACGAGGATGGCAGCGTTACACCCGTTTTTCACGGCACGGGTGCAGTGTTACGACGAGCCATAGTTGGTGTAGCCCGGCTTCGCGTCACCCTCGAAGAGCGGAGTGTCCACCCTGTCCTCGGCCCCAGCGTTTGTTGTCTCTGCCCGACGGGACGTCGTCGGCACCTGCTGCACACATCCAACAACGAGGCGTTTCTTTTTTCATTGTAAAAAAAAAAAATAACAATAAAAAAAAAAAAAAAAATGAAAAGCGTACCTCGTTGTAAAAAGTTTCGGTGGCCTCCTCGACCGACGGCAGCAGCTCGTCCGTCGAGTGCGGGGTCCTCGGGCTGGGCGAAGGGGCGGGCTGCTGCAGTTGTTGCTGCTGTTCTCGCTTGAACTCGGCCAGGATGAGGCGCTGCTCCTTGTCGTTGCGCTCGCGCTCGAAGCGCCGGGCGCTGTAGCTCTTGGCGGAGGACGTCGAGCTGTGGATCGATGCCACGCTGGGTCGCCGCGAGCCTGTTGACGTTTCGGGGGTAATTAATGCCCGCACCGAGTCCCCCCTTTCGCATTTACGTTTGCGACGTCTACTCGTCTCATTGATCTATTGTTATTTATCTAGGGTGCATTTACGAATAATGTGTCATGCCAGTTTTTGGAAAACAATACGTTTGTTTCGCGATGTTTTAATCGAAAAAAAGAAAAAATTACCAACTTTTGGCGACTAACGCTGTTTGGGTGGGTGTAAAACAAGATAGTTATTGGTGTAAGCAGCATCAGCAGTAAACATGCGTTTTTGCTTCTATCTTGAAAAAAAAAAAAAAAAAAAAAAATCAAGCGCTATTTCAAAGTCATGTTTCTTTTGTGAAAAAACAAAAAAAAAAACTGTGTTAGACTTTTTTCTCAAGTGAGTGCAAAAAAGTATTACTTGTATATATAACTATATATGTGTAAAAGTGAGGTACAAATAAGTATTATCAATTCACGTGGCTATAGAATTTCTCTTACCACTAGATCGTTGAAACACTTGAGTGTTTAATTGTGTAGTGAAAATTAGAGTTATTATTATTGTGCCAGCCACCTTGCTGACTCGTGTGATACCTGGCAGTCCCTGAATAGCGAGCGGCTGAGTCTACTTTTTGTATCAAAAAGTTTGTCTCTACTATTTTTTTTTTCTCTTTTTTTATATCGGACCTCATTGTGATTACAAAGACCAAAGGAAAAATTTTGAATAATTAATAACGTAAACATAAAATCTGCTTGTGTTACTCTTTATATCAAGTATAGTGTGACTTTTTGAGCTGCGTAGTTTTCGGTGTAGTTTTGTCAAACTCTGCAGGCATACAATCGCTCGGGGATGGCAACAACTTGGGTATATAATTTTTTTTTTTTTTTACTCGACCACTTACGGATTACATCCAATATCAATGAAACAATTTCATACCCTCACGTTAAACCAAGAGCTGTAACCATCTCCGCAAATGCATACACAATGTCAATGTAAAAAACAAAAACAAAATGACGTTCGAAGCTCTTGTAACATTTAAGAAAAACAGGTCGAAAGAGTAATAGAGCTCATAGCTCGCTGTACAAGTAAAGACAGAATCATCCTGCACAGACCACATCAAAAGCAAAAAAAGCTCACGTTAAACATTGACACAATGATATGTACGTAAGTATATACATATATATATATGTAGGGCGATTCGTTACGTGCAAATCGTCAATGGAAACTGTATAATTTTAACGAAGCAGGTATCATGGGATTCCGCGCCAAACTTGCACGGAGCGAATGCACACATCGAACGCAACATCGACAACAATGAAAAATCCCGAGAGATAAGTATTACCCTATAAATTACTTAACCGCGATGAATACATATAATATTATCTTTTGTAAAGACGCGGGAAATGTGTAAGTATAACATTTTGTTTTTTTTACACATTTTGCAGATACACTAAAATAGAAAGATTTGACGGAGAAAAGTACGTGTATCGCTGAAATCGGGCACACCACAAAAAAAAAAAAAAAAAAAAAAAAAGAAAAAGAAAAAACAACGAAATATAAACAATATCGATACACAATAGAGCGTATAATATAGCAATGATGTATAGAGTAACAAGTAGGTATATAATATATAGATGACAAGTATACGGAGAAGATTTGAGGTATAGGGAAAGAAAAGTGGGGCTGACCGAGGCCGTCGGACGTGGCCTCAGCGATGTTGTTGAGGGCGTGAGCTGCAGGCGCGGCCGAGGCGGGCAGAGTCAAGCCAGCAGAGGCCTGCCGGTGGCATGAGATCAGCAAGATGGCAGCGGCGCGGGCCGCACCTGCTCGGGAGGCCGGGACGAGGGGGACGCGCGACGAGTTGCAGGGGTCCTGCTGCTGGTGGAGGATGCTGGATTTGCGGGCCCCAGCCGCACCGTAGCCCATGAGTTTGGCCGTGGCGCCGGTGCCGAGGCCGGAGCTGCTGCGCTGCGACGAACGGGACGATGGCCGGCCTGCCGTCAGTGGGATACCTGCCGGCCGTCAGAGTCTTATTGGGTGCTCAAGGACGTTTTGGAAATTCCGGTAACATGTACGGGCTTGCAAAATTGCTTCGAGGATTCCTGGGAATTTTTTTTGCCAATAATTTTATTTCAAGTCCAACTCTCGAGTCAAAACTCTCGGGCCTTTGAAAAATGGCACTTATAATGGCTCTCGATTACAATTTTACAGATAATGAATGCCGAGTATCAGTTTTTCCTATCCCGGCTGCGTAATTATTATGATGCAATGGTATACGCGTGGCGTGTATGAAATGGCACTAGGTTACAAAGACAAAAACGTATTCCTTTTTTTCAAATCATTGTTGACCAAGAAAATTCATAAAAATCTTTGGAAAGGCCAATTTTTTTTGTAAAAAAGCGTTTTGTCAATGAGGCCCAATGAAGATTATTAAATACCTACTTTGGTAATTCAAAAAAAGTATACCTTACGAAAAGTATCGCGAGAACCTTTTATTTTTTGCTTTTGTGATAAACGTAACAGTCGTGCCTTATGTGCAAAAGCTTAATTGTTTTACATTACACTTGTTGTTTGTCCTAAAAAATATTGACACGAAACTTTGGGCACAACAAAGCACATGGAAAAGAAAATTGTTCTGTGATTGCTTCTGTATACGATTTTTTTTTTTTTTTTTCAAGTATTCACTTTCACGTAGTGATTACGATAGTTGGGAAATTTCCAACGTTCCTCGAGTATAATGCACATTTCGGAGGTACGCGGGCGCGCACAAAAGCCCCCCCGCAGCTTTAAAAGTCGCGGAGCAGCCGGGAGAAAATACGCGTTTGCTCGAGTATCGTCTTGACCCAAATAAAGCCTAACATTTTAGGAAACTGAGCGTTAAGTGCACTGCAGTGCATTACGGTAAAATGTTTCGGGTTATTTTTTCCTACTCGCGAAAAATCACAGTTTAACTGGCGCTGCATAACGACCGCCTAAAGTGTCACTTTATTTTCAACAAATCGAATGCGCAGCTGTAAATCACGCACGGATCGTTCGAACGGGAGCATCCACTCTTGTCGTTTTACGAGCAGAGTCGAAACAAGCTACAAACACGAGTTTTAGTGCAGCAAATAAGTTTGTAATTTACGTACACGCGGCCAACCACCGAGTTGTGTCCAATTCGACACGGGTTTTAATGCTTATTTAGGTACGATTAACACACAATTTGTACGAACAATTATCATTCTAACTACTGGCCGAATTCTTTGAATCAAAAAACGGTTCTTTGCTATTGTTTCACTCGACATTGAAAAAAAAAGTTGTTTTTTTTT
>NW_019379499.1:1447081-1490645 GCF_000648655.2 Copidosoma floridanum
AAAAAAAAAAAAAAAAAAAAAAAAAAAAAAAAAAAAAAAAAAAAAAAAAATGACCAAAGTGCCAATGTACTTGTACGACAACAAATTGCTCACCCGTTTCGGCGGAGTAGAGCATCGGGGGCGGGTGCCCGGCGTTGGCGTAGTGCCGCGGCCTCGTGTAGCGCGCCTGGCTGAAGAGCTTCAGCACGAAACAGATGAGGCCCGTGAATATCGCTATCCCACAGGCGACGGTGATGAGGGTGGGCAGGTCCGTGGATATCAGCACCAGATCTGCGGCACCACGTACAAGTTTGTATACGAATAAGATACAACAAAGTAAACGCATTGGTTATACTATATATATATATATTTATGTACCTGCCGCGCAAAACTGCTTCTTGTGCCTGGAGAAGGCAGATCGGTGATATCCGGTTTCGCACTCGCACACGGCGTTGTGCTTGATTTGCGTGCAAGTCGAGTGAAGATCCGTGTAGAGGCAGGTCGCCTGGTACAGGCACTGCTCCCCGAGTTTTTTCGCTGCAAACGAGGCGTTTTTTTTTCATACATATATATATTTGGTTCATGATCACGTGGTATGATGTACACGTACGTTTGGCACATCCTCTGGTCGGGCCCAGCTGCACCGGGTACAGTTTTTCGCACTCGCAGATCTTTGACTGGGGGTGACAGTGGACGTGCTGCAGCGACGGATTGCACGCGTCGTCGCAGGGGGAGCCCAGGTATTTCGATTTTTCTGCAATTCCCAGGATTTCGTTACACCTACGCTGTAATATATAGTGACGTTTCGACGCTCTACTGCGCCTTTCCCGTATGAAAGAAACGTTTTGCTTGACAACTATGTACAAAATGGCACGTTTCATCGTGCAAACGTGAGTACAAAACAAACACGTCACGCGTACACGTATACGACATCGTAATAGGGCCACTATTATACAAGTACCCATCCTTAGCGAGAGGGTAAAACACTTGACGTAACACAAAGCGTGTACACACATATAATATATATACACATCTCTCGCTCCCTATCGACGTTCCGCGTATGAGTGTTGGCGTACATATATTGTAGCTAGATTATATTTTAAGCTTTTTGCCGTATTACGTAACACCAGCTAAATTTAACTAACTTTAATCCTCGAAGGATAAAATCGCATGAAATTACATTTTCCTAATAGTTACGTATTTGATGGATGTATAAAGAGAGGGACAAAAAAGCAATCGTGACCATATTATCGTGTACGTGGTTGGCTTATTATGTAGTGCCAGACCGCGCGAGTGATTTGATGACAATAAAGGTAAAAACATGTATACCTACTGTGTATAAGCCACGTTCATTCACCCGAACAAAAGCACCAGTGTCACACTTGGTTCATTCAACCTGAACCCTCCTCCCCCCCCCCCTTCGCTTGTATATCCCTTTTCTCTTCGATTCTCGAGCTTTTGCAAAGCTCGGCGCAAAACGGGCGACTGTATACACGCGTGTATAAATATACAGGCGCACACATCCCTGCACCAGGATTTTCGCACGCACCCGTAAACACGGGGTGGCCCGCGTGCACTTGGAAATCAATACTCGGTGGCCGGCGTCGCTTACCAGGTTAACGCTCGTGCATACATATGTATGCTTATACCTTTTTACGAAATAAAAACCCATCATGCACATACAGCTATACAGTACAAGTAGTTGTATACATATATAGAG
Organism: Copidosoma floridanum; assembly: GCF_000648655.2. The sequence goes on from NW_019379499.1 coordinate 1,448,781, forward strand.
AAAGGACTCTACACGTGTGTTGTAGTATCTATTTTTTTTTTTCACTTTATCGCTTTGCAGGGGAAGCTTTCGTTCCAAAGATGAAAAGGGGATTTTGTACATTATGTGGGTACAAACTGCGGAGCAGCTGAAGGAGAGGGGAGACCGAGAGTTGGTTCTTTTGCTATAATACAGTGGCTGTGCTCCCGACGTCGACACGTGGACAGATAACAACATAGTGCCAAGTATACATATAAAGAATTTTGTTCGAATCGCTATACATTCGCGTCTGTACTCCGAGAATGGCAGCAGGGGGTGTAGGGGTCGATTTTTGGAGGTGATCGCGACGTGGTGTGTGTCTCACTGGGGGCTCTCTCGGTCGGATCGATACGCAATCAGATTTACAAGAGCCACACGGCAGCTCGAGGAAGAGGAGGGAGGCGAACAAAAACAAAGAAAAGATTCCGAGGATGAGGAACGGCATGGCACAGGGGGAGGGATGTTTGCCGTCACGCGGGGGATGTTGAGGGCTACAGAGAGGCGAGAGGCCTCCTTCTAAACACATCGGGTACCCCGCACTGCCCATTGTTTCCCCCGGCCAGGGGAGGGGGATGGGACAATATATGTATGCCCCCTTTTATCCACGCCGTACCCGTATCGGTATACTGTACTTCGAGAGGAGGAGGAGGAGGAGGAGAGCCAGTCGAGCGTAGAGGCTCCGTAACACGGTCAAGTTTTTTCTTATCGATCAGTCCTTCTCCTTTGTATGCGGCTCTTCTACCTCCGCTCCCGAGCCTGCTCGTGCGCTATTCACTTGGCGCCGTTCTCCGTGGGAGGGCATCGCGGGCGATAAACAACGCGGCCGTCCAAGTGTACCAATGGGGATCGATCGTTGAAAGCCAGGGCTCTCGGGGATTTATTTTCGAGCCCCTGAGCGGATGGAAAAGGAGGGGGGTCAGGTAAACAAGAACCGAGAACTATCGGCGTGGACGGCACATTGATCCCTCCGCCCGAAAAAGGTTTCGAACGACACCCTTGATGGCACCTTTGTTTTTGTTTTTGTTCACTCGCCGAGGCGGCCAGTTACAGTGATCCCCGCGAGGATATGTAGCCCGTGCACATGGTCACACGTGGACTTACCTGCGGTGACGTTGATCTCGGTGTACTCCTCCTCGAGGTCGTCCTCGGGCAGCTCGTCGTAAGCCTCGAGCTCGAGGCCCGGTTGGGAGGCAGCATCCCTCCGCAAGAGGCCACCGGGCGCGCGCCTACTCCTGACGAGGACGGGACGAGGGGGACTCCTCGCCAGTTCCCGGGAATGCGACGGGGTACTCCGGAGGGCCACGGAACTCAAGTTCACTCGGTGCACGGACACGACGAGCAGCACGAGGACGCAGGCGAATCTCGGGTCGAAGGCCAGTGCAGTGCGCATCGCCCCCGAGGCGCGAGTCTAGCCCCATCGACATTTTCCCCCAGCGAGCTGCCGGAGCTCTACCCTCCCACCTCTCGCTCCGTGCGGTGCGCCGTGCCCCCTGCGCGCGCGAACCAACCCCCTACAGCTCTCTCTCTCTCTCTCTCCAGCTTGGCCGATGCTCATGACTGCTCTGGTGTCGTTAACGGGGCCAAATACCTACCTCCCCCACCCCCCATCCGACACCTCGGCTCTGTCAAGTGTGTATATTACATATTACATAGGCTAATTTATTATTGCTGACGTTTTTCTTGTTTTATTGTGGATTTTCATCCGCGTGTACAACAAGCGCAGGTATAACAAGCAATGGGATTTCACAAGCTGATGGTGTCGCTGTTGGCGAGCTCCTCCCGGTTCTTCCTCCCCTGGACGGATTTCAGTAGTTCTTGAAAGTGAAAAAAAAAAAAAAAAAAAAAAAAAAAGGCCACGACACACCATCCCGGAGAGCCTCGTAAGACGGAGGGAAACAGTAGCCACGTATACAAAAAAAAAAAAAAAAAAAAAAAGAAGACGACACGCGCCCTCGTGGTTATCATCATTTTGCGTTGATACGATCGAATTTCACCGTAACTACGGATTTCATACCCCTCGTTCTCCTCGTCCTCCTTCGGACGAACAACGCGACTACGGAGGCTAAGAGCAACACGGCCACGAGCACAGTCAACGTCACGATCGTCCCGACGTCCGTTTGCGGCTCATAGCGCTCGGATTGTACGATGAGCACGTTGCACGGAGAGTCTGAAAAAATATGTTTTCATTTTACTGGAAATATAAGGGGGGGGGGAAACAATAATTCGTGTAATACATGCATGTACCTACCGATGCTCATGAAGCACGTCGCGTTGAGAGCCGCGTCTACATCCCCGTTGGGTTGAGCGGTGCAATCTGCCGTGGAGTTGACTTCTCGCTGACAACGCTCGCTGCACCTCGAACCGTTCCAACCTCCCTCCAACCACGTAAAATTCGACCTACCGGGGATTGTTCATGATTGATGTCCATTTTTGTCCATGATTGATGAGTTTATCGGATACAAACGTATACTCACCGGTTGGCGATCAAGCAAAGCGCGGCGTCGGGCCGGTCGCAGTACTTGCCCACCCAGCCGTGCAGGCAGGCGCAAGTGTTGTTTTCCGGGTCGCAGGTGCCATGGGTGCACTCGCCGCCGCAAGTCCTGGTGCACCGGGGATTGCCCATAGTGTCGTTTTCGGGCAGGTAATCGTCGTCGCACTCGCACCACTGGGGCCCGACGCACCTGCCGTTGCTACAGCCACCCTCGCAGTACGGCTGACACGCGCTCGAGTCGTTTACCCAAAGCAGCTCGTAGCCCTCCTGAAAACCCAATCGAGACACAGATTATTTTCAAATATATATATATACATCGCGATGCTTGACATGTCTCATGTACAAGTTCACCTTGCACGTGTCGCACGCCGCGCTCGTCTCGTTGCACCAGCCGTTCTCGCAGCCGCAGGCGACGATGCAGCCCGAGCCGGCCACCGTCGCGTTCCTCTTCACGAAACCTTCGAGGCAGCTACACGTCTCCGGAGCCGTGCACTTCTACGCGTCCACCAACACTATTAGGTCCACCATACACTTTGGGGGTTAATATACATATATATATGTTATTATAACGACGAGCACAAACCCCCATCCCGCAGTCCTGGCTGCAGATCGGCTTGCATTTGGTACGGTTGTCCACGAGCCTGTAGCCGTCGTCGCATAGACACACCTCGGGTTCATGGCAGCTGCCGTTCGCGCAGCCGGTGCTGCAGTAAGGACTACACGCGTGGCTCTGTTTGCCCTCCAGTGGCACGTATCCATCCAAGCAGGAGCACGTGTCCGGGGAGATGCACTCCTAGGGGGAAGGAGTTAGCACATTGATAACAACAACAACAACAGTATAGTGCTGGCTACACTTTTTCCTACTTTGGACGCTTATATTGTAAAGGTAAGGGAACATGTATGGAAGAGTTATAATTGCACATGCTGAAAAAAAAAAGGAAAAAAAAAAAACCAAGGGGGAGCCTGTAGATGAGCTTACTGACAGCGTTGATGCAGGCCTCAGCGCAGATGGGCTCGCAGGCGTGATCCTTGCGACGGTAACCCTTGACGCAGCTGCACTGGCCGGGGGTGCTGCAAAAGCCGTGGGGTCCGCAGCCGGGCTCGCATTTGGGCTCGCACTCGTCGAGATTGAGCCAATATCCGTCGTCGCATTTGCAGAGCTCCGGTTGGGAGCAGACCCCGTTGGGACCGCAACTCTTGGTACAGACGGGGATGCACTGGCTCGCGCTGAAATTCGCGTATCCCGGACAGCAGGTTGCCCGCGATTGGTAACTGATGTGCTTCTGACGCCCAGTTTTGGTCGTTGTCCACGTTGAACAGATAACGTTTTAATATACATGTCGAGCCTGTAATAACGTTATCATAGCGCTTACCTCCAATCTGTAGTTTGTGCGTGTTTTCCATTTCCCGATGCCCAACCAGTTGATTTTCCAGTATCTCTCCTCGTACGGCACGTACCTCGGGTTTTCCACGCTGGCGTGGGGTACATACAATGTGCAGGTATATATATATATACAAATGAAGAATCGTGTCACGCATAATGGCATACGCACCTGTACAATTCCGAGCAATTACGCGGGATAGCGAAATCGGTAATCGTGTGCTTTGCCGAGCAGCTCTCGCATAGACCTACGATCACAACGACCAAAACGAACGTCTTAACTTCCATGTTTCTTCGCAAAAGGCCGCAAGCGAACTGAACAGCACATATTATTTATTGACTATACGGGGGGATCCGAGGATAGCACCCATCCGAGAGTATACGCACAAGAGCGGCTTATCGTCCCTGGGGGAGGTATATGTATGTATATATATATATCTCTCTACCTACTTATCAGCAGGATGCGCTTGCTTCTATCTGCCTGTTTCACGCAGACTTTGCTCTTTCGTCATTAATTATCATGATACACTTTGTCATCATCAACAACAATAACAATGATAATAATAACAACAATAGCAAGAGGAACGTCATTGTTGTACACTGGAGATTTACTTTTTGTACTTACATTTTGTTCGCGTATTGTAAAGCGTATGTTCAATCGTGTGTAAGTTATGTGGTCTGGTATGAAGAATCGACAACAGGTATAAAGATAAAATATAGCTCAAAAGGATTACTGGATCACTTGGTATACACCACGCTGTTCCTTGACAATCGGGCTTGTGTATAGTGTGGGTGTCACACTTGCCAATATCGGGGGTCCAGGTAAAGCCGTCACAGCAGTAAACGTCTGTTTTTTTTTTGTACCGCCAATAAAAGATAGGTTGTATAGGTATACTGTACATACACTTTACATGTCGGGAGTCTGACACGGTTTTTTTTCTTCTTTTTCAGACACCTGGTCTTTGTAACTGAAATGTTTCATATAGGCTGGTACCCTTTTCGTAATGTATGTCACGTGCATCGACGCCTCCAACGAAAATCACAAATTGTTTGGAAAAGCTTGTTGACTCCAATGTGATCCGAACACGTTTGAATCGTAAAAATGAAACAGAATGAAAAATACGGTTCGTCGTTGAAATATTTAAATCAAATTACGTAACTCTCCTGTGCCATTTGCTGGAAAACTGACGTGATTGGATTTCGCGTCGACCGTGGAACCCGAAATGCACAAAGTGGCTGATAAATAGTTGAAATTTAGAGGAGCAGCCGTAGATCAATTGGTTAAGGCGTGCGATTTAGCTCAGTCGAGGTATAGGGTTGCTCGGGTTGGGTACCAAGTATTAGTTTGATGATGAAACTGTGGAGTACCTATGCAATCTGCCATTTTTATTGACTACGTGATGTGCATCTACTCGTAACTGCGTTAAAAATAAATGACAAACGAGTACTTTTCATATTACTTTTTTGAGATGTTTTTATTCAACGCACAATCTCTTTCGACACATAATTTTGCCTTTGTTTTTTTTTTTTTTTTTTTTCTCTACACAAATTACTACGCAGTACACCTATTGTATAATACTTTTTGAATAATCTTGCAATAGGTATCATATACGTTATAATATTAAACTTAATAATACTTTTTATACTCATTACATATAAATGCCATACAATCACATAATTCTATTTATGTATAAAACATATAGTTATTACGCCTACATCGTGAGAGATTACATTATTTACTTTTTTTTTTTACAGATAAAGGACATTTACGATACACCAATGTTATAATTATGCTCAATCTATTTTGCCAAAAACGTACTGTTTTTTCACATCACAAAATGCAAAGTATGGGTATTGAAAAGATTTTTTTTTTTTTTTTTTTTACATATTTTCAAATGAAAACAGTATATATGTATCTAAACACAATATGATGTATAGGTATATAAAATTAAAAAAACGGCAATGTCGCGCTTACAACAGTAGGAAATAATGTTTTTTGTCATGATAAATTATTAATAATAAATAGGATAACAAATACAAACAACCACGTTTTCGTGTTGGGTTTAAAATCCTTTGACTGCCGTTGAACCTAAACATACAATTACACACTCGTACACACAAAAGGAGACATGAGCCAAAAGACAGGGGCCTCGTACTATTATCCTTTGCAATAAAAATACACGTTAAATAGGATAATGAGAAGAAGGTAAATTGTTAATGGCACACGTAACAAGCTCTAGCTATAGCTATACACACAGCGCTGTTTCATGGAGACGTAAGGAGCGAGGGCTGCACAACACTCGGCTCCAATTTCGTCAACATCACCAACAGTATTATTATTATTATCATACTACAGCGGGCACAACGTCATATTTATCATAAGATATACCATTTTTTCTTCTTCTTTTTAATATATTATAATGCTTTTCAATTCATAAATGCACGTACCACGGAGGTACGTATATATACGGTTAAAGTTGTGTTTGTTGCAAGCCACTGCTCTCCTTTCAGCTGTATACATATGTGGTTCACCAATTGCGATCGAGTCGCGCGGAGTGAAGGAAAAAGGCTTATAATTTATCCAAAAGTTTCTCACGATCGCACGTAGCCACACACAACTGATATTATACAGGCACACTATGGACACTGCATGTACAGGAGGGGCTTGGATGGGCGATCGACACGTAAGTATAAATATGTATAACGAGGCAATCGTGCGAGCATTATACATAGAGAGAGAGAGAGCAAAAGTTGCAAGAACTTTGCGGCTCTCGGAACGAGTCAAGCTATTCATATACGGATGATAACGCTCATCGCGTTACTCGCACTATTGTTTTTTTTTTTTTTTTCCTCTCCTCTGCCGTTGGCGATCCAGAGTTATATACACACATAAACATTTCTTATCTCTCGAGTGCAGACAGCGAGGGTATATATAATGTAACTTGTTACCCCCGGGGAAAACACAAGCTGGGGTATAATGATCGTGTTTGCAGGGAGGATGACGAAGCCGTTGGATTACGTGTACTTGCCGAAGTAGTAGGGCGCCGAGTGGGGAATCTCCGCGTACACGTGCTCGACACCGCTGTCGCCGTCGGGGCCCAGCGCCGTTGCCCCGACGCTGCTGCCTGGGCCGCCGTGCCTGTGGGAGCACGGTGCCGGCTTGTCGTAGTGGCTCTCCAGTAAATCTGCAAACGCAATATTATACTTATTCCACCCTCTCCCTCTTCTTTCCTTGTTTCAGCCTTACCTCTCAGGTTGCTGGACAACCGGATGCCGATGGTCACGGTCCCGTTGGCGTACTCGACCGGCCTCTCGTCGAACGCCAAACCCGCCGAGTCGGACCCCGAGCCCGCATCGTACATCGGATTGATCCGCGTCATTGTACCTGAAAGGGAGCCCATTTAATTACCATACGCGTGATGATAACACATGATCAACAACTTGTACTTTTGTTACGAAAATTCCCGGTGGAAAAAAAAAAAAAGAGAAAACGTACGAGGTAGAGTGCCGATGGTGACGTCCAAGCCTTTGGTATCGATGTCCTTCTCGGCCGACGCGGCGTACTGCCTCTCGACAGCCCTCTCCTGGTTGTACATGGATAGCGCGGCCTTGAGCAGCCGCGAGCGTATGTGAAAGATCATGAGCGCCGCCACGGACGTCAGGCCCAGCGAGACCAACGCACCGACCACTATCATCGCAGCCACGTCGATTGGTATACCGTTGGGCTCATCTTTTTTTTACATAACATTTACACGTGTAGAGTTTAAGGCAGATTTTTTTGTTTTGCGGTGAAATGTCGCAAGGAGAGAGAGAGAGAGAAAAAAAAAGCTAAATGATCTCAAAGCTACATTATTTATGTGGCGCGCTGGTTGTTTCTGATTTGAAAAACACTGCGCTACAAAGAGCCAATGAATAACGGAGAGAGGGAGGGAGAAAAAATCGTTTATCCGCAATTGCGCTGCACGGAATCGAAAGCGAACGGGAGACTCGCGAGTACGTAAATGGATCAAGACCGTGAAAAAAAAGGCGAGCGAGTCGAGGACCAAGTCGCTTACGCGGCCAGCCGCGCCCTCATTTAAAGAGGAAAAAAAAAAAAAAAATGAAAGTATACGTCACCGCGTAAGAGTAAAATGCATCCGGCGAGGGCATATATATATCACGGTAGTTTGCACGCTCGCCCAGTTTAGATTAATCACGCGGACTAACATAGCTTTGCGTATAGTGTACATGCACAGTGCCACCGCCAAGTCATACACACACACAATAGCAAAAAGATCGAGAGGGAGGGGGAAAGAGCGTATAATATTATGGGTATCCGTCTTATCTGTCAAGGTTGTCTGGCGATAGAGCAATCGCGGGTACCCCCGGCGCGATAACGGAGCTCTCTCACTCGCGTGTATTGTTCTCTTGGTTGCTCGCGAGAAAAATCCCTCCCTTTCTGATAATCACCCTCGGAAAATCCGAGCTGTTGCTCCATCGTTTCACGAATATTAAACTCGACGGAACTTTTACTCGACGATACACGCATTTTTTCACAGACTAAATTCTTTCCTTTGCACCTCGAACCGTTAAAAGGAAAATAAAAATTTAATAAACAATAAGGAGAAGCTAATAAAGCTATAGTAGAGGAGCTACTAGAGAAAAAAAAAAAGAAAAATAAACGGACCTCCACGAGTATTCTTGACGTACTCCGTCTTGGGCGAGACGATGACGCGAAAGTTGGATCGAGCCTCGTCAAAGTCGAAGCCGATGCTCTTCTTGGCCGCTGCGCCAGCGTCGGTTGGTTGCTTCCGCGAAAATTGATTTCCATCGGTCGTGGTGATGCCGGGTTGCTTGGTCGACCTCCGCAGTGGCGTCGTTGGCCTCTGGGTGACGGGCTGCCCTTCGACCACCCCCAGAGACAAGCCCACCGTGCTCCGTAACCCATCCCCTGGTCCTCTCTGTTCGCCTCTCGGTAGCACTGCCTCGTCCACTCGTGGGGTACCTGAATCATCTGCAATACGAGACGTTATGGTAAATCTCGATACTATTACAATACCCACCCCAATAGAATAAAGAAGTACGCTACCCACACATATACAGGTATACATATAAGATACGCAATGAGCGCGAAATATCATGTAAAAGGGGTGGCTTACGCTCCGTCACTCTGGGCAGTAGGGCCTCCTTGTCAAAGTCGATGACGTCGATGTAGTCGACCGGGAGTAGATTCCCGGAGGCCTCGAACACGTCGGTGGGAGCTCCGGAGTTGCCGGCGTCGTCGGGCTCGATGCACTCGCCGCTCTCGTGGTGGCAGCGCGCCTCCGGGCCCCCGCACAGGCACACCGAGTTGCAGCCCGCGCCCCACTGGCCCTCGGGGCACTTGCTCTCGCACCTGCGCCCAACCAAGTTACATGTTATTCCCAATACGTATACCGTTTCGAGGGTGTGTGTAATACGTCATCGCGCGTATCTATTACCTAGGACCCGTCCAGCCCGCGGGACACTCGCACTTGCCGTTCACGGGGTTGCAGGTGACCTCGTGCACGCAGCTGCACTCGTTCTCGCAGTTCTGGCCCCAACTGCCCTGCGGGCACTCTGTCCGCGAATAATTACCATTATTATACTTTATATTATACACTCGTATCCTTACTTTTTTTTTTCCACCACATATAGGCACAAGTACAGTGATCGGAGGCCCTGAAATTCGCGTCCTACACGCTCTCGGTTGGTGTGCCAAAAATGGTCATTAAGGGAAAGGGTAAAAGGAGAGCCGACAAGGGCTCGGGGGGTGTGTTTTTGTTCACTACCAGGTAAAAAAAAAAAAAAAAGGCACGACTCACCGTAGGCGCAGTCCTGGCCCTGAAAACCCGGATCGCAGGTGCACTCGTTCGTAGCCGTGCAAACCCCGCTCCGGCATTTTTTGCAGTAGGGCACGCATTTGGCGTTACCGCTTCCGTTCCCTATGAGCTCCTGCATCACGTAACCTTCGCAGCAGACCGGCACGCTTTTGTACTTTACCTCAGTCTGTAAACATAGTGCGAAAAGGGCGCAAGGTCAGATGGACAAACAACAAAAAGCACACCGTTGAAATACGATTTTTTACGCCCACTCCGGATGGGGCCTTGAATCCTCAAGTAATTTCAATTGGCAGGTAAATTGTTCGGTATATACTCGATAAATAAGCACGTGGAATCTGGAAGTACGTTTTTGAATGGGTCGATTGCGTTATCAACGCAACAACCAGTGGACCGACGATACACGCGGACCCATACGCGTATAGGTGTATTAGTATGGGCAAGGAATTCCGAGCGAGGAGCTATTGAAAAGAGATCGAGTTTGTAGTTTTGTCACGTTGGACTCGCGCGTATCGCATCGGTAGATCAGCTGTTGTCGGCCGTTCGGCGTACAGGTATATAATATATACGCACCTACGCTCGAGTTTCGCGGTTTCCTCGTTCGTTATACACACTCCAAGACTATTGTTAGCGTGGAGTTGATGAAAGTTGCTTCGTGTTATCTTTGCACGCTACTCTTCAGTTTTCATTTACCTGCTGTTTATTATTATTATTATTATTTTTTTTTTTTTTTTAAGGAACTGCATTACGTAAGCTTTTGCGTATTGTAAACACATGTAGGTATAACGTATGGTTCAAAAATTCAGCTAAAATCACCGACGCGAGATCATCGCGGTCCAAGAAATTTCGCGATGCATAATATATCGGTACGCATGGCGAGTCCCATGCAACTCCCGCGAGCTGCGAAATTCAATTCTGTATCGGGCCGGCGCGCATATAATCTGATTGTCCCTTTGTCCGTACTTGCTCACAGAAGCACGATATACATCTGCGTTGCGAAAATCCTCGCGTTACGCGATTCGCGCCACCAAAGATATTCTCACGTGGAGCAGAGGTAACATTTGCACCGTCGAAGGAATCCTTTGTAATGAGCGATCGAGCAAAAGTGTCTCCTTATGGGGAACGCGGCCCAAATTCCACTTTTATTCGTACCTAACTGGTAGCACAAAGATGTCACAAGAACCACCAACGAATACCTTTTTTTTTGTTCTTTGTTTAAAAAAATTTTTTTTTCATTCAATGTCGAACAAGTTATTTATTGTCATTTATACTTTACTTATATAGGTATACCATATGAATTAAAAAAAAAAAAACCCCAATATTTATTCATTAGTTAATAAAGTTGGATTTTGTGCTTCGTTTAATTGATTTTAAAAGAATGAAAAAAAAAAAAGAAAAAAAACAGATTGCGCAAATCCTTTTCATTCGCACGAGGCTGATAAAGTGGCATGAATTTTCGCGATCGCAATGAATGGAAAGTCATTCGAAAGATTGAAATAACTATCGGCATGTCTGTACAACGCGTACGCATACGCTCAAACTGAGTAGTTTTACGAACTCGATTACGTATAAATTATAAGTACAAAACACATTTTGCATAATAGGTAATTAATGCAGAGCAAAAACTGATACCGATCTCTTATCCGTCCAACGTACGATAAAACGTTGTGTCGTAACGCATGAATACACTTTTTTTGTCTACATCAGAATCAACATAATATATAGGGAGACGGACGGATGTATATTAAACCCAAGCCGAATCAACTTGTTGATGTGGCTAATTTTCGAGTTATCGCAGTATCACTTGCGAGTGTCAATTTGGTGGGAGCTACAAGTAGTGTTGTGATTACGGTATATACAGATACATGGACAGATACCTTCATTCTCCAGCGCGTCCGCAACTCAACGCGCGTCTGGGGACAACGCGGTGGGATTTGCAGGCACCACACGAGGGTGAGAATTTCCACAGGCTCCGTGTATCTTTCCCTCGACGTCACCGTGTAGCTGCGAGGAGACAAACTCATATACAATTGGCTTACACGGTATAGCTATATGCTGTGTAGGTCTATCTATGGCTATTAGCGCAACCAAGTGTCGAGTAAACTTTATTTTAAAGGGAGGTACTGTAGCTTACTTGTCGACGCGGTGGCACACGTGCTCGCCGGTGATACCCAGCGACAGCGTCGGAAGGCAGGCCGCGATCGTCAACGCGACCACGAGAGCTGGAAAAGTGGCTCCCACGAGCGTATGCATCCCTGTTTGGCTGGTCCAGCGTCTCTTCATTCTGCAACAACGAAATGGCCTTCAAATTTTTCACCACCGGTTCAAACAATTGAAAAAAAAAAAAAAAAAGAAATTGTGTGTCACCTGTTAAACGCCTTGCGTGAGAACCATTAGCGTGAGATTTGGCGCGTCTGCGAATGCACCGGTGCCGTGGCCGTCAGAGTCAGCTTGAGCGTCATCCCGTCGTTTTGTCTCAAGTGGCAATTGGAGAAACGGGACAATGCCCGATACGCTGCGGGATACTGAAAGTTGCACAACAAAGTTTCCATCTTTGTATATTATTATTGGAATTTTTCATTAGAATTTGCACGCGCTGTTTTCATGTCTTTTTCGGAGTGTCCTCGAAGGATGAAAAAAAAAAAAAAAAAAAAAAAAAAACCAAAAACAAAGATCAAGCGCAACAGCAGCGACAAAGTGAACGTGCACGCGGGGTGTATATTGTACAAAGAGTGCAAACAACAACTATTCGATTTCGCAAAGTAAAACAATGCGATAAATCAGTCGCTCTAATATGATGGAATTCTACGCGCGGTGAGAACATTATTCGCGTCCTATTATACACCTGCGTGCGTAGCTCCAACTAGTATATAATACGTATCGGGTACACCATACGACTAAATTTTTTTTTGTTCCGGCCGGCGCAGTCGTTGCGGCATTATGTTTTCGCGTGGGGGGAAAAATATATGTATCGCAATTCCGATATTCTCGGCTTTTCCAACTGATTAAGGCTACATATATGCACACATCCGAGCAAACGATCGCAATCGAAGCCAAAAACGGAAAGAACAGAGGCGAAACATTCAGTCGCTGAAATACCGCAAATTACAATACGCGTATACAAAATTGGATGGTCAGACACAAGTACAATTTCGTTTGGCTGCTGTGAGATGGTATGTGATGTATATATGTATTATGTGTACGCCTGCGCGAGCATCTGTGAGAATTAAGCGCGTTGACCGCACAAGCGTATTAAGCGAATTTAACGCTCAGTGTTCTCCATATGCACACATGCCCATAAATACCATAAACGCGCGCGTGTGCATGCACCCTAGAGCGGATGTAAAGGCATATACATATACTTATATATCTGCAGCATCGTCGGAGACATTCTTTTAGCATCGCTTGGACGCACCGTTATCGCGTTACATTTAAAGTGAAACTCGAGCGAAAAATCGATAACGCCGGTACGTCAATCGGTAAAAAAAAGGTAGAAAATGATAGGAGAGAGAGAGAGTCGGACGTACGTGCACGGGTGGTGTTTATCAAATTATGACGTCTCAACGAGAGGTGGTTGGCCACTCCAGCACTGCAGTGTATACCATCGCGATGTATGTACGTATATAATATAATGGCAAATTACGTCACGATAGTCCGAACACGTGTTACAAGAGTAGGCCGATCGAAACGCTCGCGTGTGCACTCCTTACTCACGCCTATACATATTGGAGTGTTACCCACCTCTAAGGCTAATTGCCGGGAATCACGCGGCTCGGATTTTACGACGGCCGAGAGCTGCTGTTCCGACTCGATCGCTCTTCCGCCCATCCGTTCCGATCCATTGTGTCCGCTCCGATTGCGCGATCGCAGTCGAGTTCCCCCTTTTTCTGTCCCCCCCCCCACCCCCCAACTGCAGCAATTTCACGCCGTTTCATGGATCACCGATGGGGACTCCGGAATTAACCGGTGGATCGGCGAGTTTAAGGACACCCGGTAAGTCGTCCGAATGACGCGCGGGGGAGGGGGGTAGATCGAGAAACAACTTTCACAACACACGATTCGAAAAGAAGACAGATTCGGGCGCAAAAAGTTGAATAAATCCCGAGCGATATAAGCACGGCACTTTAGCCTCGAGCGAGCCGAATCCCTCTCTTATAATACGTAGCTGCCGATCTTCCATGTACTTTTGCGTAACTCGATCGAATTTGTACCGCGGCCAGTAGTACGCGATCGGCAAGCCAACTGCGACACGCGTATCATTCAATGTACAGGTGTAGGGTATAAGCACATCGACTCACCGAATCGTCGTCAAAGCGGCCTTGACCCTTTCGTGCTCCAATTGACGGGCACACGCATCCTTAAGACACCTCTCGAGGTGTATGGTACACTGCGCACGGCGCACAAAGTAAGCCTACGCGATGGTGCTCATCGGGACCGGAGATATTAGGTATTGCTTTTATCGAAAAAGGGTGGACGCACACTTATCGGGAGGGTGAAAGATACCGTTGCGCGGCTGCAGAACCGATGCGCTCGACTCGGACGGACGCGCTACCTATAACTAAAACGTACTTGCTTACTTCTCTCAGTGGGCTCGTGTGCGGTGCCGTTGAGTAGATGTGTCGTCGGCAGCGTACACCCGGTATTGTAATATATAGTCGGGGCACTCGAGGCACGCACGGCCACTCGAGAGGGAGCCTATATATTATGTGTAACGATCGTGCCGGCACAATGAACCCCTGCGTGGGTCCTCCACTACGAGCTGTCGTTGTCGCCCCGACTGTATGGGAGGGACCGCGATTTGGCGGTGCCAGGCAAAGGATACATTATACATTTTTTGTGTATATCTTCGTGGCTGGCTCTCGATAAACATACGTATGCAAGACCTATACTCCCCCGATCGAATGTCCCGTCCGAGTTGTTGATGACCACCGCGATACGACGCGCTTGGGCTGTAATTTCAAACGCTATGCGTATATGCTGTCATCGCTTTTGTGTGGATGTTATGCTCGTTCGTTCCACGAAAATTTATAATCAAGACTCTTTTTTGTTTTTTTACAATGAAAATATATACTTACTGCGCCAAAGTGCACGAAGGCAGAAAAAAAAAAAAAGCGCATCGAGCCAGAGGTGCCATAATAGGTGACATTTGGCATGCATCATCGCGCCACAGCGGAAAAACTTTCACCCCATGTGTGTACGTGACCAATCTGTTTTATGCGCTCTTATGCTCCACACGTATATTTATACATATACCCATATACCTACCACGTGAGCACACAAGCGTGTGCGTGCCTTCGATGAAAGGAACAAAAGTTTTCTGCATTGTTGGCACAAAGTTATTTATATACGTACTTTTACGGCGGTATAAAGGCACACATTGTTGTGCGTGCACCCATAATAACTGTATACAGGGGAATGTCAATGCTCACCCGATGTTTGAATGTCACATATGCCTGTACAGGGTACAATTTTCATTTTTTCCCTCTTTTCCTCCGATCCAACCTCGTTTGAGAAAAAAAAAAAACACACACACACACACACACGCTCAAGCCACCAATAAATTTTCCCTCCCCAATTTTCATTCCGCTGATTTTTCATTTCAACGGTACATTTTAATATTAACCATGTCCGCGGCTCTTTAAAAGCACTCTCGCAGCTTTAGGAAATTTTGCACCGAGACACGAAGACGTGCTTGGCTGGATGTGTGGGTGCGTACAATAGTACACCATCGTAATACATAGAAGACGGGACGGCGTATAGCACCGAACGGCTGCACAAAAGAGTCTGGGCTGAAGAGCCTCGTATATAATGTACCTATAGACGAGTAACTTCAATGGCCCTCGAGAGGATCAGAGAGAGAGAGAGAGAGAGACTGCCGAGTGCGCAGCCAAGATATTGGCTTTTGACACTTTGAGCATATAGACTCGTACCTGCACGATACGCTACATTCTGAAACAAATAGGTAATTTTTTTCTTTTGCTTCAAAGGATTAAACTTGGCAAATGCTACATCTCCTGCAGATGCTGCCCACAAATTGACGTTAAAGTTAACAGAGGGAGCGTTCACGCGTATGCGTGCGACAGCGTCCTCAATTAAGTGGTGGGAAGGCGTCGATTAAAGGGGGTCTCTTCACCCCCTTTGTCCGCATGTGGAGTGTGTGCGACTCTGACCTTGGCACGTAATTAAAGATCAGACTTGTGCATTTTGATCCCGAGTATATTGACCGCAGCCCGGTGGACATGCGACATATCGCCTTTTTATCCAACTGTTGTTATTCACATAGAACAAAAGTTGAAATAAACATGGTGGGTCAGTCGTACTTTTCCTCAATGTAAAAAAAAAACGAGTGACAGTGAAATGTTGCGAATGTACGAGTTTTCGCGAAAAGCAACGATCGCAAAATATTGCACTTGCGCAAAAGCTGCGAGTTTTCCTTTGAGACTTCATACCGGTATACGATCATCCGAAGAATAAACTATGCACGACAATGATAAAATAACAAAACGTAACCGGTTGATGGGTGACAATCGTCCGAGCCCTTATTCGCCGCGTGCAGAGTGGCAAACTGTACCTCTTCAGGTGTTGTCGCCCCGTACGCAAGTATTTAGGTCCCGACTCCACGAGAGACCGCACAAACTGCACAACGTGTAATAAGTGTAAATACTTGTACCGCGTAGCGAGAGGGAAAATATACGTGAGTGGTAGCTCGTTATCGCCATTTGCACCGCAATCGTACATCCATGATAATAGGTTGCCGGTGTGAGTCGTCGCACTCTGTGCGCGCGTTATATACCGTGTGGTGCCCTGCAAAGACAGTACTTGCAGCAGCGTAATAGAATGATTGGGTCCGGGTAATCCCTTCTCTCTGATATGTGTATATATATATACGTGGCTCCTGATGGTCCAGTCGTATCTGCAGATAGAGGGTATATTATATAGGTATGCCGATGCTTCGACTGTTTGAGATTCCAAAGCCACCGGATACTACTTACCCGTCACGCGTGTGCACACGTACAACCGTCTTTTTTTTTTTTTTTTTTTTTTTCCGGTGCACATGTGTCGGTTGCACACACTGCTTCCGCCGTGCAAATTTATAAACGTGGTTGTACAGTACAGAGTTTAAGCGGATAAGTAAAAAATGTCCCTTTGCAACTCTCTCTTTGCAGCCCCATTCAAGTATAATACTTGTACACGTGCATACCTACCTACATACTTGGGAAATCGGATCAGATGGCAGATTTTCCTTTCGTCGTAAGATTCGTAATATTTGAAATTGGCTAAAAGTACCTCGTAAGGAAATGAGAGGGCAATTTTATCGTCTAAGATAATTTATTCATTACATTTGCAAACAAACATTTGAACGATGTGGTCGATACAACAATACGTATACAAATATCAATATTTCTATTTGTCAAAGTATGATGTAATAATAATTATTTTATATATAATAGCATAAAATAACGTATTGCACGAACAAACAACGCTTTTGTATTTACAATATTATTATTTTATCTTCTTACTCCTAAACACAGTTTTATTTGCTTTAATATATATATATTTTTTTTTTCTTTCATCCAACCATTTCATCTTTTGTACGAATTACACAAATGCCAGTGTTTTTCTCTCACACACACACTAACGCATTGTACACTCGAAGCTTGGGCACATAAATACATGTTACGTATAATACTTGAGACGCTAAACGGTAGAAGAACAAAAATAATTTTTGAAATAAAAGGTACGGGTGTAAAAGAAAGTTTCAACTCGGCAGACAATCACAAGTACACACCATTTGGACGTAGGTAAGTATATAATTATGATTATGTGGCTTAATCGGTACATTTCCTGTACACGAGTTCCGCAAGCAAGTAAGTATATAAGTGTACAAAAGCGCATACTCGCGTACATTCGAGGGGTGTACAAAGTGTATATATTATTATTATTATTACTATTATCCGTTATATGTACACAAGTGCAACAAACCTCTCGTCGTGGGGTATCGTGTACGCCAGCACATATTGAAAATCAACGCCGAGAATACAGTATACTTATACGAGACAGTCGAGCCGGTATACATGATATTTATGTGTTTTACGCGTACCTACACAAGACGTGTACAGCTGTCTCGGCAAAACGAACGGATTCCCGAAGACGCGAAGTCGCGGTACAAGCAAGTTCACTCATATGTCATACATAAATATACGTGTACATCCACGTTGGTACGCGAAATCTGTTGTACAGGCGCACACTCTGTTGGATTAAAATGTTAAAAAGCCACCTTATTCCCCGCATCAGCGCTTCCACGAGTCATTGTCGGGGCGACGGGGACGATTGTTTCGAGGCGCGTCGATTGTAATCGTGTTGTTTTTTTTTCAACCAAAAGTCAGAAATCGGGACAAAACATAGCAGTGGTTGGCGGGTGCAGGGATCAAGAAAAATTTATGACCGTCGCACGCGGTGGCTTGTCTCATTGTCTCCGGGATCAAAAGGAGTCGTTGCAATAAAAAGCGATAAATCCCCTCGCGGACGTACAAGCGCGACAGAGTGTCCTTGGCAGTAGAGCCAGGGGTAGCAAAGTAGAGTTCCAGATGTATATGTACCTATTATGCTTGCGCGGTTACATTGGTACACGCCGGCTCGACTTTTCGCGCTCGCAAATCGGTGAAAGTCGCTCTGGTGCACGTACACCAATCGACGTAACACAGAGAGCACACACGCGACACGGACCGGCGTCTCATTGTTTTCTGGGCTGGCATTGTCGGCCTTCCGTCCTTTGCACGGACACATTGCACAAGAGAGCACCGACGACTTGATACCCGCTTGCTCAAGCTTACGTATGTATACGAGTTTTCGGACCCATTGTGCCCGAGCTGCCCACCTTTTCTTGTACATGCATACGACGAGCCTGGAATCGGACCATTTGGTTTTTCAATGGCTCGATCGCCGAAAGCCCGAATAATACATTTGTGTGCATGTATATGTACGCCAATGATTTCGGAAGAAAGTTTTTTCTCCCCTCCTTGCCTTGCCTCGCGTTCCGAAAAATCGAGGGCTCCGATTACCGTGTCGCTCAAAACTCACGCGCGCGCGCTCGTGCCGGCACATTATCGATCCATTATATGGAAATTCGGCCAATGCTTTGGGCCATTGTGGTTTAAAGAACGGGGCATTGCAGCGTTGTTTCCTCGGCCACTGCACGAAAGAACACGCGATCTAAAAATCTAAACGGGGGAACCCCTCGATCCTGTGATTATTAGAGCCAGGACGAATTCACGTCGCCTCCTCCGCTTTGGTTCCGCGTTCCAATCCCAAACATCTGTCGCGCCACGACATGGTTATCCCGGTATTACGTGATCATTGGGAGGTGGAATCGCGACGAAGGTACGAATTTCGGAGGCCCCTACTGTTTCCAGATCGGCAAAAATCGGCAAAGATCGGTTGACGATCGAATCAAACTTATTACCCCCAATCCTTGACCACAGCTTTCATTCTCATCACAAAAATTACACACACACACACTCGCACATCCTATATTTGGTTCGCGCGGGGCAAACTTGCATTAATCAGTTTGGAAATTGGCGCAGTACTCGACGAGTAACTAGGCACGCATATTATGTATTAAAAGTGTGATATCCTGCAGGGGTTGTTTATACAAGTATGGCTCAGAGGAAGGACAGGGTCGAGGCCAAGATGATCGTCGTGACGAGCGTCGCTCCCAGGTACGCCGGTGCTGCGCTGTTGAAGTAGTAGCCGTTGCCGTAGACCTCGAGACCCGCCGTCTCGATGCTCAGCTTGCAGTAGTCGCCGTCTGAAAGAGATCGAAAGATATGGCGGTCAACCTCGAATTTTTTTTTTTTTTTTAGGTGTCAAGTGTTGAAAAAAAAAAAAAAGAAAAAAAAAAAGAAAACCTCTAATGCCTCTATCCAAGCGATCGCGTTTTCTGCACATGCAGATACAGGTCATGATTATCGTATTACACGATGACGACACATAGTCTTTGTAATTTTTTAGCCAGCGAATCTCTGGTTTTTTGCGGTAGTCATCTACACTTTTAAATCATTCAAATCGGTAACCATCAAAAATTCATTAACCCACGGTTATTCGCAAAATCCAAGCTTAGACACACGCCACATCGCTAAAGCACTTGGGTGCACTTAATATACTTACTTTTAGTCCCACGAGAAGTGCCATTATTTGCTGCGCGGTGAACATGATGCAACGTACCTACACCTACCTAACGTTTCTCACGCGTTACAATGCACTTTTCGTGACATTTGTATACCTATATATTATGGCCGCGCTACATTATACATGCACACCCCTGTTATTTCTCATAATACATTTAACACGCGATTAGGTTACTCTCGTGCACCCGTTCTCCGTGAAATTTCCAATAATTTTCCGCGCATAAGTAAATAGGCACACGTGCCTCGCCGTATAGTGCAATATTGTGTCCCGATCGCAAAGAGCCCATTCCCCGTCAAATCGCTATACCACCTTCCACTCGAAAAAATTAAACACTCGTTTCATGCCCTCGGTTGAAATGGATGTCATTTGTATTCATTGAAATCGCTTTAATAAATGTGTATACAGAGGAGCGAGAGCGTAAATATACTACATAATAGAAGAAGCAGCTTACGAGAGCGATCTACTTGAGTGATACTATATGGCAACTCGGTTGCAGAGGCAAAAAAGGAGAGAAAGAGTATAGGTGAAAACAGTAGTGCAACGTGTATATATATATATATAAAAACTCATTATTATATCGATCGTGCGCGAAGGCGTCTCTGGCAGGACTCCAACAAATGGAGTACATATATATACATTTGCGCGGTACCGGAGCATCCGCGATACTCGTGCACATCGTAATAAATAGATTAGTCTCGGAGCAGTGGCATATATATATATATGTATGTACAGTTGGCCGAGCAAAAAAGAAATAAAAAGCTGGGGTCTCATATTACGGGATCTCTCGCTTGCTGGCACTTAATTAGATAACGAGAGGGACAAGCTATGATGCACGGGATACATGTACGTATAACAGGCGTATTGCGCAAGAAGCTCGCGGCAGACAACGACTGTATCATTAAGATTCGCGGCCCTTGAGAAAATCGGCCGAGTTCCCATCCGCGTTCGTTTTTCTGTCGCTGCGCTGTGCCGCGCTATTGTGCCGCATGTATATATATATATATATACAGCTCGAGATTATGTCACGCCGAGAATTCGGTGATCGCGCGCAACACTTGGGAGGTATGCATATAAATATACCTTGTATACACCGAGGCATAGGCAAAATAAGCGACGATTTCGTTTTACGTTCTGCAGCAGCCCCCGATGCCGATCGTTCGCGGATCAGCCTGTCCGATAATTAGAAAGGCGCTGCAGTAGCTCCCGTGGGTGCTCCTGTGTGTACATATAGGTGTAGCTAGAGGCTGTCTCTGGTCTAGGGTTATAGCCTGGGGCGATCCCCAAGATATATATGTGTACGGTGTGTTACGGTGACTGTATAATGCCAGGAAATCTCCGACGGAATCTCCAAACTGACATTTCTGAGGGCACGCAACATTGCCAAGCGAATGTTTTCTTTGAACAACGCGCGATCGATTGTTACATTTTTTTTTTTTTTTTTTTTTTTTCACATGTATCAAGTGTAGTTGTCTTGTGATTTAAATATGTGGAAATCCCGCCAATTAGTCTATTACTCAGTATCGTAAGTCTTACACTGTACCAGAAAGTACAGAGTTACTGGCTGAAAGAGTGCAAATTGTACGCCGCATTGTTCCAGTTTGAAAGAGTACGTAATAAGAGGGTAAATTCTTGAAAATACAACGGTGTGCGGCAAATAAAAAAACCTTCTTCCTAGCTGTTATTTTCACGACTCACAATCCATTTTGTGGCCTTTCACCTCTTCCCCGTATTTCGTTATCTACTGGTCAGTGCTGCGGGCAATAAAAGGTACAGCGTGATGCAAGATATTATTTCTTTGACGGTTTGTTATCACCCTTCTCGTAGCTTTTAAATAACAATACATCCTTAACGAGGCTTAAATTCAATCATAGAAGCGAGTCACGGGTTTTTTCATCAAAACTAAAAAAAAAAAAAAATTGTGACGAAACATAGCCCATCACAATCATCATCCATTTGAATGTCGAAATTCACAATTCCGCGCTCCGGCAACCCGAAAAACACGAGCCAACCCGTTTTTTTCTCCCGAAATATAATAATAAAAAAGAAAGCGACTCGCCGCGCACGAATCTCGGACATGCCGGTTGGGCACCCGCAAGACAGAGTCGAGCCGTCAATTGAATCGCGCGCCGGGCAATTACGGAGGAACCACTCGCATTTTTCGCACTCGACGCGCGACCGCGCCAGCGTGGAAAAGCCCTACTTAAGTATACACCGGACCGCCTTTTTTACATTCGAAACGTGGGCGATAATCGCGCTCCTCCGTCACGCAACCGCGCGTAAGTGCATGCACGTCGAATATCTTAAGAGCTTTAATGGCCATCAGAGGGGAAAAAAAAAAAAAAAAAAAAGAGTCGAATATTGCTCGTCGCGCGAAGATACAAACATGTAGGTATGCTCACCGTAAGTCCAGCCCACGAGTTCGTTTGTCCGGAAGTTTTCCGCCCGTAGCCAGTCCTCGAGGGGCCGGAAGTATTCCCGGAGGGCGGATGCGTTCAATCGCGCCTCGCCCGTCGCCTCGATCAGGACGTCTTGCCAGGGCCTCGAGGCTCCCCTTTCCATAAGCTTCCTGAAAAAACAAAAACAATGTGACAAAATCCCCTGGTTTTACATTTTCCACAAAAGTACTGGTAGGGCCTCATCAAGACGGAGAAGCAAACTGGATGAAAAACGCTTATCTCGGCCAACAAAGTCGAAGGAATCTTATGTGCATTATGTTACTTTTGATCCGCCGCGTGCATAGACGTGAGAAGCAAACAGATGTTCCTAGTATAGGGGAAAGCTTTCTCACCGGAGCAGAGACAGAGAGGGACGAAGGAAAGGTGTAGGAAAAACCGGTCTGTGAGAAAAAGACGTAAAGTTGCGCAACAATAAAACTTTGTTCGACCCATCGTCATCATCCATTTCGCGCATCTTTTTGCTGTGCGTCATTGTGTATACATACCTTTTATCTCATTCGTTATAGCGGCACCGGTGATGTTGATGTACATCCACCAGCACGCGTATCCATTCGTATGTTTGTCACGCCATATAATACGTATCATAAAGGAGTATAGGAGAGAAATTGCTCAGCGTAAACAGGTGCATTTTGCCATTTTTCTCATTTAAAAACTCTATATAGTTAGGTGTACTTACACGTATACACACGTATACAATACCGAGCAAACATATATCTCGAGTGGGCGAGATATATATGGCCGAGAAGGATGTAGATGTACCAAAAGATTACCGAATTTCCCCGAGAACGTGATATTATAACGAGTTTGCTTTCCGCTAATAGATGGCAAATAATGTATAGGTGCACGCGTACACGTAAGATTTCAGCTATCCGATAAAATATAAATATGAATGGGGCTCGAGGTTACGTGGATTTACACCCGTATTCTTATCGAACGACTGGGTCGAGAGCTAATTTTTGTAGCACTATTAGCTTCCGATCTGATACACCTAGGCCTATGTATACCTACTTATATATACTCATACACAGCTATTGGATGTAAAAGTGTGCTCAGTGTAGGCTCGATTAGGCTTTGTTTTTTTTTTTTTTTTTTTTTTTAACGCGCGATTCAGTAAAATCATAAATCACCCCAACGGCGAAACAGTATCAGCGGCAGCTGTATGCACGTCGGGCTTATCGCTGCGAGTTATTTTCGGACGTTTCGTTAACAAGAAGAACCAGAGATGCACCGAGAGAGAAACAATGATTGCGGTGGAAAGAGGTCACAGCAGCCGAGCAGTGCCGTTGGGTATGGGACGCATGTGTGTACTTGTACCTACTGCAGGGGACCGGTATTATACCTACGAATCGGCTGCACGAGCTGTAACTTACTTCAAAGTTTGTTCTCGTAACAAGGGGTCCAGCTACGTAGTATATATTTATGTATATAAAATCGGCAATGGTGCAAAACGTTCGGCAAGCGCGTGAGAACCGGACGCGCGTCGATCTCCGCCCAAAAAAAAAAAAAAAAAAAAAAAAAAAAAATAAATCCATAAATGTCTCGACCTGATCGATCAGCCTATTAGGGTGTAAATCTCGGTAAAAAGTAATACTTACCCACTAGCCGATCGCGCGCACACGCATTAATACGTATAAATATATATATTTATGCGCATGATTTATCAGAGGCTCGTAATTTCCGGTCTACACGCCCGCCCGGGCTGTCCTCGCGCTCTCCACAAATATATCCAGCTATAAGTGTGTAATAGCACACATATGGTGCAATAGTATACATTATCTGCAGCTTTATCACTGCGCCTCTACTCGAGCGTGCCGGCGTATATATACGATTATCCAAAGAGCCGCGATTATTTATACTGGACTAGTGCGTGCATACGTGCGTACTTACAACACAGAGGGTTGGGGGGTTGGCCTATACACATGATTTTCGAGGATAAAGTAATGTATCCTCCGAAAGCTCGGCTGTACTCAGCTTCATCGCTCGCTAATTGCGCCGGTGGCTCGGGCAGGGCTGTTTTCACTTTTACTATGTCATACAAGTATAGGCGCTGGGCGTTGCGCGAGGTAATTTTTTATCCCCCCCTTCCCCGCCACCCTTTTGTCCTCACCTGTCCCAACGATATCTATGTGTTTCACAGCACGGCCCATGCGCGTGCGTGCGTCTGTTATACACCATGCAGGAGCAACTCGACGATTTTCCCCGCTCTCCTAATCTCGGCCAGGACAATAAATTGTTGTTTCGGCATTTTCATTTCTTGCGTAAGCGCGCGTGTGTTACGACCACGCGTTCACATACCGCCATCGTTTAGCTGCGTGTGTTCGTGCATACAGGTAATTCATTTGCTGTGTCATTATTTGTACGGAGGACCATTTGTATATCGGACTCTCTGGGAAAAAAAAAAACAAAAAAAAAAAAACAGTCCACGCTACGAGTAATTATTGTCTGTTTGATATCCTATAAACAATCAGTGATTAAGTAACATTGGGTTGGACCAGCTAAAGCATAATCGATACGCTGTACGATATAAGGCACTCGTTCCCTTCTGATGCACGCGATTGCGAGTGAAACGTCCTTACTGTCGAATAAACTTGACATGGAAGAAAAAAAAAAAAAAGTTTTCTCGAGGGTAAAAAGAAATGAAGTAACACTACGATTAGCGCCAATGCGCGGGTCTACGTCGCAAACCAAAGTATGGGTACACTGTACGCAAATACAGGCGTAAATATAGCAAGGACGTGGAAACGGAAATCGTCCTCTCGAAGCAGCCAGTATGAAATTACGGTTATCCTATAGCAACTGTAATTAAAATGGCACGCGAAATCGCACCCTCTAATGCTCGATTGATCAAAGCGCGTGTATTGTAAGTACAGGTACCATAACAAGATTCGTACGTATATGCATATGCGTGNTATATATATATATATATATATATATATATATATATATATATATATATATATATATATATATATATATATATTGCCATGTATACTCGAGCGCAGATTTCACTCTTGAAGATCTGCGACAGCCGTACGCGTATAGGTATACGCTAGCGAGTCGCGGGAGCGATTAATTACACGCCTTTCCGAACGACTCTCGGTTTGTCTGACAGCCGGGGCTGGTCATATTATTGTCGCGTTGTTGCAAAACTGGTAACGGCACTATATGGCAAGCCGTGCGTTGCATAGGCTATGCATATATGTATTAAGTTCGGTTGATGAATCCGGACGCGTTATTGCGCAAAGGTGAACCGCATACTTACTTATTTTGGGATGAAATAAATAACATTTGGGCAAAAGGATCGCCGCGGCACCTGTTCGTATCGTCCTTGCTTTGGTTGTTAATGAACGCCACGCGCGCCAAGTAAGTAGATAATTTTCCTTTGCGTTCGAAAAAAAAAAAAAAAAAAAAAAAAAAAAAAAAGAAAGAAAAGTCTCCGTGTAGATATATATTGTGTTCGCACATAGGCGTGTGTGTATCCTTTTGCTCTTTCCCTTGCAAAACACCCATAATTTCACGCGCAGCAGCGACATTTGTATCGTAATCTGGCCAAGGCTAGCGCTCCCTCGGTGTCGATACCTCGCAAGGTTACATCAAAAGGCATATAATAGACGGACGGGCAAGTATAAGCGCTCTCTTTATAAGCGTCTATATTTACCTATTATATTCCTAATGGTGGTTGTAGGTATACCCATAAGCCACACCACTGTGGTAACGGTGCCTTGAAAAATCACTAGCAGCTTGCATTATTGCACCGAAGCACATTTCACTCTCAATGTCTCAACCAAGGGACGCGGGAAAGAGAGTTTCCCCTATCTACATTGGCTATTGCTGTTTTCAAAACGTCAAATATTGTACCTATACTTTATAATTAGCATCTCGTGCAATAGGCGCACAGCAAAATACCTAAACGAGCCTGGACAAAGTAGTGCATAAACACGAAACTTGATTTATTACTCATTGAGTGTTTAAAAGCAAAGTGAAAATACCTGGGCACATTCACGGAATTTTGTTGACTGAATTTTTATTTACGCACTGCCCAAGAGTATGTAAAAGTTTTGCGAAAAAAAAAACAAAAACAAAAGTTAATCCTCGTTGTATACTAACAATGTGCCACACGAAAGTGGAATTCCTCTGTTAATGTTATACTGTAAATGCAATCCATGGTATTATCGTTGCCCCAATGTTACGTAACGTTACACAATGATTCCCTCAACGAGCTACATATACATATACGTATGCCATATTTTTCTAGATTTTCCAATTTCGAAATAATAACTTGCATGACATCGCCTTACATACGACCAGTCGAGAACGAAAATAGCACGGACGACTGATATTCAATATCGAGGAGCGCAACACTCCAAGAGCTTGTCCATCCATAAATCCATCATCATCGCATGCAAAAAGGTATAGTAACACCACCCACCGATCGAATAAGTCGCAGATGAAGCCCGCATTGGGAAACCATAGCCGGGGATTTCCCAGCGCTTTTCGTATCCGCGATTGCACGGCGCGTCTTTCCCATCGTCGATGCACCTGTGCACCATCGCGTTCATTTTCATAATCATGCATATACACGTGTATTGTATATATGTATGCACAAGATCCCAACTCTGATGCTTGTAAATACATATACATTATGACCATAATACACGTGATTAACGCAATAATTTATCCGTGGCGCGATCGGCCCGCCGACAAGTACAAATTACCCAAACCGGAGGAAGGATGTTCCGCGAGAGAGTTGAGTATAATTTCACCGGGGAGCAGCGGTAGCTCGATTTTTAAATTGAAACTCGCGAAAAGAAGAGACTTCCCACGCGGCCTCGTTTAAGAGAGGAGGAGAAAAAAAAAAAAAAAGATCGGACCGGTACACCCTCCAGGCGGATCTTCCTCTCGAAAGGGGGGGAAATTAGTCAAGTCATCCGATGCGCCGTGTTTTTTTTTTTCCCCCTACATTTACGTGTGCAGTGCATCACCCACCCACTGAGAACGACACACGTGCCCATCACGCGCATACCGTACGTACACGCTCGTTTTTTTACGTAAGAAAATTTAATTAGTCACCGATCTCTCGCGCTCGCGCGTTGCGCAATGCGTCATTTTGCGCCGGTATATACAGTGATACGCTGTACATTGAAACGAAATCGCCCGACGTACGGGATATTAAAAAACTCGAGAACAAAATGAAAAGTAAAAGCCGTCGGGCGCCACCGACAAGAGTATAATATATGTATATACGTACGATGCACACACGCCGCATATTGTGCTGCAGGTGTGTGTATAATATCCGCAAAAGAAAGTACAAGAAGGACGCCAGTGAGAGAAAAAAACAAAAATATCAATCCAAACAAAAGTTTTTGCGGCCGCACGAGTCGTTATCGCGTCCCTATATATATATATATATATATATACGTAATAACGGACCCAGAGATGCACATTTACACGAGGAATATAATAGTGTTACGCCTCGAGAGGTGTGCGTGACATAACACCCCGGACCCAGAAAAAAAAAAAGAACCCATAGTTCAAAACTCGTTGGAGCGAATGGGAGCAAATAGACGGATATAGAGTTTCCCGCGTGCCGAGCTCTGGCGACCACACCAATAAAGTGTACACTCGATGATTTTGGCTTTTCGCGGGCAACCCAAACGTGGCATTAGCATATTGCCGGGATGATAAAAATCGGGCCAGAGCAGCTTTTCGTTGTACTCCGTCGTGACGTAAGGCCGTTTATCCTCGCATGTATATATATATGGGCACACGGGCTCCGGTATCACTTATACAAGAGAGACGCTATCTCCGGTCCTTTCCTCCTTTGGAGTATGGGTAATGTACCAGGTGCGCCCTTCGCGTGTACGCGGAGATTTATGTTGCACGCTGTTGTTGTTGTTGTTGTTGTTTCGAGAGATTTTACAATATGTACATAACCGACGGACCCACGAACGAAATGTATGCCCCAACGGAGCGAGATTGCGCTCCGAGACCTGTTGGCCGGTGTTTTGGTTATACCCTCTCGATCCTGCACTTGCAAACGATCCTCCGACACTCGATGCTCCTCCTCTGCCTTGGGTGTATACATTGAATGGAGAAATCGTTGAATAATCGAACATCGATGAGTTGCGGTTTTAACCGAACCCGTCTATATAGCGTACGCAACTCACGAGAACTGCATTTCCACATGCATATTAATAATAAATTTTTTTACTCAGCTAAATCAACGTTAAATATATACCTACTTATAATGGTGAAGGACGCGCGAACTGTACGATCCATTAATTTCAAAAACGCGAGGCAAGTATAGGTATACTCGAAGCATTTCGCGCTTGACTCGTTATAAACGCGCCGATTAAGACGTTATACGCTCTCAATCCGTAATCGTGTGTATTCGCCCAAGTACCTTTACTCGCGTGCGATTTACGGGCGCGTATAGTCGTTCATAAATATTGAACACCAGCCTCAATCACGGATATACACTCGCCTCGGTCGAATGGTACATCATCCGTTGTGACGCCTGTTTTTTTTTCCTCCTTGTTCTCTCGGTTCATAAAAAACTGTTTCGAAACCTTTGCAAGTTCGATCGACTCGAATGCTCGTGCTTTTGATAAATAAATTAAAATCTCGGCTGTTTCCGCGTATAGTTCCGGAAATAGCGAGAAGACATCCGTCAAAGTTACAATGCCGTGGAAAAGTGCCCAATCGAGCGGGTGTATGTATAGGTATATATGTATATGACACAGTAGGCGCGACTTACGTCACGGGAAACTCGCGGTGCACGAGATCGAGCGCCGAGATACAATAAGTATACCTATAAGTGCAGCGGGACGCGCTTGGCTTGTATTCCAAAGGTGCTTTCGATGATGGGCCGCCCGATACCGACGGGTGTCCCCGGCACTGCTGCTGCCAACGCGTATATGTTCCGCCCGCCTTGCGCAATGTCTCCTCACACCTGATATGCTATACTACTCTGCATTATACTTTTCCCATCGATATACTTCACACAAGCTAACAATAAACGCTGGTATTGCCTGTAGTTACCGTATAGAAGAAAATCGTTAGTCGTGCACGTATAGCTGACGCGATCGAGAACGTGTATATATATAATACTCTATACGTATAGTCGTCACTTGTATACCTATCGGGTCTTAATTCGCGGATAAGGATCTGTTGGCGGAGACGCATAAATTATCACAAATGCCGGCTGGACGTTTTTTTTTGTTTAGTGGCGGACGCATATATATATATATACATATTTATGTACACGCTCGCTGATAAGAGGGTATATTGTAATGAATTATCGGCATCCCAAAAAAAACAATATTATTCTGCCTGAAGCGGTGGGCCTTGGATTTTTCACGTTTGCACGGAGTATGAAAACGCGGACAACGTATATTATATATATATATATACCATAATCGCGGCGCACGCGTGTCCAAGTACAATGTAATGAATGTACACACTTGTGCAATGGTCTTGTCGTAACGTAAGACGGGTGGCTGGTTGACGCGGACACGGACGCGCGTACATCGTAATAATAGACTCGCAAAGACAACGGAAGGAATTTCAGATTTCTCGAGAGAGTAAGAAAAAAAACAAAAAAATAAATAAATAAAATTTGTCGTGCGAAGAAAATTACTTACTACTCCTGATGCAATAAAATCATAGATAAGCCCACAAAATCACTGATGAATAAATACACGGGATGCCGCAACGCTGGTATACAAACATATAATGTACATGCGCACGAGTGCTCGCTCGGGTGTATAAATTTTCATATGATTGAGCGCCGAGGCGCGTAATAATTGTGAGAATGCGACGCGGAGCAACAATGAGAGACCGGACACAGAGATCACGGCGATGCACGTATATATATATATATATACAAGGGGAGGAGGAGATACAGGCGTCGAGAGCATAAAGGATATGCCTGCAAGAGAGTCGTCGCATATTGTGTACAACCCCCCCGCGCTCTAATACGTCAATTTCGAACTTCCGATAGCCGCTCCGGACAGTCAACTCGAGAGATATCACAATGGACCCTACGTATATAATAATTATATTGTAGGTATACATGGTTGCAATTGTTCACGTTTAACCGAGTGCCTGTGTGTCTGCCTGTCCGTATACGTATACCTACTTTGCAACGTGTCGCCGAGTGATCGGTAATACGATCCCCCTTATTCCACTTTATTTCCCTCGATGCGTGCAAACGGGGCTTGTGCAATTCACGCTCTTAACCGGCGTTGATGATATTCCGAAGCAGCTAACCGCGTGCGATTGAGAAATGCCGTTTTTGCTCTCGCGCGTGTTATCAAACGGAGCCCCACCGGTGCGTGCGTCGTATCGTCCTTCGCCAGGAAAGCCGAGAGAAAGAGACTCCCGAAAAAACAACACTAAACTCATTAAGGAGATAAACAAAAATTTCGCAACTATACGTTACGTCCACCGCGTATAATAATATTATGTGGATAAGCAGCCGAGTTTTATATTTTTTTTGCCCGACTTTTTTTTCTTTTTACCGGCCAAGAGTCGACCATACAACCCTCGTAACTATGGGGTTTTTGCGCGCGGACGTTTATACGATCGGCAAATCCAGAGGACGATCGTTGCGTAACCCACGTATACTTAATATGGTTTTAAGGCTGCGCCCATCAGGAGTAAGTATGTCCCATTGGCTCCGATTACTGCCCTCTCCGACGCCTGCTCGGAAGGATACATAATATATCCTTGCGCACAACACGGCGCGTGAAAAAAAAAAAAAAAAAAGTCTCCGGGACGAGGAGCTCGGGTTGTGCAACGCATGGGACAACATGTGGATTGGCCAACGCCTCCGAGAGCCACGTATATACTTAGGTGCGTAGGGGGATCCCTGTGCACTAAGCGCGTCCTGTCTATGTCGGTCAGTTCGTGTTTGTAGCTGACCGGAAGCACGTGGAGGCTTTAAGGCTCTATCACCCTGGGCAGGAGACGCATATATACGCGATGAGCCGCTCTGCTGTGGTGCTTATACGTTTTGGCTAAACTCTAATGCTCATATAGGTAGAGTACGTAATCGTCTTTTGGCTGTGATGGAAAATTATTTTTGCCGTCACGTGTGGCCGGTATCTATATTTTCGTCAGGAAATATCTTACTGTTTTATTTTTTCAATATTTTCTCCAGCGATCCATGCTCGAACTGAAATATTATAAAGATGTTCATTCGACCAAGTCAAAAGTAACGAGACAATAATCGTCACGGCAAGAAGTATCCATTTCGAGTGGAGACCTAATGAAAAACACCACACGCAACGCTACATGAAATTTTTAAAAGCTTCAAAGTCGTTGTTATAGTTCATAGTTACAAATCTTTTTCTTCAGCGGTCGCTAGTTGACCTCACGTAGCAGGAGAAGTAAGAGTCCACTTGAAATAAAAGTGCGAAAAGTCTTAAACCCTCGTTAAATACAGCGCACGCTTGTTGGACGATTATTATCGAGAGAAACGCGAAACACGCGTTGTACCCACAACGAAGACCGTTGGTCTCGTTGAATGATTGCCGTGGCTCGCTGCTTCGACGAGATAATCATACGTATTACCGTGTTCGTGCAATACCAACACTCTCGAAAGGCTCCCCGACGTGAGAAAATTGTTGGGAAAAAAAAAAGCAAACATGCAAAACTCACCCCAATATGGCACCCGCCTCGGGGCTCCTGTAAAAGTCACACCTGTGCAGCGGCTTGCGAGGATCGTCGAACGAACGCTGTCCCGCTGCCCGGCACAACGCTCGGTACAGCTGGAACTGCAGCACTCCGGAGACAAAGTTCCTGCAAGGAAAAAACAATAGGTATGGTCAACCACACTCTTTGTACTTGACGAGGGAGGTAAGCCGAATGAAGGTAAAATCTGTACAAACGAGGGGCCCCTCCAACGGGATGAGAAATGCGGGTCGCGTCATTAGTGCACGCGGATGTTTACACGTTGTACCGTAAGTGCATCGCGGTTATACAAGCGAGGACCCCCGAGTCCCGAATCGGCTTTTAATCGCTCGCCACACGCAACGCGTGTATATTATATACATATATTATATCTCCCTCGGTGCGCTCGCTTTCGTTAATTCATCTCTTCACTCGATGAACTTAATTGCATCTTCGATCCCCTCGGTTGTATTACACCCATTACTTTTTTTCCTTCCCTTTTCTTTTCAAAACCAGCAGTTTGATTATTTGAAGGTCGGAGCGGCCGTACCCACCGCATACAATCGTTTTAATTAATTCGTCTCCATTAGATGGGGAAAAAAATTACCTCTCGACGGCCCTTCATAATTCACCTCCTTCCGTTGGCTCGTGCTCGTTTATTTCAATCAGTCCGCAACTTGCACACGATTGGCCTTTGAATACCAAATTCGAAAAAAGGCGCGTATAATGAAACATGTATATTAACGCTGTTTCCAAGTGGCGGTCGATTTTACGCTTTTGAATTAAAAGCAATGGCCCGATGCGGGGGAAATGTGAAAAGTCGGCCGCAACTTTGGTAGGTATAAGTATATATACGTGCTTGGCCCGAGCGTAGCGTCCCGCGCACAGTTTGCCAGTTTCGCGAAATGAGCCGAAAAGTGCATAAAAACATACGCCAAAGGGAGCACTTTCACGAGTGGGAACAGAGCCAAATAACCTCCCTTGCTCTTCTTCCTCGTCACTCCGTGATGGGGAGCCTCGGCTAGGTTTTAATTATACCCTTACAATTTACACTTTTCGTACATTTTCCAAGAATCAATTTTCATTTGCGTGGGGTAACATATATTCTATACGATGGTTTCCTCATTAGTCAAGGTGATACACTTTTACCTCGAGCATTTATTTATCAAACGTCAAAATTAATTATCAACTTCATTGAGTTTTGGAATTTAACTGGCCGTCATTCGGTATATTGGCTTTGAAAATGTTGTCGCAAGTGCCATTAGAAGCGAATAATGTCATTGGAAACCGCGCGTAATTGCGCACAGAGTTATTAATTTATGTATCCTCGTGCCTATCCGATCTCCCCATTCGACGCGGAGCAACCGCTGTCGTTGCCATATGAAATACATATACAAAGTTACATCGAGCGTATTTTGATAACGTAACTTTAAATGCGTGTAACGCGCGATATTGCGTCGGCTCTTACGGTAAGAGCAGATCCTAAGCTGGGAAGAAAAAAAAAAGCGAGAGGCAAAAAAAAGAGTTATGCGTGCACGAGGGTAGAAGAAAAAAAAAAAAAAATCATTCGAAGTCATTCAAATCGAATTGATTTCCCAATACCCGAAGCGCGCGCTTACTCGCTGCAACGAGGTAATAACTAGCTCTGGGAGCTTCTGGTTGTACAACCTGTATAATGTACGCTTTGGCGCGAAATCGGAAAATCTTCGGAGGGAGCTGATGCAATGCCAAATTCAAAGGTGAATTCAATCCGCGATACAGGCGCGAAAAGTATAATTTTCGCGACCGCCGGGATATACATGTATCATATACAATATATATGTGTACAGCCATTGTCAGCCAAAGCACAGGCCTATACAAAGTGGGAAACGTATGTGTACGGCGCACTTGTCGCGAGTCCATATAATTAGGAAGACGTGCCGGCGCGCGAATAAATTAGAGCCGCGCGAAACTGGGCCACGGGGGCTTATATGTGTGCCCAGGTACACTTGACGTGCACGGCGTGAATGATCGATGGCGATGTAACGTCCGAGGCGTAGGAGTTTGGCGCAGTCCATGTACGCCACATACGTATTATATACCTGGAGCTTGATCATAATAGGCCGGTGCGGAGCGAGAGAGCGCGTAAATAGAGGAAAGGGAGTCGAAGGAGAGGCGGAGGAACGAAAGCGAGAGGTGTATACACCTCGATCGAAAGCGAAAAGGGAGGAGGAGGAGGAGGAGGAGGAGGGAAAAGGAAATCGAAAACGAGCGCCGCGCTCGGGGGAGTGGTGGCTCCGACGGGGGTAGGGACTGGTCGCGCGTCGTGCACCTCGAGGGGGACCCGCGGACGGGCCGCGAAGGCGAAAGTGCCGGGTGTATAAAAGGCCCCCGAGACCCGGCAATCGGCATCCAGTTCACTTCTGGACGCACCCGTATCGTCGCGTCTACCAAAATGAGAAATCTGGTAACACGCCGAGACCAACTATTTCTTTTTTTTCTTTTTTTCTTTTTTTTTTTTTTTTTTCCTTTTTAGTACACAACGGCAACAGCTATACTTGGCTGCGATTTCGCTTGCTAGTGCGCGCGACAGTGAAAACTTAGTCCCCCCCCATTTCCCAGTGTGCTTTCATTTGCAACAGTGCGCTCGTTCACAGCTCGTCAGTGCGATGATTAACGCGTTTTTTTCTCTCTCTCTCTTTTTCCTTCCTTTTGTTATCGTTTCATCAAAGGCGACTTCGCGAGTTTTCGTAAATTCAGGCCCATCTAACCGTACCGATCTCGTCGACTGTTCTAGATGCAAGTGGCCCTGATCGGCCTCGTCGTGTCCGCGACCTGGGCCGAGGTGGTGGTGGACAAGAGCTCGAACCTGGGAGCCAAGAAGCAAGAGAAGCGGGGGCTCGCCGGCCTGGGGTACGGCTACGCCTACGACGGTGGGTACGACATCGGTGCCCCCGGCCCGGCGTACGAGGTTGACCACGGCTACGAGCAGCACGCCGAGGGACCCGTGGCCGCCACCCACAGCGAGAAGGTGGTCACGGTTTTCAAGAACCAGTACGTCCCGTATCCGGTTGAGAAACACGTTCCTTACCCGGTGGAGAAACGCGTGCCCTACCCGGTCAAGGTTTGTACGGCTGGATGCACCGCTCGCGCTCGCTAACGACATTAATGTTTCGTGGCAGATTTCTGTTTCTGTTTCCTACTTATCTAGTTCAATGAAATCAACTTTACTGTTTTGAAAATTATCGAGTTTTGAGATTTTGCCCACTGTTGACTGGTTGCAAATAATAATACTCTTTTCGATGAATTGATATACAGCAACCGCGACATGAATAGTAATAAATTACTCATAAATATACTAGAAAAGGAATGAGATCACCATCACCATTTTTCATATTATTTATGTTTGATACATTCGATGTATTATGGGAGGGAATATCTTACATCCAGTTTTTTTTTTTTTATGACTTGATGCCATTTTTGATTATTTTTGTTTGTAATATGACTGTTAAGATTCGTATTGATATAACGATACTCTATTCAATTGCTGTGAATTAGTATTTATCGGTAAGGTCGAAGTATGGAGTTGCCTTGCTTCGAAACATTCGCCAAGGTCATACCTGATCAAGTTACAAGAAATTTATTTAATTACACGTTAGCGTCACAAAAATGCAAATTTCTATCTGTTTTTAGGTGCCAGTACATGTGCCAGTACCAGTAACCAAGGAGGTCCCGGTACGTTTATTTCTTTTTTTTCGGCGTAAAGCTATAAGTAGAGTAGAAAATTAAGCAAAGTCGTTATACGATAATTTTACTGAAATAATAAAAGTTACATAACTTTGCCTACTGGCTCAACAGCATTATTCACTTTATTTTTTTATTTTTTCAAAGTTCATAAAATAGTTCAACTTTACGCAGTAGAATTATTTTGTAAAAGTAAAATATCCATTTGAATTGTATATTTATTTTAGGTTCCGTACAAAGTTTACGTTAAAGTTCCCGTCCATGTACCTCAACCCTACCCAGTCGAGAAAAAGGTAAGAAAACGAAAATAATTATTTAAAATAAAAATCTTGTAATTAAGTATCATTTTATTAACTTATTAATTTATATGTGGTTAAAAAAATTTATTTTTTAAATATCACCAGTATAATTTTTATCAAGTTTCTAAACTATCTATTAACATGAAAAAAAAATTTTAACCAAATTTCTGAATTGTATGTAAATTTATCATGAACGAATTTTTTTGTTAAAGAAAATAAAATTTTTTTGGAAAATTTTAAGTAATTATAATAATTCAATGTTTTTACTAAAGTTTTTACCATCATAAATAACTTGTAAAAATTCTCTGAAGTCGTATATTTTGTTACAAAATGTTTTATTACTACGTTTTTCGTGAAATTGCTAAACAAATAGCTAACTCGATTTTAACTCTGTACAAGAAAAGAAAAAAAAAAAAAAAATTATCAGCATACTACAATATACCGATAAAACAATTATTTTTTATTCAACGTATAAAATAATTTAAAAAACGAATTTATATTCTTCAGTTCCAAAAATTTCAATGAAAAATATATTTTACTTGTACTGTTATTTTTTTATGTTTTTATATGTAATTTTTCCAGTATGTTATATTAATACAACTTGAAATACTGTATTTCGTATTTTTTTAAATTTAGGTCCCTTATCCAGTGCACGTACCTGTACCCGTCGACAGGCCCGTGAAGGTAAAAACTTGATTATTATTCAATAATGTTATGCAATCATTACATAACATCTAAAATTCAGATTTCCACCTTTTCAATTGCATTTTATAGCCTAAAAATAAGGGTTTGGTCTTGCCAATTCAAACATTTAAAAAATTGACCCAAGTCCGTATTGCTTTAAATGTTTCGTGACTTATTCCCAGGACACATAAATGTTGTTGTAAAGGTGGCATCTTGAAATTTAATTTCGACTGTTACATAATATATAATTATATGATTTAATATCCAAAAAAATATTTTATACAATAGGTGTTCGTCCCTCAGCCCTATCCAGTTGAAACCATCAAACACGTGGCAGTCAAGGTAAGTTTAAATGCACCTTGGAAGAAAATTTAGAAAAAAAATTTCATCTTGATAAATTTTTTTTTTTTACAGGTACCTGAACCACATCCGTATCCCGTCGAGAAGCCGGTAAGAATTGAAAAATCACTGCTGATTGATTAAAACAAGGTTTCGAACTCCTATTTTGACAAGTATTTTTAAAATGTACCAATTTTTAGTACCAATCTGGATTTACATGTTTTAGGTCACATTAGGAAATAGGTCTAGTTGGTTTTTTAAACATATTTTAACTATAAGACTTGAAACATGTTTTTTATCAGTCTACGAAGAGGCAAAACAATCAATTGACTTGTAATTATTTTTTAGGTCCCCGTCCCTGTAAAAGTACCAGTGCCGTATGCAGTTCCGTACCCTCAAATACGTGAAGTACACGTTCCGGTAAGAAGCCTATAACTAACTTTGAATACTGTGAAAGTTATTTTAATGTATCATTTAAAAAATTATTCTTTACTAAAAAAAAATTAATGCATAAATGATAGTTAGATTAAATTTTACATTTTTTTGTAGGTCAAAGTCTACGTTGACCGACCATACCCCGTTGCGGTGCCAAAACCAGTACCTTACCCCGTGGGTTAGTAAAATGCCATCTTTAACAATCTTGATTGTTTTTTTTTTTTTTTTATCCACATTGGTGTGCAGTAATTTTATATCTCACAAACAAGACCATTAACAACATATTCTTTATATTTAATTGCAGAAAAGCACGTGCCCGTTCCCGTGGTCCATCACCAGGAGAGCTACGCTCACGCCTCCGCCCCCGCCCATGACAACGGCTACAGTTATGGCTACCACTAGAGCAATAACGGTATACTTCTGCTGCAACAACAGTACAGCAGCTCAACCCGGGCGCGTTAACTCGCGTCCGTCAGTACTTACTCGGCTCTGCAGAGCAGCAGCATCGTTACACATCTATATATATATATATATAGATATACACAATTGATCCCTTTCCCATCATTCCCCCGCAATACGAATGAGGCGTCGCCTCGTCTGCATCTTTTTTCATCTCGTCTTACTAATTGTACCGTATTCCCACTAATGATATGATTGTTACTATTGTACGTATCATGACCTTGTAACTTATAGATCACGAAATTTTTCAAAAAATGCAAAAAAAACTGTGACCGGCACCCATGGGAGGATTCGAGGCCCCGTCATATCAAATGTCCGTACAGGCCTGGGCCTGTCCTCGAGTCAAGAAAACAAGGACGTGGGCCTCGATTTAGATTGTTGTGTACCTACGTTTTTTTTTTTTTTTTTTGTACCAACTTAGAAGAGTAATGTATTTTTTTATACGGAAAAGACATAAAGATTACCAAAATATATATACGCACTGATGTTTTATTATCCTTGTACTTCTATCTATCGGAACATGGATACCAATGTATTGTGTGATAACCATGTATCGTGAAAATGAGAAATTGAATGTCACAGTTTTGCTTGAAAAGTAAGACTTGAGGAAACCCCCGCTTTCTGCATAGCTTTCGCCAGACTCGATTGTAAACCTGTCAAGGAAATAGCCAAGAAAATCGATACGCTATACGACGAAAATACGTAGATTGTGATCATCGATCGCTATGAAATCGCTGCTTTCTTTATATTATGTATCGGTGATGCGTAAAGCGTCGACATATACTTACATCGGGCAGGGGGAAAGGGTTGTCACGTGAAAATCGAAGCAATTATTTTCTCGTGGAAAAAAATTGATAAAACTAACAATGCTTATCAATAACTACACTTATACTAACTGTATAAACGTAAGGTGAACAAAATTACAGGGCAATTATAGTTTTCAAAAATACAAAGTTTTAATCATATTGTACGATGAGCAACCGAAAAAAGGGGATAATCGTTATTTTACGCGAACAAGTAAAGCTGGGGCGTAGAAGAAATAAAAGAAGCCAAGTGACTGAAACAACGCAATTTTTTCGCAAGTTCGGTTAACAAAACGTATAATTATTCTTTCTGAAATCAAGTAAGTAGGTACCCGTGATACATGATATCGAAAGAAAAGAATAAAACAGTTGGGAAAACAAGCTGGTGGGCTGTATGGGTATACCACTTCGCTGACTGTGCAAGTGCTACAATGTACACCCAACAGTTAATCATAAACGTGTAAACACACTTGGTTACCATATACTATTACTTTTAAACTATGTAGCGAATGTGTGTGTGTGGGGGGTATGTGTACATCGGTATGTATACTTGGCACACATACTTGGGAACACTGGTGAGGTGATCCCAGCTGCGGCGGATTGTGCAACTTTCCCACCACTCACACAAACTACTTCACCAAATACACGTGTGCAGATTCACATACACGATCGCAATAATAATAATCGTTAAAAAATCATTTTATTTACTTATGCGCACGTCACACGTGCATTACCTCGGCATTGAGTAACTGAGAAATTAATTAGTTATGATTCGTTTTATTGGTCCGGGACAATTATTATTCAAGCTTCTAGTTCTTGCAGTAATGTAGTTATGAAATTACCGTTAATAATATTCATTTTACGTAATAACGAAAAATCAAAAAATAATAAGATCGGAGGTGAAATTTAGTTGTAACTGAAGGTAAAATACGTTAAGGGACTAAATTTGAAAGTGCTCGAGCAGAGAGAAATTTAAATTACAAAACAAGCCATTATTAGCCTACACGTGACGGCACACGCTGGGAGTAAATAAAATGTTCTTTCAAGAACCTGAACGTCACAAGGCTGGGAATCGTCATAAAAAATAAGTCGAAAGAGTTGTATATCTATCGCGTATCAGTGAAAGACGCGTATTGTTACATGGTCCTAATTCATTATTTCAAAAAATGTTTATTTATGTTGCTCTTGGACCACTTAAGTTCTTTTTTAAAATTTTGTTATTCTAAAATTAAAAAATGTATTACGTTTAATTCTTTGTTAATCGTGTTTGAATCATTGTATGCGCAAACCGTGCCCTGCTTTCTAGCGCCCTCTCCGCACGACGTGATTCGTGCGAAGTTTGGTGTAGTTTTACCACAGTTGTTAAAGAAGGTACCTCTTGGTACACGCATATTCACACACACACACTTCTTAATGTGAAAAATCGTGTAAGCAAATATTAAAATATTATTAATGTTTTCTACAGGGACATAATTTAATAATTTAAAAAAATGTATTTAATATTGTTTAACGATCCTGCTTACGACTCATATATGAGTAAAAATTAATATTTTGCAAGTAAAACAATATATAATTTTTTCTAGTATAAAATGAACAAAAAATTTGACTCCCAGGACACATAAATGTTGTTGTAAAGGTGGCATCTTGAAATTTAATTTCGACTGTTACATAATATATAATTATATGATTTAATATCCAAAAAAATATTTTATACAATAGGTGTTCGTCCCTCAGCCCTATCCAGTTGAAACCATCAAACACGTGGCAGTCAAGGTAAGTTTAAATGCACCTTGGAAGAAAATTTAGAAAAAAAATTTCATCTTGATAAATTTTTTTTTTTTACAGGTACCTGAACCACATCCGTATCCCGTCGAGAAGCCGGTAAGAATTGAAAAATCACTGCTGATTGATTAAAACAAGGTTTCGAACTCCTATTTTGACAAGTATTTTTAAAATGTACCAATTTTTAGTACCAATCTGGATTTACATGTTTTAGGTCACATTAGGAAATAGGTCTAGTTGGTTTTTTAAACATATTTTAACTATAAGACTTGAAACATGTTTTTTATCAGTCTACGAAGAGGCAAAACAATCAATTGACTTGTAATTATTTTTTAGGTCCCCGTCCCTGTAAAAGTACCAGTGCCGTATGCAGTTCCGTACCCTCAAATACGTGAAGTACACGTTCCGGTAAGAAGCCTATAACTAACTTTGAATACTGTGAAAGTTATTTTAATGTATCATTTAAAAAATTATTCTTTACTAAAAAAAAATTAATGCATAAATGATAGTTAGATTAAATTTTACATTTTTTTGTAGGTCAAAGTCTACGTTGACCGACCATACCCCGTTGCGGTGCCAAAACCAGTACCTTACCCCGTGGGTTAGTAAAATGCCATCTTTAACAATCTTGATTGTTTTTTTTTTTTTTTTATCCACATTGGTGTGCAGTAATTTTATATCTCACAAACAAGACCATTAACAACATATTCTTTATATTTAATTGCAGAAAAGCACGTGCCCGTTCCCGTGGTCCATCACCAGGAGAGCTACGCTCACGCCTCCGCCCCCGCCCATGACAACGGCTACAGTTATGGCTACCACTAGAGCAATAACGGTATACTTCTGCTGCAACAACAGTACAGCAGCTCAACCCGGGCGCGTTAACTCGCGTCCGTCAGTACTTACTCGGCTCTG
Source organism: Copidosoma floridanum (assembly GCF_000648655.2). Next base: position 1,490,266 of record NW_019379499.1, read on the forward strand.
CAGAGCAGCAGCATCGTTACACATCTATATATATATATATATAGATATACACAATTGATCCCTTTCCCATCATTCCCCCGCAATACGAATGAGGCGTCGCCTCGTCTGCATCTTTTTTCATCTCGTCTTACTAATTGTACCGTATTCCCACTAATGATATGATTGTTACTATTGTACGTATCATGACCTTGTAACTTATAGATCACGAAATTTTTCAAAAAATGCAAAAAAAACTGTGACCGGCACCCATGGGAGGATTCGAGGCCCCGTCATATCAAATGTCCGTACAGGCCTGGGCCTGTCCTCGAGTCAAGAAAACAAGGACGTGGGCCTCGATTTAGATTGTTGTGTACCTACGTTTTTTTTTTTTTTTTTTTTTT
>NW_019379499.1:1493561-1531747 GCF_000648655.2 Copidosoma floridanum
AAAAAAAAAAAAAAAAAAAAAAAAAAAAAAAAAAAAAAAAAAAAAAAATCAATTTCTTACTATTAACGAACAATTCGAAATTTTTGTGCGTGCAATACACTTGGATTATCCTCGCATGCTCCAAAAGAGAGAACAGATAAGGTAAAATCGTGATTGGAATGATTTTATTCCCGGATGACGGGCATTTAAGCTATTTTATAATAATCTGATATTTTCAATTAGCATAAAAATTTTAACAGCTCTCTCATCTACAGAAGCCAAGTTTCGCACGCGCAGCATAATATAAACATCGTATTCCATTAACTCACACGAGAGCAATAGCCGTCAGTGGCATGTACGAGCGAGAAGTTACTCGTGTGTAGCAGCTGTAAATAATGATACACGGCTTCCACCTCACGGAGCACTGGCCGGCTAATGTGATGAAAACCGGCCAAACACGAGCTTATACTTATCTGTTTCTGCATCGGGATGATTTTGATGCACCCGAGCAGTCTATATAAAATACCCACGCATAACGCACCCGCATAAGTACACCTAAGTATGTATATATTTATACGCACATCAGCTCTTGGCTCTCACGACTGTACGCCCCGAAATAACGAGTATACACGATCCCATACGCATTAAAACGTGGAGATGATCGCGTGACGATTGCGCTGTTGTATCGCTGCAACATTTTCTATTGCGATTTTTTGCGTCCAATCGACGAGGCATCCAACCAGCCTTTCGTTGCCACTCGGAGTTTCTTTTTCTCCAATTTAAATACGCACTGCGTCATTGTTGCTTTAACAGCTACTTAATTCAATTGCCAACAGAAACAACGCTCTCTTCGGGCCAAAATTTATAGCCAGACATTGCCCATAGGAGCACGAATCTAGAGAGAAATGTTTCAGCTGCAGCCTACGTAGTTTGCAGGTGCCATTTTAATGAGTTTTTGGTTTTTTTCGTCCCCACTACCGCTCCACGTGATTTCATGAAAACTAGATTATTTTACAGAAAAATCAGCCCAGGTGGTATAAAGTAGGAAAATGAATGTATACCATTGACCAGGAGGTGGTCGAAAAGTACAGGGGAAATGGACAGTGGCAATAAGAGTACAATAACGATGGTAATTAAAATGATGAAAATGTGATTCGTAGCAAAGAGAAATATTAAATAAATGTGGTGCAGCGCGTGCGTGTGATGAGGATGAGAGCGTGGTCAGTGTACGGGATGATGATGATGGTGATAATAAGGTGGCATTGCCCAGATTGTATACATACTTCGCGTGCGTTGCGCTGCTCTTTTCGCTGAAAAATTTCACTTTCGAGACAAGCGCGCGATCCATCCTCAACTGCGCGGTCCATACGCTCGAAAGCGAAAATTACCCCCCTGCACGTGCGAGCACAAGAGAGTGAATGAAATGAAAAAAAAAAAAAAAAAAAAAAAAGAGCTTTTCCGAGGCGCTGGACCGACACGTTATAAAGAGCCAAGACCCCGCCGAGATTTTGCTCAGTTGCGATATCAAAGTGCTTGGTGCATGTGTGTTCTCTCTCTCGCTGTGCCCATCTGATCAGCGATCGCTTTTCGCCATGGGTCATGTGGTACGTTTTGGTTTTTACTTGTCGCTTCTCTGTCATGTGCTTTTTTACACGAGTACCAGTGGATATTTTCTTTGTGCCGAATTTCTCGAGAAATCGAAACATTTTCTCGTAAACGCTTGAGGTAGTTTATTTTTTTTCTCCAAAATTTGATGTTTCGAATGAAAAATTAATCCATGTGTTTTTGAGGTATGTAACTGCCACGCGTTGATAATAAATATGCTTTCTACTTATCAAAAAAAACAAAATTAATAACAAACCGTTTCATGTAAAACAAGTCCAGTTTTTTCTCGAAGTAAACATTTACGCATGTACGAGCTTTGAAAAGATTTGTAATTGTTGTATGTTGTACACATTAAAATTTTTGAAATGGCGAGCGTTCAATTTTAGAAAAAAAATCCCTTTTAGAACCACAATCGGTATTTTAAATACTCGATTTTATCATATAAAAAATTGTCATATGCAGTGAATTTAAAATGTTCGCAAAATATTATATCTAATAGCCACCTAATTTTGTTGTCAGTGTCACGTAGGAATTTTGATAACAGCATTCGTGATAATCGTGACAGTCAGGGAAGCTCATTCGAAAATAAAAAAAGTGGAATTCATCATGGACAGTGCCACGAATCGAAGGGTGGGGTACGTTGTGACCCGAGTGCACGCGATCGATCGCAAAGACGATTTCAACGAGACGTCGTCAGCCACCAAGGGAAATTCCACGAAAATCGACAACAGAAATTCATTGGGCGAGGAAGAACACGGTACTAGTAGAAATGAAGCTGCAGTGATGATGTAAAACAATTGTATCGCTTTTGGTTAAAAAAAAAAAAAAAAAAAAAACATATTTTACGTAGAACACGAGGGTGAAATGGTCCTGGTGGAGCAAATACCGGATACGCAGGCAATGGAAACGTCGTACGTCCCCGATGCCCAAGCAGTTGAAACCTCGTATCCTGGAGAATTTGGTAGCCCTTCGTTTGACAAGGAGGAGGTGCAGTACCACCACTCGCACCACGAGGTGGGGGGCGAAAAGGTAATAACGATCGTGAAGACCGTCCCGGAGATTGTCCCCGTCGAGAAAACCGTGCATGTACCAGTTATAAAGAAAGTGCCCTACGTAGTTGAGGTAAGTTTTCGTCATTAGTTGACTTTCGACCAAAGTGAAAACTTTTCTTTTTCTTGTTGTTTTCTTAAATTTTGACTTTACTTTGAGCTTTTGTGTTAAAACTTGGCTTACTTTAAATTCATTTTTTTTTATCATTCCCCAATCTAATGGACTAAAATCTTAAACTATTGTCAATAAATTAATTTAGCTTATAGGAAAAAAAAATTTTAATTTTTATAAAATTAAAATGTTGAATACATAATTGAGATGTAAAACTTATTAGGTTCCAGACCCTGAGCCCTACCCCATCGAAAAGCAAAAGTTTTATCCGGTGAGGGTTATTGTCAAAGTACCCGTCAAAATACCCAAGCCTTACGCCGTATTCAAGGAATCGTTTTACGTACGTATCCTGTACTTCACGTAGTTCTATTTAACTCGTATCCAAAACTTATGAGTTAAAATTAACGGAAATTTCGAAATATATATTACACATTACACATATTTTTGATGCATAAAGTTGTCATTAACGATCAAACTATGATCGTTTATAACTACTTTTCGTATTTTTTTTTTTTTTGCGATAAATATAAAAAATAACCAGAACGGCATGTACCGTGATTTCGAGATTTCAGTTCTTTTTAACTTGTCATTTTTTTCACAGATTTTTATATGTTTTTATGTACAAATAATTATATATATATACATGTATGTGTTCTAGCCAGTGCATGTACCCGTCGAGCGAAAGGTAAGATAACATGTACCCAATTAATTGTATTAGGATGATTTATATCGTATATAGTCCATATGTATCTCATTATATCGTACGGCATTAAAGGTACCTCACAGAGTCTACGAGCCTCTCCCTATTCCAGTAGAACGTAAGGTAAGATTTCTCAAGTTTTTGCAATTTTTCATTCAAATTGTAGTACTTTGTAAATACATTAACTTTCGCTGCAAATGCTCAACAGAAAAGTTATGTGTCAAATACCTAAAAATATTGACTTTTACAACTTATATCTTATGTTGTTTGTATATGATAAAGTCGAGCCTAAAGGATTCGTGTAAAGACAATCGGTAAAAATTGTAGAGTAGAGCCAGGAAGCATTAACGCTATTCTATTTCCTTCCTTAGGTTTACTACGAGGTAAAAGTACCAGTACCAGAGCCGTTTCCCGTCGATCGCAATATTCCTATCCGTGAGTACAGTGTATTTGCGTCAAATATAGATATTACCAAAGAAAAATCTTTTTTTTTTATTTTATACATACATGAAGTTAACGCGCATAGTTGTTGTAACGGTTACTTGTACTATTTACAAAAATCTATTAATTTTGATTTGCAAATTGTGTTGTTAAATCGTCAAAGATTTAAATATCGTCAAGCTCGTTTGAACAGTCGATGTTTTGATATTTATCCTTTTCACTTTTGTCAATGTGCACTTGGAACACAGCCATCCGAATACCCATATATGTGCCCCAGCCTCTGCCCATCGAGAGACCCGTGCCATTCCCCGTTAAAATTGAAGAGGTAACGTATACCACACGGCACGCAACAGCTTATACATTCTAATGAAAAGAAATAAACATAAACTATAAAATCTCAATATGGTACACAGGAGCGTCCGGTGCCTGTGCCCTACGACGAGTCTTTTCCGGTCGAGATCACAAAGCCCGTGTCCTACGCCGATGACAAGGCCGAAGTCGAAGATGCCGAACTCCCTTACGCGGAGAAGAAGGGAAGCACGTACGAAAAGAAAGAGACCAATGGCGTTGCGCAGCCAAAACGAGAAAACACGACGGCGAAGTCACCCGAGCCTCCCAAGGTCCACGAGGGCAAGACCGAGTGATCGCGCGAAAATTCATTATTTATACTTGCGTCTCGTTGCGCTCGAACGCGATTAGCTAATCATCAAATTGTCACTTGGTTTTAACGATCTCCATTTTCATATCCTAAGTTAATTTATCATCGTGCGATTGAGTTGTAAGATGAAAAAAAAGTCACGTATACGTTAAAAAAAAAAAAAAAAAAAAAAAAAAAAAAAAAAAAAAAAGAAAAGAAAAAAAGCAATGTGATTATCAAACGTTAATGATCTACTGTACTTGAATCATAAACTACAGCTATATAACTTATAAATATATACATGTGGATAGCGAATGTACAATTTGATAATAAATTTAGAAAGCCGACCGATCCACGTGTATAATAGTCTGACGATGTTAATAATAAGAAGAATAAAGCTAGATATTAAACATGAAAAGAAAATTTTGTTTATCTCTCTCTCTCTCTCTACAGTAATAGTGATGATAGTAAAATACACACCACGTCGATAATCCGATTAAAAGCCGCGCACGCGTGCACTTGGGTCGAACGGAGATGTTGGGGAGTGTAAAAAATGTATACGAAAGTTGGAGGCGATAATTACCGCCCGAAGTGATGCCCGTGCAGACTAAGTAAGTGCACGATGCTGCGTTTGTCACGCTGGAGTGATCACACGGTGCACGTAAAATCTCACCAAGTGTTTTTAGTGCCTCGAACTCGCTCTGTTGGCTCACGTAATTCGACCGATCTTTCGCTCGCACTCTAACCGATCCTCGAACCGATTATTAAACCCATGGAAGCATCGATCCACCGCGGCGGACTGCCAAACGGCTAGAAAAACAATTCCGCGGAATCGTAAAACCACCTCGACAAAAAGAAAGACCCTCATAAATAATCGGATATTTTGGGCGTAATTGTCCAAGTAGTCGGAGGAAAAGAAAAAGCGGACACGCCGGAGGTGTACAACAAGATTCCAAGTTTTTCGCGGAGAGCGGGACAGTGCTCGCGGGTGGTATAAATACAACGCTTGCGACGATGCCGGTCTCTGTGCGCACTTTTACTCCGGGCTTTGACAAACGCGGTGACCTACTCCATACATATACAAATGCACCAGTGCATCGTCATGGGACGTTTGGTGCGTCCACTGTCCACCGGCAGTATAGATGAATCTCGATTACTTATCGGTACAGGTGCGTACATACAGAAAATAATCCCCCTCACGTGCGTACTTTCACGCTGCAGCTGCCCCTGGGCCTCCTCGCCGTGGCAGTCTGCAGCTCCGTCCTGCCACCGGCGGTGCAAGCCAAGTCGACGTCGTCGTCGGGAGGGAGCTTGGCCAAGCACCGACAGGAGCTGGAGTACGCGGCCGAGTTGGCGGTGGAGCGAGCGGCCGAACGGGCAGCCGAGAGGGCCGTCGAAAAATCCCTCAACTCCGGGAACTCGTCGACAGTCACCGTCACCGTCAAGGAGTCCTACTCCCACGCCCAGAAAACGGCCGAGGAGGCCGCAGCCCCGGGCTCCGAGTCCACCCGGCCCTACGTCTACGACCGGCAGCACCGATACGAGGAGGAGCCCACCTACAGCGTCACCGAGGCCTCCTCCTCCGACTACGCCGAGGAGATGAACGAGTCCCTCGACTCGAGCACCGAGGAACAGACCACCGCCACTGGGAGTTTCGAGAGTACGAAACAGTCCACAGAGGAGGAGGAGGGTAGCAGTAGTCCACCCGCGGACTTTGACGACTTTTCCGGGGAGATGCTGGACGTCAGCGGGGAGTTTGGGCTGAGAAACACCGAGACCTTCTCGCGCTCGTACCACCGGCCCAAGGACGACGCGGGCTACGGGGCCGCCAGTGTGGAGGACGAGGAAATACTGAGGATGTACAGGGGCGAGGGTGGCTGGACGAGCTCGAGGCAGCGCGGCTGGACGAGGCACCGGCCTCTCTGGGACGACAGCCAGGGCCAGGGGAGCAGCTTCTTGGACGGGTTTTTCGACGACAACGACGGGGATGATAAGGAGGAGCGGTTCGGCACGAATAGGAGGATCATAAACCGGATGCTGCTGACGCGCCGGTCTATCGGTAACAACAGCAGCTACGGGACAGCCCTACCCGTGAAGCTGTACCTGACCATTCCCGCACCCTACGGCAAGGGACGACCCGACGATTACAAGGTATGGGCGAGTTTTCCTTACTTTTCTCCGCGTGCCACTCTGTGATTTTGCTCTGTTTTTTGTTCAAGATCAAGCAAGATCGGCTGGGATCGACGAGCTCGTTTGGAAGAAACAGAGCAGCGAGTACCGGCATTTAAGACGATCGGTTACTTATTTAAGAGACGTGTTTTGTGAGAAAACGAGAGTAATAACGAAAATTTGTAACGTAAATACATCAACCCTTGCTACTTTATTACCGATCGACACGTGCGGATGTAGTGGTTTGCACTCACCTGATGTAGGGAATGTTGGCGGGTACGTGGTACTTGGAGCCGGGATCAAAGTCGTCCTCGGATCTGAGCACGGGGGGCTTGGTCCCGGCGTACGCCTCCTTCAGCCGATGCCAGTGGCAGTTGAATTCGTTTCTGCCGATTTTCCCGCGGAACACGTCGTAACGCCACTTGTCCAGGGCTATGCTGTAGGGCAGCAGGACCAATTTTTCCATAGCCAGGGAAAACAAGTAGTTTATGTCGGCCGCGCGCTCGTCCACGAATTTGTTTGCCAAGCCGAGCATCTGCAGGTGCTTGGGCGTCGCCACGCTGAGGGCCACCGCTTCCCCCACAGCTTCGTGGAAACCTGTTCAATTTCATCGATGGTCAACCAAAGATGCTCGTTTTTTGATCATTTTCTTTACCACGTCCGCTCGATTTACGAGGCGAACGACCGACGAGCGAGAAAGCGATCGGCAGTGATAACGTAAACGCCGCGCGCGCTTTCGTTTTCCATTTTAATAGCGGAACGCGAGTGCCGTCTCCCCGGCGTGAAATTGAGACGTTAAATGGAATTAACGATCCAGTGTTGTACAAACATAATGACACGGTACCTGGGTTGGCGCCGTCCCGGAATTCCCGCGGCAGATGGTTGTAGCGCAAAAAGTAGTGGACGTGGGCCATTTCGTGGTGGACCGTTATCAGGTCCTTCATCGTTACTTTTGTGCACATTTTTATCCTAAAAACGTAGAAGAAAAGAAAAAAAAAGACAGTCTCACCCTCTTCATTCGTTTAGTTTTTTTCCCCCCAACTTACCTGTAGTCTATGCGGTTGCAAAAGTCCCAGGCGGAGGCTTGGCAGATGAAGGGCCGATTCCCGGGATCGATCAACTCACTGCCGGCCCAAAATTCCGGGGGTAGGGCGCTCAAGTTCATCGAGAGGAAAAAGTCCTCGCCCACGCGGAACATGTCGATCGGCGTGTACCCCTGAACAACAAACGCGTGAGATTTCCCACACTATACGGAAAGCATATAAAAGGTACAGTGGGACTCTTACTCGAGCTTGCATCTCGTGGGTAACGTCGAGGTAATTTTTCCCGGGATACGGCATAGTCATGTCCAATATGTTGGTCCATGACTGCGCCCAAATGTTACCTGGAAACATATTCGTATGATTGTACGGGCACTACTTATTAGTATTTCACATGATGTGTACGTATTATAGTATATGTATATACCCAGCACGTGGGACGGCAGCGGCGCGTGGCCGCTGATCTTTTCCGGCCCGTAGATATCGCGGAGCCTCTTTCTAATGTACGCGTGGAGCTCCTCGTAGAGCGGCTTGATCTCAGCCCAGACCTCGTCGATTTCTTGCTCAAAGTCGAAAGTTTCGTACGGGAACTGCCAGTAATCGGCGGCATCCGTGAAATCTGTGCGTCGGACGCGAAAAAGGGAAAAAATCGTTGGATAAATAAATACACCGCGACCGAGCTCCGATCGATATATATCTCACTTACTGTTGAGTCGCGCGGCTTCGTTGTTGAGATCGACCAACTGCTGGTACAGCTCCTTTATCTGCGAGCCGCTCCGGCGCCTCCACTCTGTCCACACCCACTGCAGCTCGTCCCAGTCCTTGCTACGGGCCATTATCTGCTGTATTTCTACGAATAATAATATACAAAGCCATCACATCTTATCAGTATGAATGATCTTTTGCGCGCAACTATATCGGTATAATGTATATGTATTGAATGCGTATGCATATATTTTACCTGGAAACAGGCGCAGGCCGCATCTAAGGGGCTCCTTGTAGGCGCATATCGTCGCGCTGTTGTATATGGACAGCATGTCGTTGATGACGCGATTGTACTGAAAATAAAAAAAAAAATAAAAAAAGTACGTGTAGTTTTGAGGGGGTCATTGGCAATGTGGGGCAAGTGGATTTAATCACCAACCCTGTCGAGCTGGTCGGGCGGTAGCGCAGCTGGACCGACGGCCGAGAGGTACCTGAGCCGTCGCCTCAGTGTAGCGTCCCTGACGGAGTTTGGGTCGATTTGGCTGACCTGCAGCCACGCCTGGAACTGGAAGTCCGCGTAGAGCCTCTGGGCTTGTAGCTGCGGAGACCAAACGATAATAAAAACAATGTAACTAGGCTCTATCGCGGGGAAAAGCGTTGTGCGTGCTAAGCAACGATATTATAATTTTTTTTTTGTTTTTTTTTTGTTTTTTTTTTTTTTTTTTTTTTCTTTCAGGGCACCTCGCACTCGTAGCGTTTCCGGAAGATTAGGTAATATCTGTATAGAGTTCAGAGTGTAACGTTTTAACGTTTTCCTTTTCTTTTCCTTATGCGAAAATCGTCGCTGCGTATGAGGTGCACGGCTTTAACGGTTTCGTCATAACTGTTGGCGATAACAGCTATTGTCTCGCAACCTGGTGTCGATGACTCGTTGGTTTGTTACATTTTTTAAAAGTAATCCATACACAGTGCAAAAAAAAGATTGGCTCGTCCGAGAGCAACGGGATATTGAATATTGAAAATAAGACAATTTAGAACTTTCATAAACTAAATTGGCTTTTTTTATAATATAAATGACGGATTTTTTTAAAATTATTTCTCTAATCATACCGATATCGTTTGAAAAAAAATCCAGTTTGCCATAAAAGACATTTATCAAACATCAATTTTCAGACAAATATTTTTTTAACCCCATCGTACGTAATTCAACTAATCCATCGACAGGTGGCCTAAAGAAATCACGAGCAACCGAGACCAATGAATATTTTCTAGTTGTTTGTGATGATTATATCTACCACTAGTAGTTGACCGGAAGATCGGTCCTTTTTTTTCTTCAATTTTCAATAAACTGCAGCTAGCAGATTGGCAAAATTGGTTTGATTACTTTGAAGTTATTAGAAATCAGGTCAATCGAGCCCGTAGCGAAGAGAAAAAAAGGTAAAAATTAAAAAGATAATCAAACGAAGGAGAAACGTATTCTCTGGAAAATGGCTTTCTAAAAGATAATTCGCTCCCCGGCAGGAAAAAAAGAGAGGGATAGAAAAAAAAAACGAGAAGGAGGAAGAGGGGAGTACTGACCGTCCGTGCCAATACATGTACACCCACGCCAGGTGGGTTACTCAACAGCCGTCGCGGCGATGAGACAATGGCAGCGCCTGAGAACGTTTCCCGCGACGCGAAAGACTCGTCTCCCGCGCCGTGTCAGGGAAACTCGCGGTCGCGTGCTGGAATCACCCGCGCATTTGAGGGAACCCGACTCGACGAGGCAGCAGGAGAGCGGGTCGAGGACTCGCCGAGATGCTTTCATTTTTTTCTTTCCTTTTACCATTTTCCCGATGCCCCCCCTCTCCCACCTATTCTGGTTTTTCGCACAATTAAAACCGCGCGCCGGACGCCTCGATGAAAAAAAAAAAGCCAAACGACACTCTGCTGCTGCGTATACGTTTACACTATACCATGGAGAAAAATTAATTAATGATTTGCGCTGCGGGTGTGTGCTTTGGCCCCCAAGGACAAAAGCACACAGGGTATCAAAAGTTGAGCTTGTCACGTTACTTTACGTGTTTTCTCGAGACTTTGAAATTGGCCAAATCACCGTGGATTAAACCAAATGACTTTTTAAAGTGTAATAGCATTTATTTTTCGTCACTTCACGATTTCTATCTAGACCGAAATAATAAAACCCAAGGGTTCCAAGGGGAGGCACGTAAAAACTTAACTTTTAACCGCAAAAGGAAACGATCGTATATCGTAAAGTCTCAAACTCTCTGAGACTCGACGAAAAAAAAAAAAAAAAAACAAATAAAATAAACTAACCGCTTGTAGTTGGGTGACCTCGTTGACGTTGGTCTCGTAGTTCCATTGGGCGGCGACGTTGTCGCTGCACCTCTGCGCCCCGACAAAGTCCAGCCCAGCCAGGAGATTCGCCAGGTCCACCGGAGGTGGTCGCCTGTCCGGATGACCCTCGTACCCATCGTCCCTCGGTGGTTGCGTGGGTCTCCTGTTCTCGAACCGGTCGTACCTGTCGTCCTGGGGATTACCGCCGTACCTCCGCCCCTCATCCCTGTCGTAGCCGTTGTCCTGCGGCAGCCGCCTACCGTCGTCCGGCTCGTACCTGTCCTCGACTCGCGTCAGCGGTGGCAGTCTCCTGCCGTCGTTTGGATCGTACCTGTCCTCGCGCAGGGGCGGCAGGTCCAGCTGGCCGGACGCATGGCTCACCACGAGGAGCAACAGGCTCACGACAACCTGCAAATCGTTGCCAACCGATTCTTAACACCCTCCTATCTCCTGTCGGGGGGGGGGGGTGCGTTATTTTTATTTTTTTTGTTTTTTCGCCGAAACTTTTGGGGTGACAGAGCCTATACACGAAAAATTTCGATCGCTCACTTGATCGAGCGATAGGGAGAAATTGACGCGTTATTTCCCGGCTCGACGCAATCGAATTTCCGACAACTCACCCCCGTACGGAAACGCGACACGAAAAGTACACGGGTGCCCGATGGGCGTTGTGATACGAAAGTTCGTTGGCATAGAGTTGAAAGGAAATAAAATACATGTGTACAGGGTGACATTGTGGTGGAGCACTCCTCCACCCCCCCCCACCGATAAGGGAAGGCCAAGGGATAAAAGCCGAAAGGGTGACTCGGTGAAAGCCAACGCGTCCATCATTCCTCTCGTGGATTTTTCCTCCATACTTATTCCGGTCTCCAGTGTAATATCCGCATAAAGTATTCAAAATTATCGACTTGGCTCGGAAAAAAGATTACGGGTAATGACGCAGTTCTAATCTGTTACCGTATAACTTAAAAATCAATATAAATCTCACTATGTGCGTCGAGGGCAACGGTGATGCAAGAGCTTGTTGAAAAAAAAAAAAAAAAAAAAAAAAACAGAAGAAGAAAATAACCGAAGATGCCTGCGCNCTTGCACACTCTGCACTGTATATACCCGCTTGGCGTATCTGTTGTACGCGAGAGCAGTATACAACGTATCGGAGTAATACCAGTGTGCACTTTCAGATTTCGTGATACGATCATTACGGAAAAAAAAAAAAAAAAAAAAAAAAACAGAAGAAGAAAAGCAGTAAAAAGGTAAACAAGCTCTTTGCATTTAAATGAAACATTAGCAAATAGTGGGTATATGGGTACAGAGGAGCATCATCCTATGGAGCTACGCGCGGAAACGTGACGAATTCATCGTCCCCAAGATAATGCCACGGTTTTTCCGAAGCAATAACTCGTGGATAATGATTTCGTGCGTTTTGAGCCTTGTACTGCTGATGGCTGTACAACTTGAAAAAGTATTGGGGGGGGGGGGGAAAGACAAGGAGACTTATAACGAGTCGTACAGCGGTGCAATCGCCTCCATGTATATACATACAGACGTATCAAAGAAAACACACAAATTGCGTGCAGAGAAGTAATGCGTGTCCTTTATATTTTTTATTATGCACTTTTTTGTTGCAAGTAACATTGGAGGAGTATATGTATGTACATGGCCTGCAGGCATATAATAAGCTGTGCCCACATGTATAACGACCGTCGTCACGTGAAATCTAGTGAAGCGAGAGTGCACGAGAGAGTGAGGCAGTAGGTACTAGCTTAACGCACCAGCGACTTTCCGTGTACGACAAGATGCATTATCCTGGACGACGGCTCGCGAGTGGGTATATCCACGTACGCTAGTTTTTCTGTATGTATATATAGATGATAGTGCACGCCTATAGACTGTTTTTCGCGTCCTTTACACTCTACATCCTCGTCGCCACAGATCCGCGCCAACAAGTTGCGCGAGGTCGCGACAAGTTACGTATTCCATGGGTTTTCCAATGCAACACTCTATATACTTTTGCTCTGCTTTGTCCCTCCCCCTTCTTCTTCGTCTGCATTAGTACAGGAGAGTCCGAGAATTCCTTTCTCAGTACTCATAATAATTTTCGCGTGATGTAACTGGTGATCGGGGGGGCGTTTGTCGTACATTTTAATGATTTATATAGTTTTCGGTGGCTATATGTACATGGGTAAACAATTACATTCGTCCCCGTGTCTCTCCGATCGGCAACTTACCAGGTGCACCCTCCGGCGATCGGCGGTGGCCGCGAAAACTGGCCCGCGCACCACCTCCATTCGAGGTGTCTTCCTTGGGACCCGCACCGGAATTCCGGAAGCTCCCCGTTGGCGCACTCGATCCCTCGTCGGGGGATTACGGTAATTCAAACTCCCGCGCACTCCGAACCCAGTGAGGTTTGACTAAAAAGTACTTTTCGAAAAAAAGGTCAATCGGAGACAAGAAGGGGGTAAAAAAAAAGGAGCCCTGGAACTTGCACCACGCGCACCGCGCGATCAACGAGTGTCGCGACGAGGTGTACGCACAGTACAAAGGTGTGGACGAGCCGATCGGCTGTTCGCTCCTACGTACAGAGTTGTAAACTAAAAGCTTGGTGGGCCCGCGCGTATACATTTATCCCTACGCCTCGGGAGAGACGAGCGACACGCGGGAGGTCATCCGCACACGCACGCCGCGAACGGGGGAGTGGGAGATTGGCGCAGAGTACACCTGTTGTCATCGCGTACGTATGTACAACGTACACATATAACCCGACAACAACTTGTTACCACCACCGAACGTCTTTTCTCCCCCCCCCCTCCCAACGGAAGCTCGCGCGAGGGGAGCCAAAGCTCGGGCTTTTTCTTGTTGTTCCATGCTTTTAGGGGACGATTGTACGTTCAAGCCCCACTTGGTTGCCAAAATCGATACCAAAACGGTACGTGTATACCTGAAAGGGTTGCCTATATGATGTACGCGGTACAACGTTGATTCATACGTGTCGAAGGGACGAACGACGTACGATTGAATTTGGGTCAGGAGCGACAGGAAAACATCACCGAAAGAAACATATTGTTGGGCAATAGTGGACAAATTTTTTTTTTTTTTTTTTGGTAAAATTTGATTAAACGGGCGCACATCGATGATATCAAGTCAGTCGATCACACCTGTCATTTTATGAAAATAATCATACGTTATATACCATCGCATGTTATAATCACCAGCTATCGAGGCCTAAATTGCCGTTCACGTCATTCTCGCGAGTGCTCATTTTTCATACAAATTAAATCTCCAATTGAGGAGACGATGGCCGATGCATTGGATTATCTGCATAATTCATCCCATCCAAACCGAGATTTAATTGATGTTTCCCTTTTTTTTTTTTTTTTTTTTCACACCGTGCATCGTCTTGACTATACCAAATGTCTCAACAATTTCACTGCTGATTTGTAAATCATACGGTGATGCTAAGAAAACTTTTCGAAAGTGTTAATAGCCTAAAAGGGTGGTCTAATACGAGTCTCACCAAACCCACGGCACGCGACTCGTACGATTTTCTCGCTGGATTTCACGCAGATTCCCAGCGAGGCGATAAAAAACAAGAGAATTTCGTTCCCACCGGTGGGCCTAGTCCAAGGTCCCGCCGCGCCACGAAACTGCGGAAGAAAAGTCGGAATTTCACGTACAAACGATACGGATGAAGAAAAGAAAAAAAAAGTGGAAGCCGAAGCCTTACGCTCGAGTTTCGGAAGCAGGAAATCAAAGAGTCTGTAATATAATGTGGAGCAAAGGTGGAAGAAGAAAAAAAAAAAAAAAGAAACCTAACACACACAAGAAGAGCGAGTGAGGCCGTAAGGTGGCCTCCGCTCCTATAGCGAGTTCCCACGTTACGCGGGGAGGAGCAACCGTGTGCTGTAAATTACCATTGTGATCCTTACCGATTTCACGACGCAAAACAAAGCAACCTTCGCTCCCCGACTCGAGAAAACTCGGGATTTTTTTTTCGCCAATCTGACTAATTTTTTTGTCCCACCGGTCGTTTGATTCTTCTTTTGATCGTTGCTATATCATCAGGTACATACCCACACACTTCAGTGATCAATCTATGCGTGACTAATCCCCGAAAAAAAAAAAAAAAAACACGTGGCGATACAATAACAAAAACGACGGCAGAGTTTAATTGTACCGCGGTGACGTGATCACCTGCACTATTTTATAATCAATCTTGAGAACGGGTATACGAGTCGCTCGGGGTCCCAAATGTACGTTCACACACGCAAGCCGGGATTTTTGACCGTCAGAGTAATAACATTGGGAAAAATCCTCAAACACACTAACAATGGAGACAAGGTAATGCGTACACACGATCGAGCTCGTCCGATTGCGAGATTACGGATTGTTTTGCCGGATCGTCCAAAAGTTGACATCACACGTATATATACATTATATATACCCACTTGCTTATTAAACTGGGCCAGCGCCCTTGTGCGCTTGTCACACGTGCCCTCTTCCTCTCGGCCGTGACGTAAATCCCGCGGGTTAACGCGCCGTATTTTGCATCGCGTACTTCTAAAAATCCACTTACGCGCTTGTACACATGTAGGTAAAAGCACTTGCGAAAACTCGTTTTGGCTCCACGTACATCCATGGGAAACAGGGATCGGCCCGACCTTGACTCGCTGAAACACATTTTAACCATTTCAATGTCTCAGCAACTTGTTCGGGCGTACTCGCGACTACCCTTTTTTTTTTTTTTTGTGGCTCGAGTAAAACTAATTCCATCGACAAATAATGTTAGTCGTGGTTTCTTTGTTCGTAGAGGCGTGTAGCTGGTGCTCTTAAAGGGGCACAACCGGCGATAAAAGGCCATTTGCATATGAATGAAGCCTCTCGCTATTTTCGATCGTGATGCGCTTGGTTTTTTAGCGACCGTCATTATTATCGTTTCATTACCGAGCGGTTAAAATATATGTTGCGTTTAGTGCGTCTCGCTGCAATGGAATTTACGTGTATAAATAACGAGTTGTTTGCACGACAAAACGCGAAACGAACGAAGTAACATAAATAAATAAAAAAAACGAAAAATCATAAATAAATAAACGAAACGTCCAAAGAATACATGCCTTCGAGATTGATTATCAGTGCCGGTGATGAGCGCGACGAGTGAAAAATTAAAAAAACACAAACAATGCGTGTATTTATTTTTAGTACGCGTACTCACTAGTTGGAAAAAAAAAAAAAAAAAATGTTGTTTTTGTCGTAAAACTTGCAAGAGGCAATAGAGAAAAAGAAATGGAGAGGAGGAGGAAGAGAAATGAGCCACGGTGCAAATTGCCGCGTCGCTGATTCACCGTTTAGCCGATCCTTATTTTTTATATATCTCCGTCCCCTGAATAATTGCACTCAATTGCAGCCATTAAGCATAAATGCACCTAAGCGTGTGTGCTCTCTATTCCAGAATCCAGCGTGCATACCTATGCACCTCGATTTAATTAGCCGGTTCACACGAAGCACATGGATATATAATACACCCACGAGCGCGTCTCGACGGCAAATCGTTTTATTGGCGCTAACTGTGATGTAAAGGCGCGAGCGATTCTCGTCACTGTACTCGGTGCACTGCATGCGAATATCCAAAGCATAGTTTTGGCAGATGAAAAAAAAAAAAAAAAAAAAAAAAAAAATGCATACTTCAAACAAAGATTTGCAATTTTTCGAATAAAACAGCTGCTTTGATTTAAATAAGATGAAAAAAAAAAAAAAAAAAAAAAAGAACTTTCAACCCTGCGTGTATGCCAGCACGTACGTCGTGATGTTGATTAATAATACCCCTTTTTTTTTTCTCTCTTTGTCAGCTATAATGCGTGTGTACCATTGCGAAAATCAAACGAGAAATGGGGACGACGCTGCACCACCGTGATGAACTCGACGATTGACACCGGCTCGGCCCATTGTTTGTCGCGAGTATTCTTTTCACCCCGTGCGAGTTGTGCCACTGTCCTTTTATTCTCGAATTCCGTGGATTTTGGAAACTTCAATTACCTATTTGGTATACCACACGTATTGTTTTTTTACCCAACGCGTGCTCGCGAGATCGGCTCATCTGCATGCCCAATTCTCGGACTTTCGTTTGAATTAGAGAGGCAATCTCGAGGAACCATCCGATGAGAGAAAGAGAGTCCGATGTACTTATGTTATACACACGCTTTCCCCCGAGAGGTAGCCGGAATTGTTTTTCTTACCACCAAGTCTCGGAGGAGCGTCTTGAATTCTAATTTTGTTTTGTTTCGCGTTTTGAAAAAATACCATGCAATATACGACAATGATCGCGTGACGCGGCCCGGGATTATTCATTTTCGCATGACTATGTGATTTCCGGTCGCCCCACAACATATTCACCACATATATACGGTTGAAAAGACAAGTGTACGTTATTGTTGTTCCTTTTTTTTTTTTTTTTTCTATATGTAGATTAATCGTTGGGTGAGCGAGATTTTTCCCTTTGATTCTCTTTTTTTTTGTTCGCGTTTGACTCATTTTCATCACAGCACGTGCGCCGAGACGATTTCTCTCCCGATCGTTCGGACTTACAATCAACTACCAACTAGATGTACGAGCTGGAGTATATTATGTATAGACAAATCATGAAAAAAAAAATAGAGTATTCGTCCCGGAAACAGGGAAAGAGTAAGGAGCCACACGCTTGGAAGCAAGGCTCGCGTGAGGCGGCCTCCCTCGCCTCGGCCACGAGAGTCGCATTCCGCGCGAGATGTGTCGCGCAGGTAAATACATAAGAAAAAAAAAAAAAAAAAAAAAAAAAAAAAAAAAAAAAAAAAAAAAAAAAAANGAGTCTCACCAAACCCACGGCACGCGACTCGTACGATTTTCTCGCTGGATTTCACGCAGATTCCCAGCGAGGCGATAAAAAACAAGAGAATTTCGTTCCCACCGGTGGGCCTAGTCCAAGGTCCCGCCGCGCCACGAAACTGCGGAAGAAAAGTCGGAATTTCACGTACAAACGATACGGATGAAGAAAAGAAAAAAAAAGTGGAAGCCGAAGCCTTACGCTCGAGTTTCGGAAGCAGGAAATCAAAGAGTCTGTAATATAATGTGGAGCAAAGGTGGAAGAAGAAAAAAAAAAAAAAAAAAATGTGGAAACGCCGAAACGCATGCTCGTCGCCGCCGAAGCTATTGTTCCGAAAGCCGATGCGCCGAGGGTCGACTGTATACGGAGGTTTTGTATCTTGCACTTGTGACTGGCTCTTAGAGTTGCTGGATCAGTTGAATTTTGGGGTGGAGGTTTTTTTTTTTTATACATGTTATCGCCTTGGGACGATCTTTATTTTAAATTTTTGAGATGAAAAAAAAATTTCCAAACTAAATCAAATAGAAACCTAAGTGGATTGAGGGGCTCACACTTGTGATGGAGAAACAGTTGACCTCACCTAAAAACATTATACTTCACCTATCGATAGAAACTACAATTTTCTACAGGATCAGTAAAGTTGATTTTTGGTTTAACAATATACAACTCGAAAAAAAGTGATCCGTGATAAAACTAGTTGCTCGAGTATCCTCAGTTGTAAAAAACACGGGTACTCCGTTGTAACGAGGCACCACTGGAAAGAAAGTGAAAAAGTAGGCCGCACTTTAATGAGTAAAAGGAAAAAAAGGCTGCAAGTGCCGAAGAAATGAAAAAACGCCCGGTTCGCTCGAAATATCGAAAAAAAATACGTGTTTTAGTATAAGCAAGATTCGCCCCTTGATTCAGAGGCCACGATGTGTTCATTCATGAAGTAACTAACGATAATAACCGATGAATGGCACGTCATTAATGAAAAAACATCCATACTTACTCATCTCATTCACGATTTTTTTTCCCTTCCGCATCTGTGTTATTCATCGCCGACTAATTAGGCACGCGAGGCACAACGCGGATAATCGACACAACAGCTCATCGAGTGATTCAACACCAGGGCGGTCGATCGGTAAGTAAATCGGTGGTCGTCGAATTGCAAATTAAAAGGCGCAGCGAAAACAAAGCATAAATCAACTGTAGCAACTCGGGCGTACAAGTATACCTACGGGCACGTTACACCCATTACAACACACGGTTGCGTTACATCTGGTCACGTCTCTCTCTCTTGTATCACTTACGGGCGAGTGTAACATCTTCCACGTGTGCGCGCGCTTTTGTTTTTTGTGGCACACTTACGCGCGCGCGGCTAATTAGTATTCCTCCCGGCTGCGAGCCGAAACTTTAATCTTCGGACGAGTAGTATGTATACATTATGTGGTAGCCGCAACGCCCGATGACAAACGCAAAGTGCCCACGTTGAACGAGTTTAACTTCGAAGCCGTGTATTATTATTATTTTATTTTTATTTTTTTTTTTTTTACTACTTGCCGTACAGCTGTCAGGATCGCTCGCGGATTACACCGATTCTCCGTCCCGTCGAGCTTATTTATTGGCCCCGTTTTCCTTTGTTTTCCTCTTATTTGTTCTCCTCAATATGTTTACCCATCCCTGCACACGCGATTTTTTTTTACTCCCGCTAAATCGGTGACTGTATTTTTCAAACGCATAACGCCAAGGGTGATAAATCCTGGGGACGTCGTAAACGCGCGCGCGTGTCAATAAGCGGTGGAGACCATTGTAATGCTAATTATAATTGCCGATTGGCCGAGTGTGTCCAGCCGCGTGCTCCGCCAATCCTGGTGATTTAAGAGGAGTGTAAAAAAAAAAAAAAAGAAAAATAAATACACATATAACTAATCAGCAGAGGCAGGTGCTTGCGCAACAGGGCGAGATAAGTGCGTTTGTCACGTTCCGATTAGAAGCTCCGCTTTCTCGGCTGTAGTGGTGTATATATTATATTATTATATACTCGTACGATTCCCAAACTCGAGTTTTTCCATATTTGGCCTATACCGGAGGCCCTTATGTATATTTACGTTGTGCGGGTGCGTTGCGCAGTTTTTTGCCGTTGGTAACGGCGAGATATAGCCAAACAATGCCTCGCAATTACGTACACCTGTATCTGCCGGTTGAGATAAGGTGACGCGCGCGACCGCAAATCTCACGCATTTCAAGTATCTATACGCATGAGCGAGAGGGAGGGAGAAAATCAAGTGTACATAAGCAACTTACTTTGTACGATCTCTAACCCCTCCACGTGTGTATTTTTTGTTAAGCTTAAAATTTTTTAGGCACGATGCGCAAGTGTTATCATTATCAACTGTAGTTGAAAAATTAACCGTGTCGCAACTATTACAACTAGAAATCGAATCCGTGCCCCACATCTTTTTAGACTGCAGTATCAGAAACGCGTTTTCTTCAACCAAAAAAATTATTTACACAAAGGATATTCACTAGAGTTATTGTCAGTGCAGATCCTTGCCGAATGTAATTTTTTTTTTTCTTGAGACTTTTTATTCTTTATTTCCTACAAATGCTCGTCTAACTTATACTGGCTGTTTGACTCGCAAAAAAAAAAAAAAAAAAAAAAAAAAAAAAATGCGTACATTTGCACGCTTAAATCTTCTGTTACCTGCTGCTTGAAAACAATTCCAGGCAGAGAGAATAATAAAATTATGCGCATACAGCAAGGCTGCATCAGTGGAGCGACAACAGCCAACATATTATACTATATGTTTTTTCCTCCTTCCACTTCCCACTTTTTTTTTTTTGCTACTTCTTCTTCGCTGCCTGTACAAACACTCGTTCTACATAATAATGTGCTATATACGCTCAATGCTCGAGCGTGAGAACAAGCTTCGGCCATCGTCACCGTACCTACTTATCTCGAGCTCTATTAGTGCGATTACACCAAGAGCGTGCAGCGTAAAAATACGCACCAAATGCACACTCGCGTGTCACTTACTAGTTACATTTATGTCGGTGATGGTGCCATAGATCCTCGCACGCGCTGTCGATTCGATGCTTTCGCATCTTCCGTGTGATCCGAGATTTTTTATTGTCTCATTTATATGTACAGTACTTAATTTGCGTATTGGAGCAAATACAAAGAAGAAAAAAAAGATACTTCTCACTGAGCGACCCAATTTTTTGAATCAAAGAAAATTTCTTACCCTCATTCCGTTAAATATTTTCTTTTAATTGAAACAAATTTAGTCGATCCAAAAAAAAAAATTTCGTAAAACTAAATGAGAAATTCGTAATTAAAAAAAGAAAATTTTAATTTAATAAAATATTATTTTCAATTAACTTATATTTTTTTACTCATAAGAAAACATTTAACAGAATGAGGGTAAAGAAATTTTCTTTGATTCAAAGAATCGGGTCGCTCAGTGATATCAATATTCCGATATTCCAAGTTCGGATTTCGAAAAATTCAACTATTGCGAGTCACTAGTGGTGAAGTTGAAACCAAAGAGTAAATTAAATTTCATTTAATTGATTTGCCGCTCCGATGCAACAACAACACACTTGACATTCGCTCTGCTCGTGGATACACCCTGACGTAATCTCTGGTGAGCATTGCTATGAATTTTATTTTCCACGCGAACGTAAAACTTGCGCTCTCGCAGCCCCGTGAGCCAACATCGCACACCTATAGGATTTATTGCAAATAAACATTTCCAAACAGCTCTCCACCGGGTGTACATGCAACGTAAGTATATATGATAACACGCCACGAAAGCATCGGCAAATTTTTTTTTTTTTTTCTCTCGATGCTGTGCGAAAACAATGAGCGGCAAAACAGCTTGTTTTTAGCGTTGCGACTTTCGCGTCCGAGGATGTATCCAATTTGCTTTCCATCGGCACGTGTCATATAGGCTCGAGTACGGGAAATCAGCGGGAAATCGGCAAGCGCGCGTGGATTTACGATAGACGGTATAACTCAACGAGCCGGCTAATAGCACAAACAATTATCCGCGCGAATCACAGCCTCCGAACTGTCGGCGCCGCCCCTCATTAGTGCATAAACGTATGGCTCGTGTGCGTGTGTATGATGTTTAATGCGCTCGGGAGCGGAGAGCTGTTAATGCTGTTTGTGTGTATGCGTGTATGCATACACGCGTGTTTATGGGAGAGAGAGAAAAAAAAAAGGGAACGGCTTGCTCGTGCGCGAAGGAAAAAAAGGTGATCTCTCCTCCATCTCGTCTGCTCTCGATGTGATTGTAGTTTTTTTTTTTTTGTACTTTAAAAGTAAAGTATAAGTGACACCTGCATCTCAGTGCCAAGAGACAAATTGTCCCGATGTATCTCTCTTGCCGTGGTGGAAAAGTGCTTGAAAGTATCGTCAAAGTAATTTTGATGGAGGGAAATTTTGTCGCGAGAAAAGGATGGATTTCACTGTATAAACATACTCCCAAAGCCGCTGATTAAATTTTTATATGAATATACTCATATCGTGTTGTATTTGTTACATCAAACTAGCTCTTGGAAGATTCCCCGTACTGTTGAATGGAAAATTGTAAAATGTACACTCAAGTGCAAATCATTGTATTTTACCAATAATAACTGGTCGCTTTATATGGTTGATGTTGTAAAATGTTATTTAAAAATTAAGGTTTTACTCTGTTGTATCGAATTTGTATGGGATAAGCAAACTCCTCCGATCGGATTATCCTGTGGTACAGAAACGACGCCACCTTGCTACGACTCGGTGAGCCTGTACGAGTGGCGGCTCCACCGATAATATACTACTTGCGCACAACAAAAAGTGGTAAATGAAAGGAAAATTCACTCTCTGCTCTATGCTCGGTATGGTATGCTCGCGTTTGCGCATGTTTTTGTAGTTGCTAGATTGAAAGGTAGAATTCGCTAGTCGTGAAAATAATATTCAACAGTACACAATTCTTATCGCAACTTCATGAGGCCGTGAGCAATGTAGGGATTACTTTGCGAATGATGATCGATAAAAAAAAAGAATTTGTTTTTTTTTGCAGTAAATCAAATGTTTTGCTTCTTAACAATCGGTTGCAATCGGAGCTAACGACTCGGGCCAATCAATTAAAATTTGGCATTTTTCGGTAAACTTCGATCATTAAACTTCAATACCCCCGAGATCAAATAACAGCTTATCTCGGAATCACAGGCTTTACTCTCATTCGCATTCCATTGCAGATAAGATCGATCAAAAGCCTTGCACACTCTGCACTGTATATACCCGCTTGGCGTATCTGTTGTACGCGAGAGCAGTATACAACGTATCGGAGTAATACCAGTGTGCACTTTCAGATTTCGTGATACGATCATTACGGAAAAAAAAAAAAAAAAAACATCAAATCCACCGAGATCACATCGCGAGCTCTTGTAGCCCGCGTATAATTCACGGGGAAGTCAAATATATTTTACTCCTGTAGTGATCGATACAAAGTTTTAATCGACCGCGTGTATGTGTTTTCACTGTATCGATGGAGAGAAAATCTCTGAGGCGATGCGGTCCAGGAGACTTGCTTTTCTCATAGCTTCCATCGATTTTACACTTGCATTACTTTACATCAAATATCTGCGAGCTATTTTAATCTGAATAGCCCAAAGTTACCGTAAATGACTAAGTAGAGGAAATAAGTTATAATTGTAATGAAATAATCTGAATACAAGCTGTCGTGACGATAAATTGGTCTACGTGAGAGGAGTTGTTGAAGTATCATTTTTTCATTTATTTTTGAGAAATAAGGTCAAATGTATTATGAAAACAAAGGCCAATCCAGTGTGCGGTTTACCCGAACGTCTCGTGTGACAGGTGAACTGACATTCACTTTGCCCCAGACAGGTGCTTATTTTGCAGGAAATTCTGTTTTTTTTTTTTTTTTTTTTTTTTTTTTTTTTTTTTTTTTTTTTTTTTTTTTNGTCTTGAGTGATAAAATTAAAACGATAATAAACCAGCTATCTCTAATGATTGCTTACTTCTTAAAAAAAAAAAAAGATCATGTTTAATTTTTTCAAAACAAGCCCTCATAACACATAATAACCATTCTTTTCTTTGTAAATCAACGTCTTATTATTTTTGTGGGATCGATGATGAAAACGATAAAAATGTTATTACAATAATTTCATGAAGACTTATTATAATAATAATAATAATAATAATAATAATAATAATAATAATAACAATCATCT
The DNA here is from genome assembly GCF_000648655.2 of Copidosoma floridanum. Next base: position 1,517,417 of record NW_019379499.1, read on the forward strand.
GAGAGATCAGAGTGGGTAATAATTTTCGATAAGAATCACGAAAAAAAAAATGTAATTATCGTGTACAAAGTGAATAATTTTCTTTTCATTGCGTTGCTCATGCAGTGGCAGCAGAGGCGAGTTATTGTTATCATCATTTTTTTTTTCTTCACCTCGATCTCACAGTGACACAAGGATCGCAAGGCAAAGCTTTGGCAATCCCACCTTTGTATATACCGTGTGGTATTATCGCGTCAACTGATCGAAAAATCTGCAGGAGGTGACGTGAGAAGTTGGGAGAAAGAGCGGCGTCGCATCAGCGGAAGTAAACATTTTTCGAGTTTCCGCTTTGAAAATAGTTCACGGACGTGAAACGGCAGCGCTTTTGATGACGCATCGGCGCTAATTGTTGGTTTATTACGGAAACGAGTCGATCGGCCGATCAATTAGCCAAATGTTACAGCTTTTCGGAGGCCGTATCTTTGCCTTCGGGTGACGCGTGTTTCTTCTTCTCTTGCTTTTTTTTTTTTTTTTTTTTTTCAAGAGAGAAAACGTAAGTATATATGATAACACGCCACGAAAGCATCGGCAAATTTTTTTTTTTTTTTCTCTCGATGCTGTGCGAAAACAATGAGCGGCAAAACAGCNTTTTTTTTTTTTTTTTTTCAAGAGAGAAATCAAAAAGCAATACAATCCATTCACAGATGATTGTTCTAGAGCGCAGTGTGTCGCTGAGATTAACAATGTTGTGTGAATCTATACACGATAAATCATGTCAATTAAAGCTCATCTAGCTCTTTTTTTCATCACTTTTAATTTTTAATTTTGATTCTTATTTTAAGATATAATACATGACAACGTTGAGCTTTGTCGTCCACTGACCGATCAACAATCGATCGATGCTTATTCATCAGCTCGAATATATATATATATATGTCTGTGATTTTCGCTAAAAATATGCAAAGTAACGATTTCAAAAATTTACAACCTTATTTTCCAAGGCAATTCATCAAACTCCGTTATATTGTGTTGTGGTATATACATACCTATCGGCGTCGAGTTACGTGCCACGCGCTGGTGATTCATTGCCTTCCCCGTGAAACACTTCAAGTTCGGATTTTCTTATGGTGTACGGGTACGTAAAATATTACCCTTCATTCAGTAAATTACCAACTGTAGTAACGTAAATTTCAAGTTCGCCGGAATTGCTCCGTTAGATGCGGAAAAAATCAATTAAAAATCGTGTTTTCCCCAGTTCAGGTGCACCACACTGTTGTTCAGTCTTTACGGTGTCTATAAAAATCACTCGACAGCAACATCCTGTTTAGACGTGAATTCAACAAATGGAGACATTTATCATAAAAAAAGAAAAAAAAAAAAAAAAAAAAAAATAGAAAAGTACAATTGCGCTGCACGCAATTAACAAATGTAAAATTTTTATACTATAAATATATTTACCCATATTTTTTTAAAAATTTCGACCACTGCCAAAAAAATAAAGTACGATCACCCGATGGAGAGACAAGGTGGATTTCAACAAACCCAAAGGGTTGAGATCCGCGATAGCGATTTCTACATCGTGTTCTCGCGATAAACGTATATCAATCAACCCACGAAACAATAAAGTACACCCGCGCTACTAAGCGTGCCGTAAAAAATATACGAGTGGCCCCTCGATAACGTATCGATCGAAAAGTCCTGCACTGAAAACGTACTAGATAAAAAAAAAAAAAAAATCGGCGAGGGGAGGGGGGACGCGAACACGTAAGATCGTGGGAAGTCGATATGAAGAGATTTGGCCTCAGCGGCCGGCCTCTCGGTGCTTCTGGATTTATAGGAAACGTTTCGCGCGGCCTTCCTTTCGAGGAACCCCGTGACCATCGTTAACACACTGCCAAACTGGTGCAGTAGAAGCAGCGATCGGCTGGGAAGGGGGAGGGGGATGTAAGGTCGAGAGTCTTTTTACTGTTCTTCAAGGATTCGGAAGGCCTGCATTTGTATGGATATACATACATATATGTACGCACCGGATGGTATCCTTTCTACTCTCGTATATTTACTATATGTGTATATACCGAACGTAAAGAATCGGCGATCGCGCGCGTGCACACCGGCACGTATACGCTCCGACGCTGATGTTGCAGCAGCACTTGGATTTTTTCCTCGTGAAAATTATTATATTATGTGCTCGATTAAACAGCTCACTTTTACGTATAGATATACACGTATGGCGCGTATCAAGTGTCAATACGAGTTTATAGTATAATGTAGCGCTGCAGTGGACTTTTAATATCGACTGGACAAAAACTTGAAATTCCCCCATTATGCAAATCTCTCACAGTTTCCAAAGAAATTTGCGACACTTTGGATACGACTACACATATGGCTTTTGGGATGAAAATTTCCTAATTGCATAAATGTGTATACAAAAATTCAGGTTGAAAAAAAGGTATATACACAGTTGTTTTATCAACCTGCGCCGCGTGAGCGCATAGATATTTTACCCTTAAAAGAAGCCGGGCGCGGCAAAGGACAATTTTTCCTCTCCGCATGGTTATATATGAAAAAAGAAAAGAAGAAAAAGAAAAATAATGCACACGGTTCACGGGAGGATAATCACTCGAACAGGGTAAAAAAAGGCAGTATAATCGCTGGAGACAATGAAGATCGATGACGTTGATCGGCGCATACGGGGAAAGTACGTACAGCGCGAAGGAGATAAAAAGACGCGCGGCTCCCGTGACGCGGGATCCCGAAGATCGGGCAGTCATACATAGTCAATTCCGAGTTAACGGATGTTCCGCTCGCGCGCGCGATTATACAACGCAAGATTGCGCCTGCGTGACCATATAGGGGCAAAAGTGGGGAGGGGGGGGGGACATATAGAGACGTCACATCTTGTGATGCTGCCCGGTGGCGAGGAAAAAGGCAGGTATACCTATATGTATCGCAAACACGGAGATTCACAGGCGCATTAAAAAGCGCTAAACGCGCGCACAGCTGGACGGAAGGTTCGTACACTTGTATGCCTGTATACCTCGGGCATGAAATTAAAATTTTACGACTTCACCAAAGAGTTTGAATATTTCATGCGGAATCGGAATCTACGATTACGTGGCTGCTGACGCGTACAGTGCATGGGTGTACCTATTATGCGTGCCATTATCCGCGTCTAGGTGTCCTTGACTTGTCCTGCTCTGGGGTGTTTTAATCGGTAGGTATATAAGTATGCACGTGTATGTCGTTGCAATCGCATGCTCTATTAATTGCAGATTGTTACACTTTGACGGTGGGGGAAAAAACTCTACATGGTATATAAATATGTACCATGTTATAATGTATGCATATGTATAACAGCGTGCCTGGCATTTCCTTTGATTGAAAATGCGAAGCCGCGCGTGAATGAAATAGGCGAGCTGATATACAACAAGCTGCATGGTGGACGTATCTATTACATAAAACTCACTTTAGATCGATAATATATACATATGTCCCCGCAATGGGCTATATGTATATGGGTACTATTGTCGATACTGTATACGTGACACGTGAATTTGTACGTGCCAGTTAGACGTTTGCGTTTATAATGTAACAATGGATTTTAAACATTTATCTATCCCTTTTACCACACCGATCAAGAACTGGACTGTTACTATACTTACAAGTACGTTATGTATATTCGAGCTACGTGGATACCAAAATGTATTCGGGATAAAATTACCGATCAGCGAAAATGAAAAAATACAAGTTCTCGAATTCTTAGGTAGCAGAATATAGGGGAGTAGACCCCTAGGAATTATCGGCGAAAAATGCTCGACGTATATACACCCGCTTTGCACTAAACCAACCCAACTTAAATGAAAGTTATATACGGAATGCAAGAGCCTATCGCTCTACATGTAGGTATACATTATGTGCACTTATGGATCCGGCAAGTAACAACAGCGCATATATTTTATGTATGTATATATATAACGCGTGAATGCGTAAATCGCATCGGAGCCGAGACACCTCGCGCAAGATGCGTTTGACATTGAAGGCATTCCTTTGCGCTTCAGGTGCGTATACACTTACTTAGTTAGTCACCCGCAACATATCGATGTACTATCCCGCCACTGGCTCCCTACCAGTTATACATATATAGGTATAATGTGCGTAGGTTGGGAAACGGTGCTGTCACTCACTCTCGCTCTTTTGTTACGTCAAGCGCGGATAATTGCACGTTACTACCCCCCCCCCCCACTCCTCCCGCCTCTTCGATCTGGATTAATTTTAAAATTTTAATTAGCCATAGAGCTGGCTCGCCGCGTTGACTCGAAATGCAAGTATTTTCCGTGAAAAAGAACAAAGTGCCTCTTTAATGGAATTTTCTCAAAAAGCGTCGGACAATTTCAACCCGTGTATACGGGAGAGCAGGTACGTTTGGTACCGCCGATGCCGAAGGAAAAAAAAAAAAAAAAAAAAGAAATGTCCATATCAACGGTGTTTTATGCAACGCTGGCATTTGTGTATATATTATACCTTGTGTTTTGTTATCTGACGCTCTTGTACGTGTATGCATATTATGCAGGAGTCGAGCCGACTTTCTCTTCTAGATCAGTTTTTTTTTTTAACTTCTCTTTGAAACAAAGCATATGCCTATACGGTGTTTGGTGGTTAATCGCCATAAGCTATACGATTCCCTCGTCGAAGGACAAAAATCCTGTGTACATATGGCACTGAGGGCCTTATCTGCAGCTTTTGAGGTTTTACGATTCACGCGGCAATGAAATTTTTCACGCAGGGCGAATAATGTCGTGACGTAAAAGTATTATTTAACGAGTCATTAGGACCTTACGAGCGCACGTGGTATACACGATAAGCTTTCAATAAAGCTCTTGTGTAGGTATAACTCGTTGAAAAAGTAAAAAAAAAAAAAAAAAAAACAAAGGACTCTTCTGCTGCGCTTCCTCTTTTTTTGAATCAGTGCCATTTTAACCGTTGCTGAACGCGCGATAAAGAGACGAATAATAAAATTTTAAGACGTCTTTCCTTACTTTTGCAAAACCATGAAGCTCCGTGCCCACGATGGAAATAAGGAACTGCTCGTTGCCGATAACTCGGAGAGCACGTACGCGCGCGGCCTTGTAATTGCGATGAATTATTATAATCACCGAATGGGAGCGCGTCAGTTCCGTTTTTATTTGTTGTTACGCAGGGAGCGGGAAGGGGGTGCACTCGGGATGATGAAACTTGAGTTTCAAACTATCAGCCGAGTAGAGGAGGAGGAGGAGGAGGAACAAAGGATGAGCATTAATTTTTTTTTTTTTTATCCTCCTCTCCGGGTTCTTTTATTGCGAGAAGCCATTATACGTATGATTGTACGTTTTTTTCTTCACGCAATCCGCTTCACCCGGTGCGTAAGAGACAGCGCTAGCCGTTCATTTTCAATTAATGATGTAATTAGCCGATGCGCGCCGTAATAATATGTACACACGAGGTGATATTTCATGCACCTGTACGTGGGTCCATTGTATTAATTATACTTGTATGCAAAAGGTGCTATCGTGTAAGGACACGCCGGGCGTATGACGCAACTGCGGTAATTTTTTTTGTTTCATATTCTCGGTGCGCTTAATAACAAGAGATACCGCGTGATTTTCAGCGAGGCGGGAAAATCGGCATTGGCGGGGTTTGTTGACTCTAATGGGCCGGCTAATTGAACAAAAATACACCAACGCCAACAACAAAGACTCGGCCTTCGAGGCGTGCAAAAGCGAACGAATTTTTTTTTATTCTCTCTCTCTCTTCCTTCTTTCGAACAGGATGGAGATGAAGACAAAAAAAACAAATAGATGAAAAAAAAAGCCCAGCGCAACAGAAGGCCGGAAGCTCGAAGGCCTCTCTCACTCTCACCCGTACCCGAAGGCAACTGCAAGTATAGGAACAAATTCGCGCTAAGGGAGCCGTCCTTTCACCAGACTGACCCTGGTGCCCTACGGAGGGACCAAAAGTCACAGGGAATTTCTTCACCCTTCCCATGACCACAATATTTTTTACCTATGATAATAAAAGAAAAAAAAAACACTCCAACAGCATCCGTTGGATTGTAAAACCGTTGCTTATTCCCAAATGCGAGGGGTCCAAAAAATCGTAACACCTGATCTTAGACGCGCGCTTGCCCCCCCCCAGACGCAACACAGGAAGCGCCCTTGGCCTTCGCGGATGTCCAGCATCGCGCCACCCACCGCTGCACACGTGCCCGGCCGATGATTATCATTTCCCGAGAGAGCCGGCACCCAAGGGAGGGGGTCCATCTCTCGCTCGGTATAAAGTCCCCGGCCGGGCCCCCACCGAGGGTCAATAGAGCCAAAGCCTCCGGCGAATAAACCGACGCACTTTGTTCCCTCTGGCCCGATTGTCCGTCCACAACCACCGAGAAGTACATATACGAGCATAGCGCAACCCCTCCAGCAGCGGCAGCCGCGGCCAGCAGAGTTGGACGGCGCGTCGAATCAAAGCAGCGCAACAGTCCTGCGGTAAGCGGACACCGCCGCGGTTGTTCGCGAGTCGGAACGTATACTAAACAGGAGGAGTCGTCGGCGTCCAAGGAGGAGATACTCGCGCCAGTGTTGCACCTGCACTCGCTCGGCGTGCGTGTGTGCAAACTATCGTCTAGTGCGGCGCGCGTGCCATTGTTTTCAAACTTTACCGGCTGCGCCAGTGCTGCGAGGTATCATCGGGAGGTTCACCAACATGAAATTCGTAAGTCCACACGATCGTGCTACCTTTGCGTTTTATCAGTTTGTACATTCAGTCGTTATAATTATGGTATGGTTGCTTGCGTGCGAGGTTTCAGGGTAGTCGATTTGTAACTTTGATGTAACGGCATGAAGTTTTATAAATCAAACTGCTCGTATGGAGATTTTTTTTTTTTTACCCCCGAGCGCGGCTCTTGTATACATCCTTCTGTCGGGCATACTTGAGCCGAACTTGCTTTGGAAGAACGGAGACAAAGGAAAAAAATAACAGAGGATGGAAAAGAAAAGCCAGTGGTGCATTGTGCAAGACGCGTAGTCGTAACTCATCGTTTTCGCGTTCGTTTAGTTTCCACCACTGCGAACTGGGTCTTATACTTTTCCTCCAAGTTACACGCGTGATTTTCAATTTTATTTCGTCATTACGCTCTCGTTTTTTTTTGTTTTTTTTTTTTTTTCTTGGACACGTGGAAAGGAAGCGCAGATGAGGCTATTTCGCATTTAAATTCACTTATCGGCATCGTTAAGCGTCCCTCCGTCGGATGCGATAGCTTTCGCGCCGTTCCCGGTAATTTCACGGGCTTTCGTCTTGGTTTCACGCTCGATTCGACGGTCATTACACCGCAACGCGTGCACATATTGTCGGGAGAATCGGCGCGAAGTTTGCAATTAATGCGATTCGAAGAGCACGAGGATCCTTTCGCGAGTACCGCGTGGCATATGGTTTCGAAACGAGGTAGTCGCGCTTGCGTGCTTGCGCGCGCTCCGGAGTTGTACCCATTCGCGTGTAGCGGCCGCGATTAGCACAGCAGGCGGTATAATTATTTTCGATCCAAGCTGATTTTTTTCACTAGGTACGGCTGATGCGAGACTGCAAGTGTCACTCTCTTTCTCTCGAGTCATTAAGACTCGTGGTGCATGTTATTAACGATTCCACGGAAAATCATCCGTCACATGGTCGTGAAAATAATTTTACATCATGGGTATAGTGAAATAAATCCAATGTAATTTTTTACCTTTTAGTTAACCATTTCCGAAGCTTAAAAGTACTTGCTGAGGTATGCGAGAATAATTACATAAATACATGAGATTCGTGTCAGATTATTACAAAAATTCACATAGTTTAAAGGAAAAACCCATACCCGGATACTGTTTTGGGTCATTTAAATTTGAAATTTATTTAACTAATCGCGCATTAACATTCCACCAGAACAACGTTTAGGACGATTTTCCGAGTAATCTTTTAACTTATCTCCGCAGTCGCACGTAACTTTATATGCGAATACGTATATAAAACAGCAGTGCACACGAGGAAACACTGAATTTTCATGAAAATCCATCGACTCCATCGTTACTCGTCGGGAATTAATTAAACGCATTTACCTCCGCGTACACACGGCGTACATACAGGTACACACATCTCATATTTTTCGCTGCACCGTCGCCACTATATACACGTATAAAGTATAGGTATACACGCGTTACACGCTCGTTCGTAAATCGCCGGAAAATTGGGATGCCAATTTAGCGGCCACTTCACCAACACATACGTGTATGCAGAGCAATGCAAGAAACCAACCATAAATTAGATTTAATTAATAAAACGTTATCCAACCATATGCGCACACACGCGCGAGCGCGTATCTCATTTCATCCGCGTTAATTTATTGCTGGCTGTAAATTTAAAGAGCCCCTAAACTTCTTTTTTTTTTTTTTCACTCGACAAAGTTCGAATTCAACAAAATGCCGAAAACAATACCCCTGCACACGAGCAACAACTAACGTCAAGTCAAGCGCATTGTTCCCCAAACGCCCGGCGCTTTAGTTCAGTAAAGGAAAGTACCTAATTGGGGGGGGAGGGGGCATTGTAAAGGCACCTGCACTTATATATATACATGCACGAATATAATGGGCTCGAGGATAAAATTGGTAACGAGCGAGAGAATCGGAGCGTATACGAGGTACTTTTGTACTTACAACGGTGCCTCCGGATTAAACGTCGGCTTCTCGAAAAACCCTCGCAATCGTCTCCTTTTCGAAATTACTCTCGTTACACGACGTCCAAAAGCGACGTTACCAGAGGGGGAAGGATGTTTACTCTCCATCTTCCTCCGTCTTACTTTATCATGTACATAGGTATACGTACGCGTGACAACGAGTAATCACCGAATAGCCGGTTTTGGGACGAAACTCTCGCAAAATTTTGCGCAACTGGGAAAGTGTAAGTATCGCGCGCTCGCTGTTTGTTATTCCGGAGCTGTTTAACATTAAAATTTCACCTTTCGTCTTTTTCACAGTCGCCGCGTGGATTAATTCTTTTTTTTTTTTTTTTTTTTTTTTTTTTTTTTTTTTTTTTTTTTTTTTCTTTTCGGCTGTAAAATCACTTTCGCGTTTGATGGTACAATCCTGTTGTGACGTATACGCCAACACCTCGGGAGTAAAAGCTAGCCGGTATTTTTGTCCGTCCTCTCGGTTTTCGGGCAAAGACGCTTTCCTCCCGCAAGTTTTCCCTTTCGTCATTGCAACTACATTCCACCGGCGTGTTTACCAAACAATTGTAGTCCAGTGCTTATACAGTTACAATAGCACCGATAAATCCAAATGGACCATTGTGTATGTATACTTATACGTGTACCAAAAGAATCGCATCGGCGGGCAATTTCGTTTTCATTCAAATACTTCCGGCTCGAGTGTATACACGAGGTAAGGGTTACCGCGTTCCATGTATTTTATAGCGCGTGTGCTATACGTGCACGCAAGTAAAACAGCGAGAGGTACAGCTTTCCATTATTATAATGGAAAGGTCAAAGACAAGGCAAACCTCGCCGATTCATTATATACCATTACGAAAGCCTACACGTACGCAAATTGACCGCTCGGTTCTATATACTCATTTACGATGATAATAATAATTATTATCATATGTACACGCGTTTAATTTGTGTGTGTAACGTATATTAACACCAGTGCGACACATCTGCCGATTTGCCGATCTTACATATCTACAGCACCTCGTCGCTTGACTCGCCTTTCGCCAAAAATCCCTTGGATCCAACCCCACAAGAAATTCGACAAAGTATCCGCGATATATACACATCCGCATCCCGGTTAACTCCCTTTGATTGCACTGCGCACCTAGTCGCCATTCGCAAACTTATACGTACAGGGTATTATCTGGCGATCCGATCTGATCCCGTTTCAGCCGTAATAGACCAGCTGACTTTTATGTATTGTACATACTTAGTCAAAGGGGGGATAAGGGTACAGCGCGAATGTTGATTATCTCGGCGCGCGAGAAACAATTGAAGGTCGCTCGAGTGTAGGTATGTATATATATATATACAACATGTAACACGCGTACACTTAACGAAAACGCGCTGCATATAATTACACGCGTTTTCTTGCGCGACACGCTTACACACGTGGATGTATATATGTATGTAAATACAGCCAATTCTCGAGAAGTGTCGTATATAGGGAAAAAGCGTGTGCAGAGGTACATCAGGACGGATGGAATTTCCGCGAGAGTATCGGCGCAATGTGTATACGGCAGCAGCTCACGGCCCGCGGCGAGACAGGTCCATTGCGGAGAGCGCCGGCCTTGCCCTCGGCGAGTCACACGCGCTCTCTTGCGCTGTGTGTATACCTATACACGGGCGTCTCGCGAGGATTGAGATATTTTAAGCTTTAGTTCGAGACAACTTTTTTTTTCCGTGCAATTGAGCGCGAAACGCGCGCGTCCACATAAATCAAAGCTCGGTGTCTCCAAGATCCCTCGCGCTGATATCATTATTTGTTTCAACGAATCGCCCGCCAACTCTTTGAACTTTCAGCGGCGAAAGCTCCTACACAACACTCCCACGTCCATTGGCAGCTTTTGAGGCTTTTTTCTACTCCCCCGCTCTATTTTTTCTTTCTTTGGATTCACTTATTAAAATTAATTTATGTGACGGTCCGACAATGCTCTGGTACACACGTGCGAGCTGTATAATGGGCGCAGTAATACATCATCAATGAGATCGCGTTTCCCAACGGCTACAAGTCGCAGAGAAGGTGAAACAGCTTCACACAATGGAATTAATAACCAGCAGCAGCTCTCGTAGAAACGTGGAATTGGAAAGGACTTGATTGAACTTGATCGCGGCTCGAAAAAAAAAAACTAAACGCCATCGGATTGCACGTAATAAATCACTCCGTGTTATATGCGTTACGTAAACGCGAGTGCAAGTATATGACCGGCAGATCGGATAGAGAAATCATCGATACCACCAAATGGCCGTGATCGTCTTCGTGCGGGCTCCCAAACGCGGAACGTGCACACGAGAGTGGGCTAATAATAGACAATCGCTTGTACACGCGTGTACCTGTATAACTTTTGTCACTGCTCCGGGCGAGTGGAAGTCGAAAACAACGCGGACGGATAAATAGACGTGGCGGTGGCGGTTACGCAAGAGATCCCGATACGCAGATAATATGCCTATAAACGTGTAGGTTTATCTTGTGCTTTTTGAGGTTTGGCTCGGAGCCGGTCTCTCCGTCGATCAATAAATCCGCCCCGAGTGTGTACTTGAAAATATGTACGCGTGTGCTCAACAGCCCCGGTGCTTTCGTTATGCCGAAAATTCAATGTGCATCGGCAAAGAGAAAGGTTGCACGGGCCTGAAAAATGGACCGGCATTCGACTCCTGGTATCTCTCTCTCTCTCTCTCGACCACCCCGGCCCTTTTATTTTGACTGCGTGCAGTAAATGGGGTCGCGTAATCCTCGGGAGGTAGCGATTTGTCATACACGAAACGAAATCGTTTGGGCTGGGGTTTGAGAAATCGGTGTATGGAGTCGTTCTCGGGGCGCACATTTGACGCAACCTTAAACGCTGGCGATAACGCGTACACACATTATATACGTACACCTGTATAAATGCATCGCGCGGTGTACGTGCAAACGCGAGAAGTGGATTATGCAAAGTGAATGCGTTTCAATGGAATTTGTCAATGATATACTCTCTCTCTCGGGGCTGCTCGATCCTTTTATGCTGCATGCCGGAGTGTACTTATATGAGGTTACGAAAAATTGTTTTTCATGGCTCTCTCCCTGCCTCCCTGTGTTATGCATAAGTGACACACTCTAGCCTTTGCTTATTTATATTTATGTGTATTAAAGACAGGTATATATACGTAACGGCATATATTGTATTGTGTACACGAGGTGCATATACGTACAACATCCATCTAATGTGGGGTACACGTTACACGGACACCGTATCGTAAATACATTGATTGTGGCAATATCTTATTTTATCTTACCAGTACCAACTCACGTCCAACTCTTAATCCGAATAAGTGAAAAACTCGATTTGTCGAGATAGTCGCTTACTTTTCAATAAATATCGTTTGATTCCTTGATTTTGCGGTGACACCAGCGGTTAATTAATTTCAATCTAGCAATATTTTTTTTACTTATTCAATTAAAAAGAGTAAAATGTTATACACATATATTATATTATGCTCAGATCGGACAACAATTTACCCGATATGTTTTTTCGTTGATTCCCGCATGACATCCAGAACTTGAGAGTTAAATGGGTAGGCGCTGGTTGTTTTTTTGGCGTGAAATTCGAGATAACCAGACGCTCGGACTGAATAACCTAACGCCAGCGATGTAAATTAAAAGGTGTCGGCAAGTATATGTACACGAGTATAGGTGCAGCCGAAACATAAATCTGCGCCCCCGTGAATTATTATCGTACAGTTAACACGACGCTCTCCCTAATTTACTCAACGGTACACCAGTGGCCTAAGCCAACCGTATTAATTTGTCCTCTTTCTATATTTTTTTTTTTTTTTTTCTACTCTAAATAAATTTTTCAAGGCAAATCAGAAGCGGGAAAAATAAGATCACTTTGCATGTATACATGCAGATACGCGTTTTAACAATGCAAACTTTGGTAACAGAGTGGCCATTAAATTAACATTGAATTCAAAGTCTTTTCTCTTTCTTTTCTTCATTTAAAACAGCTCGGAGCATCTCAGGTGCGGAAGCATGGCAGATAACAAACTTGGGGTTCAGTGCTCGCGGTAATGACGGTGCAGGCTGCACTCTTTCTCGCTCACTTTTTTATTTTCTCCTTCCCCCCGACCCCCCTCTAATATCCCTTTCTTTCCTCCCTCTCTCGCTTCGCAAACTCCTGATTAGCCGATGACTGTGCGTTGAATGCAAAGTCAAAAATCGCTTGGCTTCCGCACTTTTAACAGTGGGCTGACTATATACACCACTGTGGTGTACGCGTTCTCGTGACGAGCTCGATTTTCACGCTCCAGAGCGCGTCGACGCCTCCGCGCTGCTTATCGGCGCGACCGATCGCACCCGGGCCGATCCCTATCACCACCGCTCCATACAGCTGCTGCTGACCGTAATTACATTTTTTCAAAATACATCTACGTATACATATATATATATATATATATATATATATATATATATCTGCAACTCCGATCTACCTTTTCACTTGGGCCTCGTATATTTTTGCTCTCCTCGCCGTACAGCTCTCTCGGGCTCGCGAAATTTCACTTTTTGCACAAGCGAGGGGGGGAGGGATCACCGCTGCAATTAAGCTTATATACGATTATCTATTTAATTTGCGCTCGTGAATTCACCGGCGGCTTCCATCGGAACTTGCCGAGTCAAAGTATACGGGCTCTGGATGTTTAATTTAAAAAAAGAAATTTTGCATCCCCCTCGGTTTTTTGCCCGTACAACGTTATATTAGACGACAAGTATCAAGTTGTTCTCGAAGAATCGAGTCGCCTTCAACGCACGCGTATACCCTTCGCCGAACTGATTGTATATATATATACGTACCCATGTAAATGTTACCGGATAAATGGTACGTATTATGCGCACTAAACGGCCTTTCTCTCTTTCTCGCAAAGTCCTTTCACGGCTAGCCGCATAATAGTAGTGCAACGTGTACGCAACTATGTACGCCGAAATGTGCAATTAGTCCAACCAAGTCCATATACGTAGGTATATACAATGCACCCGGCGTGGGTGTGCGAGCGTATAGTGTGTACAAAACGCTTGTTATTTAAGCGTCTGGATGTTTGTTTCGTACAGAGTTCGGGGTGGCGATTGCGAGCGGTTGATTAAAAAATGTAAAATTCATCGGTGCGTGAGCCGTTTCTATAGATAAATTCACACACGTCGCTGTATAGCGCACACCCCACCTCTAAATAAACGTCAGGCGGCTCGGCCGAGACCGATTATTCCGAGTCGCGTAGCACCCGATTTTGTCGGGATAGCCGAGCCTTATATATTAATATCTCCGACACACCCTCCCTCGCGGAATATGCGTGACAAGTACACGCGTTGAAAAAAAAAAAGAAGAAATAACTCTTCGACCCGCATCGCAAAAAGCCGCTCGGCTTCGATTTTCACGCCCGCGATAATTACCGGCTTACACCACGGCTACCGCCATCAGGAGCTACGTGTGGGCGTCGGTGGAAATAATATGATGGTTCGCGCGCGGGCAACAATAAAAAATTACAAAAGACAAGTTTCTTTTTTTTTTTTTTTTTTTTTTTTTTTTTTTTTTTTTTTTTTTTTTTTTTTTTTTTTT
>NW_019379499.1:1531929-1628384 GCF_000648655.2 Copidosoma floridanum
TTTTTTTTTTTTCATTTACACGTTTCATTTACGTTGCAATAAATATATATATTTGTGTAGGTCAGCGCGGAGAACGCGATCTTGGTCACTCAAGCGGGACGCTGGCCCCTCATGATAGATCCCCAGGAGCAGGTATCTGTTTTTTTCTCCATCAAAGGGGGGGATCACTCAACTAAATCGATCCGATGACACACCACAGGCGAACCGATGGATCCGCAGCCTGGAGGGGCCGAATCAGCTGAAGGTGTGCAAAATGACGGACTCGAGCTTCATGAGGATCATCGAAGCTTGCCTCAGAACAGGAGCGCCGATTCTACTGCAGGAGGTCGGTGAGAGCCTCGACCCGAGCTTGGAGCCGATACTACTGAAGCAGACTTTCGTGCAGGTATATGCATATGCTCATGTACATATGGTGAACGGTTTCGAGATCTCTGAGAGACATATATGTATACGCATATATTTTCAGGCCGGACGGACGCTCATCCGGTTGGGCGACAACGACGTGGAGTACGACAATAACTTCCGCCTGTACATCACCACGAAGATGGCGAATCCTCACTATCTGCCGGAGATCTGTATAAAGGTGACGATCGTCAATTTCACAGTCACACCAAGCGGGCTGGAAGATCAACTGTTGGCGTGAGTATTATTGTTAGTACACATTGTATAGTTTAGTTGGAGCAGGACAAAAAAAATAATACACGTGTACGTCCATCAGCGACGTGGTGCGCCTGGAGAAGCCAGAGCTCGAGAGTATGCGCAACGAGCTGGTGGCCCAGATAAACGCTGACAAGAGCCAGCTGAAGGGCATCGAGGACCGAATCCTGACGCTGCTCTTTAGCACGGAGGGCAACATCCTCGACAACGAGGAGCTGATCGAGACGTTAAACGAGAGCAAGGAAACCTCGTCGATAATAGCCTCGAGGCTGGTGGACAGCGAGGCCACGGAAAAAGAGATAAGCACGGCTCGCGAGGGATACAGAAGCGTCGCCAGCCACGGCTCGGTTCTGTACTTTGTCGTCGCGAGTCTCGCCCTCGTCGATTCGATGTATCAGTTCTCGCTCAAGTACTTCAATCAGGTGCGATACGCGTCGTTGCTTTTTCACAATATTTAAAATTAGATGAGTGACGCTTTGCTGTTGTTGACGCATATACACGGGTGAAATGAAAATGAAACCAGAGTGCGGTCAGCGGTGAAAATAAATCGTCACCGGCTCAATCGGTGATTTTACACTTTTGGCTTGGATGAACAATTCAAGATTCTTCTTTGCCAATCTGTTATATCAAAACAGTTACTATAGATGTATAATGACCAAGAAGTCAAATATTAATACATATTGCTTGCACATTGAACGATTGAAAAATAAATAAACATATACCGAAAAAAAAAAAAAAAAAAAAAAAAAAAAAGGTATCAAGTGTCGCGAGCAAAGCTATTCGAAGCATTTGATAAACATATGTGGGAATGAAAAAGAAAAAAAAAAAAAATTGTAATATACGCAAAACAGATACGCGCCGTTTGGCGTATAAAATATAAATGCACTGGAATTAGAATACAAATAGACTCGTTCGCGGAAAATCAAGTGGACGCGTATCGACTTACCTATAATATATAGGTTGGTATGCGTAACATTATACTCGACGGAGTACAGAGATTTAACACAATCCGCGAAACGATACGCGGGATATCTGTATAGGTTCAAGGGAAATAATAATGGCCTGTATAATAGTGTCCATCCATATCCCGTGTGTGATACCATCGTGTAACTATATTATATATGTACATATCACCTACGGGTACATAATATTGTATCAGATACAGATCTATTCAACGGTTAATTTTATTAATAGGGATGTGTCGAAGAGACTCGCTGATCGGAGGTTGGATTATCCATTCGACGAAAAGAGTATTTGTTTCCGACCCCCCCCCTCCCATACCTAAAAAGATGTAGTAGATCGATAAGAGCTGAAATTCACTTTGCGCCAAAGTTATGTACAAGTGTATTGCACACTGTAACTGATGCGTTGCAAGCCGGAAATGCGCGATGCCAAAGTGTTGGGCCCGGGGTGCGAGCTTTTGCGCTTAAATGTGTATAACACCTAGTATACCTACACGTGCGTGCATATCGCGACTCGTATCTCCATGGTTTTGGAATCTAATTGAGTTAGCCGACGCGATAGGCGAATCGTTTTAAAATGTACACCACGTACTTTACACCTCGTATATACGTAACATGCATGTATGCATCGGACTTGCGATGGGTAAGCCCGCAGTCGAAATTACAGGCTGTCGGGGATTTTGTTTTGCCTCCTCTTATTCACTCCCGCGCAATGCGCTAATGACTCGGGCAATAGATCTCCCGGGATTCATTTCCACCAACTACACCGACGGCTCAAGTATATACTATACAATACCAGAAAAAAGAGAACAACACGCTAACTGCTGCTATTGTATATACTGTACATGTACACGTCTCGGGAGCGAAATCGTTTGCGGAGATAATTAAGACGTTGCCTGCATGGTAAAGGTAACTTATTGTACACGTATTGTATTTGCTATACTACCGTATTTGCCATATTTCTAATAAAAACTGCGGCGATAGCTATGAAAAAGCTATAGAAATATCTCTAGGATGGCTCCGTTTCTATGTACATACCTGGCTAGATAAGTCGCGCAGTCGAGGTGGTGAAAAAAAAAAAAAAAAAAAAAAAAATTCACGTCACACAGTCATAACTCAAAATCCCGTGATTTACGTATTGACTCGGTCCGAAAAATCAAGACTCTTCTTGAGAGGTAATAACGAAACTGCGTCCGATCTTGCACGCTGCAAGGCGCGTTATCTTCATTGATAATATTATAGTCACGCCGGTTGCACATGTGTGTCGAGGCACGAGTGTAGACATTAAACTTAAAAGACACTCACATGGATCGGTATAACGTAACGAAACGGACGGACAACGCGTGTGCAATGCAACCACGTACCAACCTATTGTAAGTATACTGTTGGCGGGTGTGAAAATGCGAGCCAACGCGTGATATACCGAGACCGACGAACTTGACACAATTGATCGGTCCTATTGTTATTTTTTTTTTTTTTTTTTTTTTTTTTTTTTTTTTTTTNCCAAACGCGCGCACGTATAATATTTTATCTATTTTTTTTTTTTTTTTTCATCCTCTACGGTATGGGTGTATGATCTATATAGGGGAAATCCCGTGATGCAAATCACTATTCTCGTAAGGACGGACACCTCGTTTATTTTGTTTTTAATTTTGTAAAAACCGTGGCCATATCGGTAACACGAGCTGTACGGATTAACGATTTCTGAGGGCAAAACGGACCTTTCTTGATGTAATACCTGGTAGTTCGACGATTTCTGAGGTATAGGTATACCATCCAATCGGGGGAGACGAGGTTAAAGGACATCCAAGCGCCAAAGCAACTAAGACCAACTCGACGAATCGGTCGTTTATCGTCCTTTTTCCTCCTCCGAGCGCTCCAATTACACCTCGCTCGGTCCTCCTAACGCGCTGTGCGTCGTTATCCCCGTGCCTCTTTCCAGGAGCCGAGATGTATCGATAGGCAAGCGTTACTATACCGATACGTATATAATGCTTATACCTAATTACGCTCGACCGACCGACAGACGGACAGACACCGCCACCGCGCACCTATTATACATATAATACGCCCAGTGCTAAACAACAACGGCACCGGGGAGCGTATATTAACTCGAGATCGCTAGCCTCTCCGTATACGTGTACCTACTTAACCGCCTCCCTTATAGTCTCGACGTCGCGGTGCGATCGATTACGTTATACACACACCAATCTATCGGAAGATCGCAATCGGCTCGACGATAATCGTAACTCCTCAGCGCTTACGGTAGTTGTAGAGGTATACCGATGCCGCAAGATCTAAGGTCTCCCCGCGAGTGTGCAAGTGCCATTATGGGTTCCCTTCGTGCCGTTACCTGCACACCGCGTTATAACGTGTACCGATACAGCTCTCGATCGATCGGCCGATCCCACGCGTCCGAAAAATTATGTGTGTGTACACGTATACATGATGTATACCTACATTTTTGTGTTTGCTCGACCTTCCCCCCTCCCCGCCTTTGTCACCGATCACCATAGTTAGATTACGCCACTTTTCGCGCACGCATATACTATCTTGTTATACGCTCTTTTTTTTTTTTTTTCTTTTTTTTTTCTCGGCGTGCGAGTACACGTTGCTCAAGAGGCGCGAACATGACTATGGGTCCGAAATCAATGTACCTACCTGTTGCTAGTGGGTAATGCCGCCGCGGACGCAAACTCGATTTTTACCGATTTTTCGATATTTGCGCTGTTATAGCGGCTTTTTTTTCTGTGTTTTTTTTTTTTGTTTTTTTATTTATTCATTCTCTTTTTTTGCGTATTACGTTCCTGTAACATGCGCGTGCGTGTGAAAGGGGACAAAAAGCAAAGAACACACATACTCGAGATTCGCGTCTTATTGCGTCGCTCGAAGCATTGTCCTTTAACCTAACCAGTGACGTTGCGAAAGCTCCCCCTCGCCTGTGTAATTAGTTGCGAGTACGGCAGAGTTGGGGCCTTTTTTTCCCTCTCGGTTCGTATATATGTGCACGCACACCGACACGATTTTGAAACTCGGGTGGTGTTTGCTCACGATGAAAATGTATCGATACCCTCCCAGGGTGTTATTACTTACGCCTGACCACCAAGTCCTTTGGCACGTCAGCCATACGTCATGTGTTTGTTATTATATTTTAATCGCAGGCTCGGCTGCTGCCGGGACGCTAATGTTAGTTGTGCGCAGGGCAATTTCTTTTGACGATCGTACTATTATTGTGATTACCTTTTCTTTTTTTTTTTTTTTTTTTTTTTTTTTTTTCTTGCCAGTACATGTATACTTATCGTCGAGTTAATTTGAAGAAAGAAATGGATTTTGTGCATGTATCTCCTTATATGGATATAAATCGAGTCAACTAATACACGGTACTCAATGCTGTACTCATTTGCTTGTATTGGAAAAATATTGTGAAAATTCGTTGTACACTTGAGTTTGAAAACTGCCAACTTTCTTATATTTTGGAGGACATGTGGTACTGAGGTGAAAAAAGCGCTTGTTCGTCTCCAAAGAACCCCTGGTTGACGAATTTTTTTTTTTTTTTTTTTGGTGACCAACTTACCGTATACAAACACATACTTATATATAAACTCTCAGCACTTACGTGTCTCGCGACGATAAACTTGGACTTGGGCGTTTCACGGGCCCACTTAGCCGGTACTACTATTGCCACTACCGATACGTATGTTGACGCATTAGGTAATACTCGACTAATATGTACACCTATAACGCGTACGTAACAACGATCTCTCGAAACGTGTTGTTGTCACACAAGTTACTATATACTCTATATGAATATACTCACTGATTTACCTGCCCAATAACTTCCTCTTTTGCCAATCGCTGCAATCGCGACCCAGATTTTCCGCGGCGCAACTATATTATCGAAACATAAATATGAAAAAATAAACGAAAAATAATTGCCAACCGTTCGTTGATCGTGACGTATTTTTACACAAATGCGCAAATCAACTTGAAAAAAAGTACGTACACTTACGAACTTGGAAAATAGGTGTATACGTAGGACAGCCAAAATGATTAGCGCTACAAATCCTCATTAGGCTCGCAACGGCGACGTGACAATTAAATTTGCATACGTCAAATTTACCGCGCGCTAAAAAACACCTCTGGTGTATAATCACCGTTCGACAGCCCATACTCAACTACGGCTCTCTTCCGCTTAATTTGATTTTCTTCCTTAATCGTAAGTACTCGATCGCGTCAACGCTGTACATCCGTGTAACCTTAGATATACACGCCCATAATAGCCCCCAACACGCCATGGAGTACTCATAACGAGCTGCTCGCGATAAGCAATACATGTGCTCGGTTGTATAATCAACGAATTTGGCTTATTCATTGTACCTATACATGCGTTTGTCTATAAGTAAACCACGCCCCGGTGGGATAATTAATTTCCCGCGTATTAAATGCATGCACCGAGAGCTTCCCCCCCTGTAATATCGGTAACGCGCTTGCGGTCTCGGGACTTTTGTTTCCGGCTGTATATATAATACTTGCACCACCATATCGTATATTCTTCTTTATCGATTCGCAATGTGCTGTCCAAGACTGCGTGTACGATAATTACGTCTATACATATATACATATATATATATACACACGCGTGCCTTGTACAGGAAACTCAAGCGAATTTCGCTCGCATTCAAACGTCAGCCTCGATTAAACGGAATCGATACGTATACAATATTTCGTAATCACAGTTAATATGGCTCGCGCCCGCGATAAATCACCCGATGAAAACTTTCAAACATTAAAATCCCTTTTCTTTTTTTTTTCCCAAGTCCCTCTCCATCATCAAAGTGGATGTATTATGTTACACGCTGATCAATCATTTCGAGAGTTTGCTCTATACCTCTGGGCACGAGCGTTGAATTTTCCCAAGCTAATGAGGGTCCACGCGTGCGACGGAGAATATAGAAAAATTCGCATGCCTCCAGCCATCCTCTCTCTCTCTCCCCTCGTTGTCCCAGCGCTGTGTATACGTACGGGGTGACTCGCGCATGCACTCGCGAGTCCAGTTCACCGTGCATATATACTTGCGAAATTTTTCGTTTCACCGCCGCTTTGCTCAATTGATTCCACGCGACTCGGCGCGTATGGCATCGCGGCCTTGTCTGCGATTATTCCACGGTATACGCGTTATTTGCATCTCTGTAGCCGTTTACGCAAAGTTCTTTTTTTTTTTTTTTTTTTTTTTTTTTTTTTTTTTTTTTTTTTTTTTTTTTTTTTTTTNTTTTTTTTTTTTTTTTTTTTTTTTTTTTTTTTTTTTTTTTTTTTTCATCAGGTATCCGAGTATCGCGGCGATTTTTGCAACTCGTGGCTCAAAATAGGCCCGATAACACCCTGCCGAGTTGCGCAAAATTTTTTGATATTCAAACCAACTCCGGCTCGCAAGAGACTTTACGATTGTGCGCGTAATAAATGCACGATCGCAAAACAGGTTCCGTTAGCCGATAGGAGAGGTGGACGAGTTTTTGCTCGTAAAACTCGCGTCTTTTGGCGCAATAACAATCGTACAGGGATGGCGATGAAAATTTTTGTTTTTCCTCATTGCAGATCGGCACCGTGCTCCTGGCAGTCCTGGCGGTCGCGGTTGGCCTCGCCCAGGCGTACACCTACAACCAACTGCTCGCGGGAATAGCGCCGTACGTGAGGCATCAGTCGTGGGTCGCCCAGCCCCTACAGTCGTCCGGGCTGTCGAGTCTCTCCGGGGGCAGGGACCCGCGCTCCAACACCGGTAAGTCTCTCTGTCCCTTTCTCTGTCTCGGTCACGATTTCAAAAGTAGTGTCATACGTTTCCCGCCGAATCACTCGAACTGGTTGCGGTGTGGCGCGGCCTTTTTTTTTTTTTTTTTTTGATTCTCGATATAATAATCGCCGCGAAACCGTAAAACGTTGGCAATAATCCCACACTAAAGAAACTCCAAACGGGCCTATCAAATTCCGTCCGATCGCCCGTAATTTTATGGTAATCTGAAGAAAAAAAAAAAAATGGAAAATCGTGGTAGTAAGTAGTTTGCGTAATTCGTGGCGTTCAATTTTAATCACACGCGCGTGCGACCGTACGCGAATTTTCCAATGCGCCGGTCTGATGTATACACTTAATAAAATACGCGGTACAAGCCAACTACGAGCGCGTGTGTTTTTTTCCCTTCAAATAACGCGACTCACGCTGGAAATAACAGATGATAATTTTCGCAAAGTTTTTTTCCCCCCCGCGAACAACGCCATTGTTCGAAGGTGTATGGTGTAACAAGTCGCGGGCTAACAGAGAGAGCAGATGTCGCTTGCGCTACTTGACGCGTACGCTATGGTTTTTTTTTTTTTTTTTTTTTTCCTCATTGCACGCAAAGAAGGTTGGACGCGCTAGGGTTGCGTAAAAGAAAATAGATCTCGGAGGAAAATCAAATTCTTTGTTTTGCATTTTTTTTTTTTTTTTTTTTTTATTTCGACCGAGGGAAAAGAGAAAGTCTCGAGTGTGGCTTTATCCCAGGCTATCCCGTAGTGCAGCGCCGCCGGAAGTGGCCCCTCGATACCGAACACACGTAAGTGAAGGAGAACAGATCGACGCGATTACTCGCGCTAAATTGCTCATAATCGTTAACCTTCGCTCATTCTTTTTTTCTTTTCTTCTTCGCACGAGTGCCTACTTGTAACGAAAAAAAAAAAAACAGCACTTTTTCACGTTTCTATGTACCACCAGAGTCACCTTGCTGATATTTAGAGAAAATCAACATCGTTACGCTTGGCCACGTATACATATACAAGCCGCGCATTATTACGTTACAACGGACATTATTGATGTATAACGCGATGTAGGCGACCTAATATCCGTTTGGCCAAAAGCCAGTTTCAAGTTTTTCCAGATCCACATTGGTGCATAAATTAACTCCGATTGCCAACCGATTTTTCATCGAAGCACATATTTATAGTAATAATAAATAATTCGGCGTGGCAATTTCTGAAATTTCCTGTACTGTAAAAACTCACTGCTTTTATTCGTCCCTCCGCGCACGCATTATTGTCGTTACGTATAACGCCCGATCGGAAAATTCCTCGAAACCACAGGAAACAAAAGCCGTGTGTACAAATAAATGTTAATCAGCGCGTGTGTGTGTGTTGTAAAAGACGCGAGTCGAAAATCGCGGAACAATGGGTCTCGTTTTGGTTTTCAATCGCAGCGAAAAGGACAAAAAAAAAATTCAGCACAATCGACCGTGCGGCTCCGAGAGAGGGATATATCGACCCTGGGCCACGCGAGCGTAGGTCGGCGAGAGGCAACGACCGCGAAGGCCGCGCCATCGAGAACCGATCCCCGGTGCAACGCTTGCGTCAACCAAAGACAAGGAATGTCATCAGCAGTACCGGGGGTGCCAGGGAAAAATGTATGCGGACCTTGACTGTGTTATATACACATCTCACATGAGATCGCGTGCTCGAGCACTGGCCCACTGTGTATCATTACGTGGTTTTGCGCAAAGCTGACTGTTTTTGTTTTTTTTTGTTTCAACCACCGCCGATTATTATTTATTCGTACCTACTAATAAACGTTGGAGCACATAAATGTACTGCAAAACGCTCGGATCGCGATGGTACGCCTAAACTCTGATTTCACTTGTCTATATATGAGCATATACATCCCCGGGGGCGGACTATAATACACTCTGAATTGTTCCGTAATTGCATCCGCGCGCGTGCGTTGGACAACACGCAACCGTTCGTATATGTATTTTCAAGTGTTCGTGCTCTATTATTTCCCCGATCGGTCACACGCACGCACCTTATAGGTCTCGCGCGTTACGGACAATCGGTCGCTAAAGTATGTACAGCCAATGGTTATTTATCGCATGGAGTGATGTAACCTTGATAAAGGCGCAATCGGACTCGCGAGTAATACCTTCAAGTCCCTTTAAACGGTGCCACGGTCTGATAACACGCGCTGCAGTTGCTAATTGCGCTCCGTCGATCGGTTGATTGTAGGTATGAAATTTCACAGTTACACGCGGGTCCTTGCAAAACCTACGACTAATCACTTGCTGCTATATATTTATCCGAACTCCGCGTCGTTCAGTTTTATTTCGATATTACAGATACAAAGATAAATCGGCTGTGTGTTCAATGGGGTTTATTTATTTTATTTATTTTTTTTTTATCCCTCCACCAGCAAAGTATCCGATGCTATCGCCGAGAGCCCAAACAATCAATCATACCGGTGGAGTTTAATCATAAGACTTTCGATACCGCTCGAGTGGAAAAAGCAATAAAGAGCAGGGAACGTTTAATAAAGCAATATTAAACTTTTTTAATGAGTACCACCAGCGCGCCCTCGTTTTCCTGCAGTGCACATACATAGTTTTGGGTAATCATCTTTTATGCGCGATTGATTTTTCAAACGAGAGCCATTTGCAGTTTAGATGCTGAGCACCGATATTTTCACCTAAATCCGTTCGATCCTCGTTATTCTTGTACACAACAACTTAATTGTTTTTTTTCCCTTCCACGATCGAGATGTAGATCCAAACACCATTGTAACTCAAATCCTCGAAAACTAGTAAATTCCTCGCGCTCGGTCGGGGTGTCGTGTCCGCAAGGATCGGATTAAATCGGCTGAAACCTTGCGATCGGACTAGCTTAACGTCAACGAGCGCATTATTATTACGTATATATATATACCTGCAGGTCACGCACAGTTGAGCCCGATCTTATTGCCGATCACGACCGCTTGCCGGTTAACGCGAGGCGATCGGTATACGCTTAGCTCCGGCAAGTTTTCCACCGATCGTATTTTAATTAAACGAAAAGCCGCGGTCCTAATACCAGTACTTAACGCCGTTATCGTCATTTTCCACCGTTGCATCGAATAACTGTCATTTTCCAAGAAAATTGAAATCGCAGGCGTCCATCAAAATGTTTTTTTTTTCTTCTTTTTTTTTCATGCTTCTATGTGATTGATGTTTTGGTTGCAGGGCCGATTCAGTTCCCGCCAGGACCTCCCGGCAACCCAGCCGACACGAGCGGCGTGATAGTAGGAGCCAGCGGCTACGGCTTCGTGCCGCCCAACTCAGGTAAACAGCTTGGGTCCTACTGAGTCGTTGCTCCCTGCCTCCTCCGATGCGCCTGGGAGTACCATCACTTACATATATACCGTAACGTGACCACAGACGCATGTAGAATTTAGCCACGACTACTTTACTTGTGGATTAAGTCCCGAGCCGTTGTTGTACATCGTTAGATGAAGCTGGTGGTGGTGGTGGTTTGGCGATGCATACGTCACTTGGCCGAATGTAAATAATAATAATAATTAGTCCCCGCCTCGGTTTTCCACCTGCGTGACGAAAAAGTATTGTAGCCCAGCTGTAAATATGCGTGAGAGATGTATGGGTTATTGTATAAGCTGTATAAGCTTGCAATATGCGCGCAAGCGAGCACATGTGTATGTACATATATCACTATGATTGTTAATTAAATGATTATTATCCTGTCGTTTGTTGTCTCCCACGATCCTCCTCGTACACTAATTGAATTAACTTTGCAATCAATAAAAACTATTTATGCCACACACTAGCAAAACTTCGGTCCAAAGTAATCTTTTAATCCTACGGTGAATGAGAACCTGGTGCTGCCTGACTCTGATGTGGGTGTTTCAATGTAATTTAAATTATTATTATTATTATTATTATTATGTATAAGAAATATACCATTTGCACGTATACTCGAAAGCATGTTCAGCAGTGACTCGAAAGTCAAAGACATTATATACTCCATCTCGTTGGATGAGTTTTTTTTTTTTCTTTCTTTCTTTTTCATTTTACAAGCCTCCGCACCACATAAGGTATACCACCCGAGAACTCTGCCAGGAACAAATAACAAGACTTTTGATTTACCGCTGAACTTAACTTTAACGCACGTTGATACATTTTAGCTGTATATAATATCTAGGAGTAAGATGCACACTTTTGCTACAACAATTAATTCACCGCATCGGAGAGCTTCAACGACCATCTCCCAAGAGCCATGGTTTGGGATGCACTTATATAGATTTGATAACTGCTTGAACCTAATATTTAATTGTATACATGCAACGCCATGAAAAATCTGCAGAGTATGCAGTATAGTCGAGGTGCTAAGAATCTCAAACACGAAGAGCCAATAACTTCTTTAGTCCGTAAAAGCTGATTAACCTTATGGAGGGTTTAGAAAGACAATTTGGTCAAAGTTCTTAGCTCTTCGCCAGCAAATTAACTTATACCGCTTACAATAGAAGCCGCTGGCAAAGCACTGCAGAATAAGCCAAAGTATTGCCGATGGGCGCGAAAAAAGAAAAGCGTGTTTTTGTAACACCCACGCGTGGCTTATCGGTGCCGATCGCGACAGCAGGAGTTTCTCTGCTGTGCGCGGTGTAAGTATACCTATATGTAAGTAAGTAGATTGGCGTGCATGGCGTGCAAAGTTATTCCCTCTTTGTTGCGTCACGCAAAATGACTGGTCGCGTGGCGAATTTCATTTTTCGGCTGATGAAATGTCTTTTTGCTCCTACACACAGACACACGAAGAAATTGCGAGTAGCATGGGTGTGAGGCCGTTTCGGACTATTGTCGTTACTTTTATTGGCTTTTTTTGTCATACTAATGCCCGTGGAGCACACACAAATCCTGTAAATAGATATACACAATAAAAACGCGCAATCACGCACCGCGAAATGAGATTTTCTCAATATAATGTATGTTATACATAAAATATACCCACATCACCCGTACGATTTTCGTTGCATAACGTCCACTTAATCTGTACGCTTGCTTTACGAGGTAAAACGTTTTCGTTTATCCGAGCTCGATACTACAATGGTAATGTAGTGCAATGTGGGAAAATCGGTAACGTGTAGCTGAAAAGTGAACGGGCGACCGGAGAACACAATTTTTCCTGTAAATGAGTATGTAATAATTACGTTGCATGGCCGGTCATGATTGTCACCCAATTTTACCTCCCTCCCTTCCCATAAACGATTACTTATCGGTAGCAAAGACATATCTTACTCAACGGAAGAAAAAACAAAAAAACAAAAAAAAACAACCTAGGGCCCATTTTTTCCTTCTCCCGATCCACGAACGTTGCCGGTACAAGATTGGGTACAGCTTAATAATTATACGAGATCGCAAAACGAACAAGGTCGTGCGCGGCTCTGATTGCCCGCCAGCCGGCACTTCCGGTCGATCCTCGACCGTACATGCAGGAGCAACGATCTCGTACCCAGTGATTACACTGCTCGGGCGCCGCGCTGACTGCACTTTAAACGCGAAAACACTGGTTTTACTCCTCTCTCTCTCCTGTTACGATCGCTCTTTTTTTTTTCCCCCTCGGGTGGTAGTAAATCTTAAAATCACCGGTCTCGACGCCTGAGAGACATTACAAGTCATATCGTTCAACACCGAGGCGTACTTTGGCGACAGATTTATCTCCCCGTGGTGCCTCTTGTAGGATACCCAACAAAAATTACAAGTAAATTACACGATCTGCCTATACATTTTACAATAACGCCAAATATTCTCGGTGTTTGCGGTTTCGATAAATCGGTATGAGAAGTTATCCGATCGCTCGACAACAAACGGGGGGGCCAAACAACGACGACTCGATTCCCGATAACTAGTTACACGCGCGTACGCGTGTGCACGTAATGGTTCGTCATTCGGTATGCAACGACGCGAATTTAAGCTAATGAAGTTGCGAGTAGGATCGAACGGAGGGTTATAACAAGCGCATACGGGTTGCGAGAGCACGAAGCCAACCAGATGGAGATATATACAGCCGGCGCGTATACGTATAATGCCGATATAACGTATTCGACAATCGCCGCGGTTCGTTTAATTGAGGCTCGGATCGGTAATGCCTAATGCATAAGTTCGTACGTAAACGCTCCCAGGAGAGCGCCTCGACGTCAACGGACACTTGCCAACGCACACGCGCAGCGCAACCGAAGCCAATTGACATTCCGTGGTGGACGTTTCAGCTATTGGCTTTCGGTATAGATATCTCAATGCACCGGCGTGGCGATGCAACGCGTGCACGTGACGAACGCGCGGGTGGCTCGTCCAACCCCCTGAGCGTATATTTATACACGTGTACCCGTGCCTAATTAGCGTTGCAAAACTCTATGGAGCACACAGTTACACACATAATATGTACTTGTGTATATGGTAGAGCACAGTTCACCAGCTAGTGTTTCGTATTTGTTTCAGATTTTTGGGCCTACTTCTTCAATTAACCGAGGAGGACAATGCTGCCGCCGCAAGCGATATATATATATATATGCACCGGAGCTTGCGACAGTAATGGACCAGACGATCGCGCAACTAATCGGTACACGCGCCGCTGGACGGTGCGCCGAGATTAATTAGGTGAGATCCGGGCGTGCATCCTCGAGAGCGATTTCGTTAATATGCACCTCCATCTCTCGCGGCGGAGAGAAAGCGAGAGCTTGTTTGCCTTTATTTTTACCCCTCTCTTCGATCCTCCTGTGCGGTTGTTCACCAATCGTGTGTACGTGTACATATTAGGTACTTTTTATACGAGCGGGCGCTCACCAGGTGTGTACGTTAACGATCCGGCAGCATCGTACACACGGTACGGCCCCCCTTAGGGGTCACCGCGCTGCTACGATGTATAGTCACATTGTTCATTCATCATTGAGTGTATTCATTGATGGCCGATTTATTCATACAGTATACGTAGTTTAGTCTCCGTAAGTCGACACATTATACTGATTTATATTTTTTATTATCATTATCAATATTTTTATTGTATACATATATTAAATCTCATGCATGCACACCCCACAGACGTTTTAATCCTCAAGCGAATCAAGTTACTTTGATAAAATTTTTCAACACTATATATGTATACGCTACTTTGCATGTGTCACCTATATTTAATCGCTCGGGCTCTTAAAACAACGAAAAATGATGTTTCATTGCACAAAACCAGTTGTATATATTTAGGACCAACAAATTTTATACATCGAGCCGCATATATACGGAAGCGTATAATTTTTTCACAAATTTAGCAAATCAATGCTGTTGGTTGAGTCGTAGGTAGCCGCACAAGTCAGTGTATACACAAATGCGTACGTAATATACTTACCACAAGTTGAGCCAGCGAACGAGTGCTTACGCGAATTATTTTAAATATATATCGTGTGGCCAACCTTTCAGTTCAGTGCTCGCTGCACGTAATATTCACCGGTGTACAACGAAATGATATACCCCAGCATTGTTGAATGTTTGAAGGGGGGACAAAAAAAAAAGTATTGTATTTCACGTGGAAATAACTAGTTACCAAACTATATGCACCTACTAACAAATGTTGTGGAAAGAACGCAATGTGCGCGAGTGTGCGTATGCGCATAAAAAAAACACTCTGGTAATAATAACGCGTGAGCAACCATAAGAGCAGAGCAAAAATAAGGACGTAATGCGTATAAATATTTCCTTTAACCTTTCCCTCTCCCCTGCCACTTTGTGTTGCGTGCGGATTTTTACTGTATACGAGACGAGACACGTGTTAAATTTGCCATGGTCATTGGCACTTGCCGGAGCTGAAAAAACGAGGAGGTTTTTGCGTGTTACTCAAGACACGCTGCTCTTGCTCGATCGTACACATCTCACGTACAGGAATGGTACGATTGACAAATAAATAATTTTATGCCGTAAAGTCATCCTAATCGGTGCAATGTACGCTTATTAGCGTTTAATGCAATGCATATTATATACCCATTTAATATATATATATATACGCATAAGTATAAAGATGATGAGTTATTTGCCTATCAGCGTACCTATTGTAAAAAAAAAAAAAATGTGTTGAAACGAATCTCAATGACCAAGTATTTTGCAGTTGTAGAAAAAAAAATTTTTTTTTTTTCTTTGTAATTTTTATACAGATTTCTCAGTACGTTTAAGTAGATACTTGTTCATAAGTATAAATTTGATTGATTATAGTCTCAAGAGTGGACAAAAAATTTAAAATTGATCTAAATTTCTTTAGCATGAGTTACCGTGAACATGTAACGAATCAGAGATGCTGTACATATTGTAATCAAATTTCAATGGAAACGATGAAATAAAAAAAAAAAAACTCATTTGAACGCATTGTTATTGTAATTTACCCACTTCTTAAACAAACAATATCATCCACCAAGTGCACACTCGGTCTAATTCACCTTGTATGTATAAATTACGAAAGTGATAATTTTCATGGATTTATACGATGAACAAACACCTCGCCGTACATTATTCACCATTGAAAGCGTAAAGCCATAAAGATGTTTCGATAGTGATGCTATGTATTTTCTTGAAATTCGAAAGCGTTAAAAAAATATGTTCAACTAAACACCTTATATCCCGGCCCCGCACTAAAATCAGACCGATGCAATTAGAAATTTCAAATTGGAACAATAATTCGTACTGACAAATCATTGTATTATGGAACAAAATTAACAAAAAAAAAAAAAACTAGCCCGAGTACTTGAACGAAATTTCGGTGGTGCATTTTTCGCGAAGGAAATTCAAGACTATAAATTATATGTAACGTACATTGGAATATTTAAATTTCACAACTGCAGCAGACCGAGAGCACTGCACTGCTCCCATTCCTCTCTCTCTCTCTCTCTCTCGTGTGCATAACTAGTTCTAGGCTAATCGAAGATCACCAACATCACGTAACGCCTCTGGTTTTTTTTTTTTTATTCATGTTTTCTTTTCTGAAATCCCAAGCAAAGAGAGAGAGAGAGAGAGAGAGAGAGAGACACTTGGCAACTACATCATACGTAATTATATCTTTACCGAAGCAGGCATGCCGATCGAGAAATTTCAAGATTTTCCACTGGAATCCGTAACAATCGGCCCCCCAAGGTCGCTCTCCAAGAAGCAGTGCACCACACACGACGTGCAGGTAATCTGCATTCAATCATAATAACTACCCACAGCACCTAAAACAGTTGATAAATATAATAAGGCGCCGGAGCCATTGTCGTTTCATGATACACTCGAGGGATAGCTTAAAAATTAGCTAGTGGCGCACATTAACGATACACACAACAGCAGGTACTTATACCAACATGAAGTGATGCCTATACTACGAGCTCGCCAAGGCGCGCCGCCCTTCCTACCCACGCATGTGTACAATGTAATTATGGGTGCACGTATGTATACGGCACTCCTTTCGCTCGCCAGTGCAGACCGCGCGTAGAGAAATTTAGAAAAAATCGTCGGCTCCCCCGCTCTCCTGGAAATCAATTCCAGCAGCGTCGTTTCAACGACTCTCTATTGTATATCTTGGCCATCACTGCAGTAGAGACGAGCGGGGCCTGTCAAAATGCTCGATCCAGTTTATTTATACGTGCATTCGGAGGCATTTTTATCTAAGTTGATATCTACTCCGCCATACATGCACGACAGTAAGGACCGATTGTCTTGGAAGGGGAGGGTGGGTGTAACGATTGTTTTTCACGCGGTGACGCTTTCAGAGCAAGATCTCGATTATTTTATGTACTGTGTATTATAAATGGTACGAAGGATATACGATCACATCGGGTGTACCACATCAAAATCGACGCTGTTTATACATCCGAGTTTATTTGTACGCGCACTCGGTATATACATTTTTCCCAATTTCCCGCACGAACAGCTCGCATACGTATAATATACTCATGATGTGTATACCTATCACATTATACGTTATAATTATTCGGTAGCTCCGAGGTATGGAAGCGTGACTTTTGTTTTCACGCAAACGAGCTCCCGAGGAATTCGAGACGTGGGGGGGGGGGGGGAAGAAAACTCCAACATTTGCATACAATCGTCCCATCCAATGTGTGCTACAGTAGTAAGTATAATGGTGCAGTATTCACACAATACATGTACAGTGATTTTAATTATACATATGTATACAGTTACCTGTGCCTACTGATTTATCACGCTACTAAATAAGTATCATAGGTGTGTACTTTTACATGGGGGATGACGAACGTCGATCGGTATAAAAGTGGTACACAACGGTCGTGCCGTGTATAAATATATAGGGACATAATACTATATTATATACATGTGGCACAAAACTCTCGTTATCGCCATCGTTGTTATTATCGCTGTTGTCGTGTTGATATTGTTATTCTTGTTGTTGTACCTATTTCTTGTTATTTTTACCAATTACGTAGCGGTCACATGATATCCAAAAACACATAAGTGCGTTAAAAAAGCTTCAAATAGTTTTTTTTTTTTATTCACTTTACTTTTTTCACAATCGTGTAAAATAGTTCTAAATTTCCGAGTAATAATAGTCGTTTCAACTTTGCACCCAAAAGTAAGCCAATGAAGATGCCAGCTGCCTCATTAAAACTGACGCTAAAGCCGTACAAGGGAACAATGTGTGTCCATTTGACAATTTGCCATTTTTTAAAAATCTCGCTTCAGCACTTAACGATAATTTAAGTATGCGTGCAACATCTGACAAAGTGACTCGCAGTGCTACATATTTTACAAAGCGTACAAGTATTCTCTCTCAAATAAAAAAAAAAAAAATAAATAAAAAAATTTGTAAATCAAAAGCTTTCGGTAAATTTCCGTCCGAAACGACTGATTGACACGGTGAATGTCTCTAGAAAGAGAATACAGTTGTGGACTGCAAGTATCGCAATAATATGAGCCACGTCTGCCCGTGGCCTTCGCGGAATCCTGGAATCAGCGAGACACAGCTTGCGAAATGCACACAGAGCCCAGCCGAAACGTGATCCGGAGCATTGCAGAAGGCGTGGGCCGTGCCCGATCGAAAAGAAGTGCGTTCCTTCCCTCCCGCCGACCGCGCGCGTGCGGTGAGCTAATCTGTATTATATACATATGAAACCGATGTCGTGTAAAATACCAGGGCAAACTCCCCTCGAAACTCCCTCAATTGTCTGGAACATTTTTTTTTTTTTTTTTTTTTTTTTTTCACTTTTCAGCTCTTATCTTGCTCGTCGACGCTGGGTGCTTTTCTCACTCCCCGTGCGACTCGTGTCCGACGAAAGTATATCTCCGTGT
Source organism: Copidosoma floridanum (assembly GCF_000648655.2). The sequence continues at coordinate 1,550,654 of NW_019379499.1, forward strand.
GGACCGCGGCGGTCGCATTGTTCGCACGGGATTTATTCGCAAATTTACTCGGCGCGTATACTTTGAGAGGCAAAAAGTGCCACATTAGAGCTATGTAGAAGCCGGCGTGCATTAACCGCAGGCAACTCGATAAGTAGCTGGTGTATATATATATATTTATATGCACTTTTAATACCCGCATCCCGCGTCGAAGCGAAGGTATTTGTGTACCTATACACGCGCCATATAGGTGAGGGCTATGCGTTTGTGCAGGTGTGCATAGTAACAGCTCGAAAAACAATGCCAGACTTCCTATATTTCAATATAGCTATCAGCAATCTCTCACTTCTCGTGGCTATAAAGAATCAAGTGTTTTTGGTTTTTATCTTCGAGTGGGTGTTGGCGTCACTTAACATTTTTCGCAAGCAAAGGAGGAGGAGCCATGCGGAAATCGGCACGACATTTTTTTGCCATTAAATTACGTGTAGTACATTAACAACTACGTATACCCAATGTGTAATTAATTGCCAGGGTGTCCGCAGTGTTCATATTGATGGACAATTCCTCGATACTCACGGCACTCTGTCATAATTTGATTGGGACGTGCGAAAAAAGCGAGAGAGTTGTTTGATGGGAATGGCAAGCCGCCAAGGTGTAATCGATTCACTTTTTGAAATTTCAGGCACGGCGCCATACAGGTGCGTTGCGTGCTGTTATTTCACACCTACTTATATACATATATAACGCCATCGCCACGACCAAGTAACGGGCTTGCGATTGCCACCCACGTCTTTTCCCGATTCGCGGCAAGTTTCTTTTTACCAGTCGAGATCGGTAAGGACAGCTGGTGCTGATAAGTTGCCGGCTCCTGCTACATTTGCCCCGCGAGATAATATACCAGCAGTACCGTGGATATTTTACCATGGATCGCATTGTATGTACGAGTAACATTTGGTGACGAAAAAGAAATTCCCCAATAGGTATCGATTAATTATATATGTATAAGAGAGAAACGCACATTTCATAGATGCATGATGTTAATATCACAGAACGACCGTTTTACCATTAATCCAAAATGTTGTGAAAATTTGTACTTGATCGAAAACATTGAGAAATCATTTAATGGCATTAGACAGTGACAGCTGTTCGTGGGTCGACGACACTAAATCACGTTAACGAATCCAAGTGTCATATATTGCATTACGACGTCGCGCAAGGGGTTGAAAAATTAAAGGCGTCGCCGGACAACCGTAAGCTCTTCACGAGATTATACACCAACTTGTGCTCTTCTTACCCCCCGCCCCTTTTTTTCTTACCAGAATTAGCGTTGAATAAAAAAACTCTCGCCCGGCTAACGCACCTCCCGTCAAACTTTTTACCCCCGGCGATTCGCAATGTTTTCGAGTGCGGGGGGGGATGTGAAACTTTTGCACTTAAAAATAACCCGTCTCGCGGGGAAGTTTTGTTTCATTGTGTATGTACGAGCTGCAAGGTGCTACAAGGACGCATCAAGTTTTTTTCACGATACTCCGGGCGAACGAACTTTTTTAATCTTTACACCATGGGGTCAATTTTATTACGAGGGTATACAACTGTACGTTTTCATCGGTAAATCAATCGGGTCTAAATGTAAATTACTCTAGACAGGACTACTGGACTTTTTTTTCTTTTTTTCTTTTTTTTTAATTTAAACTTTTGTTATAAATGCACAAGGAAGACACAATATTGCCCTTTTTTTCCCGCACCCCATAGGCTGTAATTGTATATTTGTTTTTGCTCTACGTAAAAACTACAAAAATACTCTTCCTGTACTTTTACGATTTTCTCGTGCCCCACGGGCTATCTTGTGCACTTGAAACTCGTAGGACTACCGATGAAACAAAGAACACCCGTCACGCTCATTGGGGTACACGATCGGTATATATACCCAATCTAGATCCGATAATCACAAAAGTGGTCCTGGCTAATCGTCGAAATGAACGATCGACACCTCCGAGAACGATTTTTATGGTCAATCAAAAGTGTTTTCTCAGGGATAAGTATAATAATGGGGAGGGTGGGTCGACAACCCTCGAGACATTCGGTGCTTCCACGAGCGATTATTAACGATCGTTTGCAAAGTCATACAGTACGCGTCTCGAGGAGGGTGAGTGTAAGAAGTACCCACACCGTTAGTCTTAAAAAAAACAGCGAGCAATCATTGGGTAGGCCAGATTTTTGGGTAAAAATAGCCATTCCCGCGGAGCAGCAAAAGTACGAGTCGGCATATTTTTTGCTTCCGTTTGGAGGGAAAAGGGCCGCATCTCTTCAATTGCGTACCGTCGAAAACACGAGCCACATTAATAAGGTACAGCAAACGGCATCGGCCGGCACGAATCAATTGCCTCTCTCTTCCCTCCATCAATAACGAAACGTCCGACACACACATATCGCCACGAACCACCCCATCGACGCGAAGGCCACCGCGGCCTCAGCCTCTGTGTTATGATATACCGATATACAGCGGCAACACAGCGACGGTGGCGGTGCAAAGCCAGCCAGGCATCGTCAGCCTTGAGGCGAGGCCACGGCCACGGTCACTCTCCCGAGGTGGCTGCGCCGACGGCCCTTGAACTCGCGGCGTTGCACGCACGCCGGGCTCTATCCGCGGGCGCATCGATTCGTCTGCTCTAGAAACTCTGCGCCCCCGACCTCGGCAAGCCCTTTTTCCCAACCCCCCACCCCCTGGCGGCCAGGAGTCTTTGTCCTCTCCGGGGACGAACTGCGCCAGCGCAGAGAAAGGGAAGGGGAAGCGATGAGCTTGTATACATGTATCGCTGTTTTGCGGGGGGATGATGCGCGTTTTCGTCCGGACGGGAAATTGGCTCTTGCCCCGCGAGAGTGGGTGTATCTTGTTTTTTTTTTTTTTTTTTCATTTTTCATTAAAAAAGTACTCGCGCCCGACTGTCGGGGGCGCTAGGGCCAAGCATTTCGAGGGCGTCGCGGGCAAGGGTCGCCGGAACAAAGGGGCGCTCGTAAAGTTTTACCTCCCGGGGAAATCTGTTGGGCGTCTTCGATGTGTATACCCATTCGCAGTTTTAAAGGGATAATAGATACGCGGGAGATTGAAATCTCGGGAAAGTAAAGGAGACGATGATGTCTTCTCGCGTTTAGAGGGGGGGGGGGTGTAGGTATACATTTCGGAGCCTCGAGGGGTTGTTGGTGGGGCACATAAAAATACGTCGCTATAAATTTATACCCAAACGTTAGGTCCAGCTTCCAAAGAACAATGGGTCTATAAATTAGGGGGGGGGGTTATCGGAGCAGGCCTCCAAATGCATACCTTTTAGTATTTTGTCACGCGTGTATTTGTGTGATCATCGCGGCAAAAAGTATGTCGCATCATTTGATTGGGTAAGGAATTGATTGTTCAGATCACACAAAGAAGAGGAAGAGAACAAAGGGGTAGGGAGGAGATAAATTTGACCCGGCTGATTGATCGCGGAAGGGAGATCCGGGCCTGCCCGAAATGCCCCATGACAGCAACATCGGTGGCAGTAGTAATAGCAAAATAGGAGTGGTAAAGTAGTCGAGTTCGCCACAAAGCCTATTGTTTCGGGAAGGTCGTAGTGGGCGCGTCCCATTGACACAAAGCGAAATCACCGGACATCCGAGTAATATCGCCCCCCACACCCCCCCACTCGTATCTACTCCCCTGCAGCTGTGGAAGACGGGGGTAAAGCCAGAGGCGAAATCAAGACGCCCGAGGGCTCTGGCTCGTCTTTGTCGACTTTATCTGCTCCCCGGGCTTTGGCGGTACGGATTACGTTTATTCGCAACGTGCTCGTCGCCTCGTTGCCAACTCGCGGGGTACAGGTACTATCGACTCTTATGATTACATCTTTCATTGGCGTACGTGTACAGTATTTATATTCTTATGCCGCTATTTTATTATTATCGGTATCTTTCAACGGTGCAAAAAAATACAGGCGATGCTGAAGTGACAGGATATACACGGAGAAAAGCCAAAATCAGGGATGATAATAGTTATAGGCAAACCCTTGAAGTAAAACATTGGCAGTTCGCTCACCTATACCCTGTACATCTCGGTGTTGTATATCTTTTTTCGATCGTAAAGCTGGGGTATATCCGTTGGATAGGCCCCCACGCGCCCACGTAGCGGAGCTTTGAACGCAGCAACAAAAAGCACGTAACATCATAATGAGGCGGTAAAAGTAATCGCCAACGCGCGCCCCCTTTGTCTGTTTCTTTTTCTTCCTCCGCGACGGTGCTTGCACCTTCGCTTCCTCGAGCTTTTTTTATCAAGTTCGTTGTACCCGAACCTCCTCGGCTGGCAAACAGTGGATGTACGCACGAGTGAAAGGATATAAATTCCATACAATCTGGCAATCTACGGGAGCTACGGTCAAGTGGTAGCACGTGTGTGCTTTCGGCGTTTAAATTTATCGTTCGCGTATACGGACGGCGATGAGCGCGAGTGGGGCACGGGTGTACGCAACATATAGCTCCGAGAGACAAAGGGAAGGGAGGGACCCCTGCGAGTATAATGTGTATACAGTTTCCCGAGACATTGGCCAAAAAGGTCAGAGTCCGTTGTCTTTGTATAAGCCACGGAGCACATGCACACAAGAGTGTACGGGGTGTAATATCCGTGAGAGGTCGGGAGCTCCTGCTTCCACCCGCCCCTCCTTCCTCGGCAGCTTCTTCTTTGTTCTTCCCACCTGGTCTCCTGATGAAGCCACTGCCGTCGCGAAGGGAGAGGCTGGCTAGGTCATCCCTACGGGTCTATCCCCTCCCCCCTGCAGTGGGGCGCACCCGCGAGATCTCTCGGTCATGGGTAGGGGAGAACAAAGAAACGAGCCGCCCCCGCGTGAATATTTGCAGAAACGAGCTCAGTAGCTTTAATCTGCTCTTTGGGCTCGTCGCTTTGTGCCCGGTACCGGTGTATCTGGTGAAAGTGCGAGGAAAGCAAACAAAAAAATAATAACAAGAAATAACATCCACACGGCAAACCAACACAATAGCGCGGGTTCATCAAATGCCGTTGGCAGAAACGAGTGAGGGTGTACATCGGGAATTTAACTTGAATGACCCGAGCTGTAGGTATACTATTAAAGGTGAATTTATACGTTAATGCCTTCCTGGTCTTTGTTCGCACTAATTCTCGCTGGGGGCGATTCTCAAGACGTCATCCTTCAATTTACATCTTATGTATACTTACGATGATGAATACTAGGAATTACCCATTCATTAAAGAGCACAAATTTGGATTTGTATACACCGCGGCTGGTTGTTCTCTGTCCGCGATAAGCAAACTCAACTGCGACTTACGCCGACGTAGCGTACGACTCCGTTTTGCCGAAATTATGCAAAGCCCGCGCAGTTTCGACCGATTTCCAGTTTCAGGCGTGCCCTTCGGCTGTACCTTTCACCTACACGTGTTATACAGTATAACTCAGAGTTCAATTGAATATAGAGCGGGGCTTTTGCGTTGCGGGGAATAAAAAAGAGTGGACCGTATACTTTTGCTTCTCATGTATGAAAAAAGGTATTCTACGAGCAGCCGCCGATTGCGACCCTTTCATCGACCCACGCTCCCTGTATACATTTTTTTCCTTCCGTAAGATTTCTGCTTGGAGGAAAAGCAAATTTTTCTCTTGAAAACAACGTTGATGTATAGTAACGCGAAAAAAATTCACCAAGGAGTGCACGCGCAAAGTGAGACATCGGTAGCCGGGGAGCCAAACGCTGGCAATTAACGAGTAAGTACACAATTTTTTCGAGGCATTTATTGCGTGTCTCTTTGTTCGCTTGCACGTGGCTATGGCGCGATTTGCCTGTATCCATAATAAAACCGAGCCCGAGCCCCTCCGACTCTCGGCAAAAGTCGGAGGGAGGGGAATCGGCGATATCGTGCCGTGAACGGAGGCAAGGGAACCGATGTCACGTACTAAAATCTTTTACTACCACTGGTGGTGGTGGTGATGCGCAGGGGTAGCTGCAAGAAAAGCCTCTTCTTTCATCCCCTCTCGTGCTGCTCCTCGTCCTTTGTCCCCCCGCGTTAGAAAAGTAAATCGCGCTCGGTGTGACTCAAGCCCGGGCCACCAGCTATACATGTATGATGTTTTTACTCGTAGCTCTTTGTTCTGTCCACCGAGGCACCCTCTTTCTCTCTCTCTCGCTCGCTCGATTATACTTGTGAATTATTGGTGCTTTTTACTTTGTTTTGTTTTTTATTGCATTCCATCGAGGGGCTCCTCTCTTCTTCCGACCCTCTCCATACCCATGCTATTAACGCTGATTTAGAAGCAGCCTGGCACCACTTGGAGGGACTCGTCACTACTCGCCCACGACTCTACTGACCGAATTACTTTTCGAATCCAACCCGATCGGCTCAGTTGGGAGAGAAAAAGCAACCAAGTTAAATAGTTTTTTTGCACCGATAATCCACTCTGTCTCTTCCTTCCCGGGGGGGGGGGGGGTCGCGTGTATACTTAATGAAAGGCTCTAGAGAGGCTTACTCCCTCCATCGGATGTTCCGTCTAAGACCCGAGTAAAAACTTGTCGGGCAAAACAGGTGAGTAAGGACGCCCAGGGGAGGTTACTGGGTGCGATGAAAACGGCGTAGACAAGGTTAAATCAATATTCCGATGTTATCCGTTGAGAAAAAAAAAAAAAAAAAAAAAAGACACCATTGAATTGAAGGGAAAATGCCATCATTGAAGTAAATGGAGGAAAAAGGCAAAGAAATACTTTTTTTTTAAAGAATCATGTATTTTGGATTGTTTCTCTTTTTTTTCCTTCCACGACTTTTGTACGTGGGCGTTCACTAAGTAAAAAATATAAAGAAATCTTGGGAATACTATACTACTGTCTCGTTGNAAAAAACGCGGGTAATAGACACTCTCGAGTACACGTTGGAAGCATCGACGATTACTTCTCATCAACATTAATTTACAATTCCTCGGTTCTTGTCTACAAAGCTGATGTAAGTATCACATCCCATGAAATAAGCGGCGATCGCTTTGTTTGGCGTAAGACACGAGAAAAAAGGAAGAAATAGTCCATCTCGGAGTGCTTGCAGCTAAAGTTCGAAAGTCGCCGTGAAATAAATGACGAAGAATAAATTTAATTTATGTATACTTAACCGGCTCAATGTATCTCCAGAGCAAAAAAAAAAAAAATCCCAAAAAGTTTTAAAGTACAACTCGTAGTTTAGGAATGGTCAAAAGCAAAGGGGGGGAAAAAAAAACAAATACGCGCATCTCGGTTCGTCGCGTTGCGTCATCCGCTCGGCTGCCAAAGTTGCGATTAGCCAAATTGCAAAATCATCGGTTAGCCGAGATAACGCGTTAGATCGAAAGCTTGTAGAGCGGAGGCATCGCGCGATTAAAACTCCGAGTCTCGACGTTAGTTAGCCTTGCGCGCTCGCACAGCCTTGTTAATCTCAATTACGCGATATACAAAATGTTGCCGGCGCTGAATAATTGTGCGCGCAATGCGCGTGCATGGCCCAACGAGGCTATATAATTGCATTTTGCAGCAGGTGCGCTTTCAGTCCTACCGCGGGTTAAACGCCACCCACGCGTCATCTCGTTGGCTCGATTCGGCGATGGAAGTCGGTTGACTCGAGAGTGGAAGTTACCGATCGATCTGTGCATATATTTACCGGTCACGACGAAGCATCACCGATCAGCACAGAGTCCCGGCCACATGGGTAGAAACAATACCGTGGTGTACGTGTCACCTGTCGTCGACACGAAGATGCAGAAGATGATCCTGCCGCAGTGGCTCGCGGGAATCGGAGGTAAAATGAGTGACGGGCACCGGTTGTCGGGTACATATATACCGAGTGGAAAGTATAAAAAAGCCGACGCGGGTGTTTTTCAGTGTTTCTGCTGCTCATCCATGTCGGCCTCATGGGAGGATGGGCCTCGCCGACCCTCGCTCGGCTCGCCGCCCCGGACTCGCCCATGCCGATTTCGCCGGAGCAAGCTTCCTGGGTAATTATCACTATACACTTTCGGACGGAAAATATTCGTCATCCCTCGCGTTCAAATATTTTCCCTTGGATAGTACTATTTTTAACATTTTTGAAACCATGAAATTCAATGTTGAAAATTAACAACTGGTCATAATAATATGTCAAAATTTACAATTGTAGCTTACGGGATGACGAGAAATATGATTTTTTTATTTTTCATGTACGGACGCCAATCTTTTATTCCAAATATGAAGAAAAAAAAACTGTATCCAATTCTTCTTGGAGGTCAAGTACATTTTTCTTGGCGTAAAAATATTCTTAAACAAAGTGGGTCACTAGGCAGTTTCAAGAATGCAAATAAATCGTGCATTTTTAAGAGGGTCATTACGAAATGATATTTAATCAAGAAGTACTTGAAAAACATCAATCGCGTCAAATTCGATGTTACTTACAAAACATGTACTCAGTTTAGAAGGACTCGCAGTACAGTTTCTAAGGAATTAAATTGGAATGTTGCTTGTACATTCACTTTTTTTTCGATAATTTAATTATGAAGTTAATATCGCACGTGGTTTTCCAATAATAATCGAGTTTTTAAAAAATTTTCAACAAAGATCGACTTTTGAGATGGATTGGAGTAATAACCCCTTTAATACAGTGCACACGAGTTAAAAAATATCCTGAATCGCGTCTTTGAATGTTTGGAATTATTGTTAAACTCCCTTAAAAATGGGATCTTTCAGTCGAGCTCCCAGTCACCTCAACTGATAAAAAAAAGACGTTTAATCCATTGATAAAAATTATTATTTTAGGTCCATGAAAAATTGTAATATAAAAGCTCAGAATGGTTGAAAAGTAGGCACTTTTATAGAAATAATGAATCACCATCCGTGTTGTACATAATATATGTACAAAATACAATAAATTCCAAGAGAAACATCAGTACTTTCTGATCAAACGAAATATAAATACATACGTATATATAATGAGGTTATCAGTGACGAATATATATATATTTTCTGCCCGAGAGAGGCGAATCAATGATATTTTTTTCCGACACGCTCATTATGACCACCGATTGGGTTAAAACGAAATCAAGGTGGCATCGATCATCAACTTTGGGCGATTTTTCGGGGGCGTGCTCGGTCCCCTATCCGCGAGCCTCCTCGGCAGCAAAAGCTCCATCCTCCTGACCGTCGTGCCCATCGCCGTGGGCTGGCTCTCCATAACCCTAGCCACGTCGATCGAGTGGCTCATCGTCGGCCGGCTCTGCAGCGGCGCGGGCCTGGGAATGGCCTTCGGGGCCTTTCCCCTCTACATCGGGGAAATTTCCATGCCCGAGATCCGCGGCGCGCTCATCTCCCTGGCCACGGTGGGCGCCCCCCTCGGCCAAGTCGTGGCGAGCATCTGCGGCTCCTACCTCAGCGTGAGTCTAGCGGCCGGTCTCTACCTCGGCCTGGCCGTGCTGCTGGAGTTGCTGTTTGTCTGGCTGCCCGAGTCCCCGCACCACCTCGTCAAGACAGGGAAGATCGAGGTCGCCCGGCGCTCCATCAGTTGGTACAGGGCGGGTCACCAGGTGGACGAGGAGTTGGCCGCCGTTGAAAAGTTCGTCGCCACGGACGCCAGTGAAAGCCTCTGGGAGAAGCTTCGGGCTGCGGGTGCCTCGGAGCCAATCAGACGGGCCGCTCTCCAAATCATCGCTCTCTTCTCGTTAATGCAGCTGAGCGGCCTGAACATTGTCATGTTCTTCATGGTAATTCATTTTTGTGATTTTGATTTTCATAAAACGTCACTCCTAGCTTTTCATGGAATTAACAACAACAACAACAACAACAACAAAATAACGTATTTTCCAATTCAACTTATAACGTACACGTATGATGATTAATTATTTCATTGATTTGGTTGTAAAAAAAAGGGGGCTTATGGGCTTAAATGTTTGTCCGTGATTGATCGAGTTGGCTTACCGGGGAATTTCATGTCACAAGTCGTGACAATAAATTTAATTTTGACACCGATTAACATATGCACAAATTTTTAGCGATGTAGATAACCAATCTCTCGAGTGCCTATTCATTTTGAAACGATTACAGTATTATTATTAACTCTTGTACTCCGAGTTTGCTTGAAAATTAACTTTAGGATATGTTTGAGATTCATTAAAATTCAATCAATGTTAAATCGGGGCTAAAAATATACACTGTGTTATTATTATTACCGTATTAATTACCATTATTTTATGGATTTGTAAATAACTTGGAAAAATAATTTTTTTTTCTTTTTTTTTGTTAAAAAATTTTTTCATACATCGCTATTCGCAATAAAATATTGAGAAAAAAATTTGTTCCTTACAAATAAGTGCAACGTATTTTTATTGTAAATTCATTGAAACAAAAGATTGAAATACTTTTTCAATACTCTGACTATTTTTTTCTAAATTAACTGTAATTTCTTTTAACTATACATTACTTTTACTAGAAGCATAAAGAACACAGCTCCACAGAAAAAAAATACTTTCAGAAACCAGACAACACCCACTTCATCTCGTACAATTTTCTTCTATAACCTCATGATAACGGTCATTTTAAAAATATTTTCTAGAGGATTTGATGGAAGATGTATTTTTTGACCGTTATTTTGAGGTTGTAAAAAAACCTAACGAGATGGAGTCAAACGGACTTTAGATTCGGATTCATTGACCCAATAATCGTGGATGCTGTCTGGTTTTTCTTTCTTTGGGGGGGGGGGGGGATAATTGAAAAAGCATGATTGTTAAAATCGGTCCATTGAACAGATAATATGATAAAACTTGGTTTTCCATGGTAAACGAATGAAACAAAACTTTAGTTCGAAATGATGGAAATGTTGTTGAAATGTGTAGGAGTCGATCCTCGTGAGGGCGGGCTTTAAACTCGTGAAGCCGTCGATGCTGGTGGTGCTGGTGAACGTCAGCTGCACCCTGTCGGCGGGGCTCTCCGTCCTCCTGATCGACCGTTGCGGCAGAAAGTTCCTTCTGCTCCTCTCCAGCACCGGGACGACCCTGTCGATGCTCGGACTGGCCGGGCACTTCGCCATAGTGGGAGACGCGACCGACACCAGCGTGGAACTACCGCTGGGCCTCCAGCTGATCCCAGCCGCCTCGATGTTCCTCTTCATGATCTCCTTTTTCGTGGGCCTACTGCCCGTGCCCAGCGCCATCCTCAGCGAGATATTCCCCGCCAACATCAAGTGCATCGCTGCCTGCATCGCCATCCTCACCGGGGCCGTCTCGTCCTTCCTGTCCGCCAAGACCTACCAGCCCCTGCTCGACCTCGTCGGGGACACCTACGTCTTTCTCATCTACGCGCTCATGTCCTCCCTCATCCTGCCCTACACGCTGTTCGCAGTCACGGAAACCAAGGGGAAAAGCCTACAGCAGATACAGGACGAGTTTGCTGGGAAGAACTCGGTGATATGACGACTCTAACTCACTCGGGGAATGCGTCAACATGTCAAAATTTGTAACGTGAAGATACAACGCCATTGTGGACGATTCGAGTGATGGGTGTAAATATTATTATTACATGCTGATTATGTTTAGGGTGTAGTCTAAGCATTGTTATTACAGGTTCGCTACTATTAGAGAAAAAGGTAATTTTAAGAAATAAAATTCGTTATTTTTATTACAAAAGCGGCATTTTCTTGGTCCCATTACGATACTCCAGCTTACGCCCATTGTGAAACACCCTTTAAGCGCCAAGATTTGAGAGCACCTGACGTTGCGTTCAAAATGTTCTTTATCGATGGCAACGCTTTTTGACCCGGTGAAAGTGTAACACGCGCTTTCTAAGAATTTAATCGCACGTTTAAACATTTCGTCAACAATTGTGTGCTTTGGGAATTTTCAGATAAAATTGTCAATATTTTGTCGCCGTGGAACTTTGAGCCAAAGTCAACATCGTTGGCGTGTGCGTGCCAATAGCGACGAGAAAAGAGACGTCGCTGAAATTCTACTTCAACATGCAACGCAACGGCACATATTGTTTAGCGCTGAAAAATAATGTCTTTGAAGCATGTTACGAAAAAAAAAGGGAAAAAAGTTGTATTCGCCAATAATTCGTTAAATCGCTGAAAACTCATTGTTAACTAGAACACTGAAATTCGCCAGATAAAAAAAAGAAAAAAAAAAAAAAAAAAAAAGTTTTAGGAAATCTTGAGCTTTTATCTTATCGGCAAGTCGTGCCTCCATTTTTATCTCGGAACAGCTGTATTTAAATTTACAAGCTCTTCTCGACGATGTGTGTGCAAGCCTAGCGAAGTAAACAACAATACCTCCCGACATTACTACGACTTTGGTAACTTATGCACTTGCCATTCCGATCGACCTCGTGTATAGCGCACTTTGAACCTCGGGTTTGAGTCTCTTGGGGTGCCATGTGTCTTTGGTATCGTGACCTTTTCTCAACCGACAAATCACCGTGGACCCGTTAAGTTTTTCTTTCGATGCAAGAGATACCCCAACTATATTATACATAGCTGGACTAGTAAGGAACGAATGCCTGTATAGCCAACAGTTTCTTGGCATAGTCGTACAATGGGTGGTTGAAACACATGCCGAATGTGTCAACTGTGATCTAGACGTTCATCAAATCAGTGACGTCGAGTAATTCACATTACTTATGTAACGCTTGAAAGTAAGAGAGTACAAATAACGTGGATGTACGTTATTTTCAAACCTCGATCTCGAAAACTATTTTTGTAATTTCGACAGCCTCAAGAGGATGGCCCAAAAACTTGTTTATCTACGTGTGGGCTAATAGTTTTACATGATATCGTTAAACCCGCAAAACAAGTTGGTTAATTCGGTATGGAGGTGGCAATATTATAAACTTATTTCATCACTTGGTCCTGCAATAAATACCGCACTCTTCGCGCGAAATGTTGAATTTAATATTGTGAGCTCCGCTCGGATCATTAACATTAAACGTTTTCAGTGTTGATTGTGAAACGTTTGTGTCATGAAAATATATAACGATAAATATATATATATATATATATATATCGGGTTCCCTACGTAAGTAGGTGAACAGACGGTTTATCACGACGAACGCGCCGCACCACATTTAATTAAAACCTTTCATTGGCATTAATGAGAATCGTCGTATTGAAGTTTATTTGACTCGTGTAATTAGAGGGGGAAATTTTTTTCGTTAAACAAAGGCATATCTTATCATCGGAGTGTTGAAGCTTCTGGCAGCCTCTCCTGCCTACTTGGGGACTAGAAACCAATAGTCATTTCAGGCGTATGTAGTGACGAGCCACGGCAGCTCTGTAATCTTTGCCATAATCGACACCACAACCACCCCCACCGTCAACTTATCATCGGCACAATGATCCTGAAGACAGGATCAAGCGTCATCTTGCCGCAGTGGCTCGCTGGACTCGGTGGTAAGTAAATCATGACAGTGGCCAAGTGTTTTTTTCGTGACAATCATCCTCGGGGAAATGCGTTACCACCATGTTCATAAATCGGACGGTTTTTTTTTTTTTTTTTTTTTCCAAAACCTACGACGATTATTCTATGCACCTGCATGCCATGAATCGAAATTCTTTCGTTGCGCATTGAAGAACATAGAATATTACGTACCTAGTGAGCGAGGTTAAGAATGTAGTAGATTTCACTTGAACAAACGTGAATAACGTGAAATCTAAGACACGTTTTAAACTCCGAACCTCGTCGAAAGAGCTGATTATCTGCTTTGGAGAGCAGAGCAGATATGAAGCACTTTCAGCGAGGGTATGGTTTTTCATACGAAAATTCATGGGGTATTTTGTAAAATATGAATTTCAACCGCACCTTGCGTCGACAAATTTTTCTACCTTAACGAGACCTAATTTTTTTCATCATATTTCATCAAGACAATACATCATGTGAAATGACAAGTGGCCATTATCGCTCCAATACGATCCGAACACGAGTAGGTAACGCAACGGCAAAACGAATATACCTAGCTATACGCGAAGCATCACTTGAAACCCGACCATAGCAATCGAACACACGACTGGAAACTCCAATTTAATTAATTTTTCTCGAAGGATTATTTTTTTCATACACTGGCATGACTCCGCTTGCAATACTCACTCTGTCAATAAAAAATGCAAATGCCCCACTTATTATCTCTTTCCAATACTTAGTGATGAGTCAGAGATTGTCGTGATGAAATTTTTATTATAATTAACATACGGAGCTTTAACAAAGTCGTGAAATCAATTGATATCTGGGATACTATTAATAACTTTTCGTGTACAACTTTATCATCACCAGAAATCGTTAAATTTTTTCAAGTGGTTAAGAAAGAAATAGACAATTTTTTTCCCCAGTAACAATTTTAACGACGTAATCTCTTTTAAATTAATAGATGATCAAACTTTTAAAAAATGGCGTATTAAGACAAAAACAAAATTATCGTACAGTATGGGTTGTTAGACCAATAAAATAGACTTAAAAAAAAAAAAAAACATTTTTTTTCTATCCTTTAAAAAACGTTGCCGATATACTTCATGTTTAAGTATCGCGTAAATAAAAATTGACAAAAATACAGTGCGTGAACGACCAGGAGCCGGGAATCATCCACGTAAAATTAGTAATCGGCAACGGGAACCACTCGAAATTTTTCTACTAAACAAATTTGTTGGAGCACAACATTTTATTCACAATACTGTTGCGGTAAAAAGACTGACTATCTTCAAACTTAATAACTAAAGAATGTAGGTTCCTAAAAAACTAAAAAAAAAAAAAAAAAAAATACCATAGACTAATGGCTCTTTGACAGTGTTCTTGTTGGAAATCCAATTCGGTCTGGTGTTCGGATGGTCGTCACCCATTTTGGCCAGGCTCGCCTCCCCGGACTCGAGTTTATCCGATCCACTGCACATGACACCGATCCAAGCCTCCTGGGTTGCGGCTCTGGTGAATCTTGGCCGACTGTTTGGGGCCATCGTGGGACCGGTTTCAGCAAGCCTCGTCGGCAGCAAACGCGGCATATGCATGTCCCTGCTTCCCCTCAGTGCAGGCTGGCTATTGGTAGCCCTGGCCACGTCCGTCGAGTGCCTGTAATACTTATCTCACCCTGATTTTTCAATCGTTTTCACGTAAACTGTAGTCGCTCACCACATACAAATAATGGACTTTTCATGTGGAATTCAGCTACATGGCCAGGCTGCTACTGGGTCTGGGATTTGGGATGGCCTTCAGCACTTTTCCTCTATTCATCGGTGAGGTAGCAGTACCGAAGATCCGAGGTGCGCTCATCTCTCTAGCCATGGTTAGTCGAGGCACGAAAAGTGCACTATTTCCAAATTACTACCTCATCGCTGTAGTTTCGTTAATCGTAGATTATGTGTTATTGTTTTGGAAAAATCAGCCATTAGCTTTTAGGATGAAAAATATATCAAGTATTTGAACGTCGACAAGTTGCCAATTTTTTTCAAAAATGCTGGTTTTCCATATGTACAAGCCGATTCTTCACCTATAATTACCAAGTATATACATGTAAAGATTAAAAAATGCACCAACTCGATGATTCAGGTGGGGGCGCCGCTGGGCCAAGTCGTGGCGAGCATCTGCGGCTCGTACTTGAGCATCAGCCTGTCGGCGAGCCTCTCCCTCGGCCTGGCCGTGCTGCTGGAGTTGCTGTTTGTCTGGCTGCCCGAGTCCCCGCACCACCTCGTCAAGACAGGGAAGAGCGAAGCCGCCAGGCGCTCCATCAACTGGTACAGGGCGGGTCACCAGGTGGACGAAGAGTTGGCCGCCGTTGAAAAGTTCGTCACCGCGAACCACAGTAAGAGCTTCATGGACAAGTTGTCCGAGTTCAGGAGCCGACCCGTGCGACGCGCCACCTTCCAGATAATCGCGCTTTTCGTCTTCATGCAGATCTGCGGTCTCAACAGCGTTTTGTTCTACATGTGCGTAAACGATGATTTGTATCATAATACCAAGAGCTGCGTGCATATGTAAACAGTGTTTCGTATGTATGGTTTTTATTTTTTTTTTTTTTTTTGTTGAAGGGAGTCGATCCTCACAAAGGCCAATTTCACGTTCATCAGGCCATCCCTGATGGTGGTGTACGTGAACGTTTGCGGCATGTTCGCCTCGGCCCTGTCGGTACCGCTCATCGACAGATGCGGGCGAAAGTTTTTGCTCCTCGTCTCCAGCACGGGAGTCACCTGTGCCATGGTCGGGCTCATGGTCTACTTTTGGATGATGGGCTCCGGGAGTGACGTGGGTGAGATCCAGTGGCTCCCGGGCGCCTCGATGTTCTGCTTCATCGTTTCGTTTTGCGTGGGCCTGTTGCCGGTGCCCAGCACGGTACTCAGCGAAACTTTTCCCGCGGAGATCAAGTGCATCGCGGCCGGTATTTCGGGGGTCACGGGGGCCATCGTGGCCTTCATCTCATCCAAGACTTACCAGCCGATGGTCGACTCCATAGGCGAGGCCTTCGTCTTTGGGATATACGGCCTGTGCTCGGTGGTCGTTATACCGTACACTTTGCTCTTCGTGCCGGAAACGAAGGGGAAAAGTTTGCAGGAGATACAGGACAAACTCACCAAAAAATAGCCTTCCACGCGTTTCTTCAATTTGTTCATGTTTTTTTTTTTTTTTTCTTTGTCTACTGATCTTGTACAGCAAATGTATCCAAAATACTGTGATGGTTGTAAATATTTAGATAGCGACAATAAAAGTGAGTACATGGGATGTACTCGGATACTTTCGAAAAGTGTGGCGTCAGTATTTTTATATAAAATATAACTAATTGTTTGGTACAATGTAGAATTACGTTTACGATTTATTCTTCATTTTTCATGCAAAGTATGAAAAAAGTGCATATCATAGCAATAAATTATTTTATACGTGAAAACGAAACCCGTACCAAGTGATGCAACAGTATTATGTTCTCTTATCGGTTCCTCGAGAGTTTTTTACCATCTAGAAATTTTAATAACAGAGCTTAAATAATCCAAGGAAGGGATCAAGGTAATTCCATGCCATTTTAGCAAGGTTTTGTTTCACAATTGGGTTTTTCTACCCAGGCTTAACTTTCTTGGTAAGTGAGCAGCCACTTGAAAACTACCCGACTAATTCTTAACAGTAAACTCAATTATATATAATAGAACCAAGAACAAACTCGTGTAAGATAAGGAAATTTCCGCAAAAGTGTCAAATATACACAATTGGCGTGATAAACGCAAATCCCCCTTAGTACCACCACAAACACCAGCTGCAATATTTTTTAGCCATTCAAGTTAGAGTGTCCTACATTTTTTAACCTATTTTTGCACCATTACACGAGTAATCCCTCAAATTTTTTTTTATGTGTGCATCGTTTCCATTATTTGATTTTTTTTTTTTTTTTTCTTGTTTAACACAAAATTTCAAGCAACCTGTAAGAAATAGCAATTCGACTCGAAAAACCCCGGCGTGACTCTAATTCTACATTTTTTTCAACCAGCGAAATTCTTCAAACGTGCCCAAGAAACGCAGAAAACACTCCTGAAATCTGCCACACGTATATCCGTGCAAAAGATTGCGCAGCTCTGGCTGAAGGGGCACAATTGCCACTTTGATATCGTTTTCTTTGGATTTGAAATAAATGAAACATAATTATTATTATTGTTAATATTATTATTATTATCATTATTATTATTATCGTCATCATCATCATNTTATTATTATTATTATTATTATTATAATTGTAATGTGTAACACATAACACGCAAATAATGCCCTAATCTTTGTACAATTTTCGATTCACTAGCTACGTTGAAACGTAACACTTGGACACGGTCAAAAATTCAAACGAATCCAATATTATTTTTAAAAATAAAAAAAAAAACGCACTCAAATATAATAGATCAAGTAGAAAACACTCGCTGCCAATATGCCCCGGAAAGACGGCGGCAATCGAATCGCCGAGTTTGCGTTCACCCTCTTGATGGGATGCAATTGCATGGGGTGTTTTTCATTAAGATCGACGAATTGCTCGATCCACGGCAAAAAAACCTTTATGTCGGAGTAAAGCCCCGGCCGGTCCGGCCAGGCGCAGCCTTCACCACCGGACACGACACCCGTCAGTCGACCCATGCACAGCATCCCGCCCCCCGAATCACCCTGAAACACAAATTCGTCAAACACCATAATGTACACGAGGTGTGTGTATTATTGAGACAAAGCGGGTGTACCTGACAGGCGTCGCGACCACCGCCCTTGTACCCAGCGCAATACATTCCCACGGGTACGTTTGAAATATTCCACAGCAGCTTGCGGCACAGGGGCACGGAAATCAGTGGAAGATCCACGTACAACAAGTGTTGACTCACGATGCCGTCTTCCTGCAAAGAGGAAAAAATTATATTACTCTTCGCGCGCATCGCGCCTACACTTGGTTGTACTCACGTGCTTTTGGTAGCCCCATCCGGAAACTTGGCACACCGTACCTGACCTCACGAACGTGCGAGCCAAGGGGGCCGCGTTCACCAGTGGGTCGAACGTGAATGGCTTTTTAAGCTGAAATTATCGCTTGTCGTCAGTTATTTTAAAATTTATAGTTTGACCGTTCATTGGTTCGATATATATACAATCTTTGGTACTCGCCTGAAGAAGACTAACATCGTTTTCTAGAGTGTAAGAATTGAAGTGTGGATGGATGATGATTCTTTTAACTCCGCGCCATTGGTAAGACAGTTTTATGCTCTTCAGAATAACGTCACCCGCGACGATTATTACTGAGTATGGTTCGAGTATCTTACCCGATCGGCTGAAGAGATAAAGGTATCGATCATTGATGCACGATGAGTCTCGCGTAATCAATTCTTTTTATGGCATTTTTCATGTTTTTGGTATTTGAAGAATAAAAAAACGACTTACTCGAACATGCAGTGACTTGCCGTTAAAATCCATCCTGGAGTTATAATGCTACCTCCACAGAAGTGCGATTGCGAATACCTCCTTCGCAAGGACACCTTGAACATTTTTCCTTGATCCTATCATATTGTAATCACGAAAAAAAGGAAAAGACAATAAAGGAATGTCCATATTTTACCTGTTGTGGAAATTGTCCCAAAATGGCCTTTGTTCCATTAACGATTCTTTTCGGCACTTCTTTCGGCTCCTCTGTGCCAATGTCCGAGGGTACATCATAATCCTCAAAATGTGTATCGTCTAAGAATATAAATTAATATTTTTACGTTGTGGTCGCTACAGTATCGACTTTACCGAACGCGCAAATAATAATAACCACAATTGATGACAGAGATATTATTGATTTTATCAGAACACGTGAATCATTGATAAAATTCGAAGCTTTGATTGTCCATCGTGTAGCTTACCAATATTAAAATTTATAAATGAAAAGTATAGAGTATAAGGCAACTAACGTATTATATTTTAATAATGGAAAAATTACAATTTGGCCATAAACATGTAGTTTAAATGGGTAAAATCACATTATAAGTTATTAGTATTACCTTACCTTGAGCTGATGTCCAAACAATAGATTGTGTAATTAGTGCAAAACAAAATAACAATAATTTATATTGTAACATGTCGAAACTCGACAGGTCAACTGAGAGACTGTTGTCAGTTTGCCAAGTCTCTCAAGACTAACGTGGTTTTCAAGGCCTATACGATCGGTTATCTGCTTACTTATCAGTTATTTCACATACATTGATAATCGCAAAAATTTTATCCCACTTTTATTAAATTAAACCAAGTTATTATATTGTTGAAATATTTATTTTCTAAATGTAATTTCGGTCGGGTGAAGTTTAAAAATACTTAAAAACGATTGCTAACCGAATGTATGATAGAATTAAAATTATTCACACGAATTTTAAAGAACGTCAAAGTATGAATTACCTTAACCGATTAAATTGGATTATTAATGAATCATCTCGTGCACGTATGCACTTGATAACGAAGATCAATATTGTAATTTCGTTTATTATTTGTTTTGCTGGCATAGGTTATTAATTGAAAAAACAAATGTGTACACTCGCACACTTGTATAAAATAATAGCGTATAATAGAATCACTTTAAATTATTTTGTTGGCAAAAATAATTAAAAACTATTCCCGAGGAATAAAATATTTAAAAACCTCACTGTACATGTAAAAGTTAAAATGAAAATTCAGTGACGTTATCCAAGACGTTCGCACCTTCTATAAAGATTTCCGGATGAGTAAGAGCCAGTACTGAATGGCGCATTCACAGGTACTCTGACGCGATAGTCTGATAACACCGACCAACATGAATCATTCTCCCAACTGTAGGTGAAAAAATATTTTTATTACGTTATTTCTCAAGAATATCAAATTTCCGTGTAGTCCAAGTCACTAGGCGTACTCAATCACTGCGCATTTGTTTCTTGACTGGATGTATTACAATTCCTCAGAGCATATTTCAGGTAAATCACATTATACTAAAGCTTTTCAACAAATATCTATCATTAATGTAAAGCAAAATAATTTCTGTGGCAAACACTCCAGTTTTCATAAAAAACGAACATTTAAAATATAATTTGTTACGGGTATTACTGCGCACTAAAACCCATTACCGCTTACTACGCAGGACTAAATACTGCGCAAAAACTTACACACTTATAAAAGAATATTGATTTTATTAATTTATAACTTCATAATAAAAAAAATATAGTCCACAGATTCTTCTACTTGCTGTTTATCGACGCAAGCTGATTTTGGTGGCTTTTGCTCGACTCAAAGTAAGATTTTTTTAGGTCTTTTGTTAATAATAAGCTTATTAATACTGTTTGTTTTTTCTCAAATCGTTTGAAGCTATCTTGATGCGGTTTTACTTGCTTTTCATTGTTTTTAATCATTTTTTTTTTTTTTTTTTTTTATTAACCTTCTCCATATCTCCATGTCAACTTTCACTGTCGAGTCACAAGACCAAACTTGTTTGTTTAACTTAAAATACCACAGAAGAAAAGCTTTCGCTCGAAAATGTAAACAGATTGGTCTGTGAAGTTAGATGATTAAATTGATACGCGCACAGTAAATAAATTATATCTCAAAACAGAGTACCACTTGCTGCGCAATGTAATAAATAAAAAAGTAACATGTTCAACAGGTTTTGAATTGAAAGTTTTACTTTTCCTTAACTCATGCAAATTATCAGGATGAATATAAACGTGTTAATTAAAAAATTATATTATTTATAAAAATGCAGTATTTTACAGATGGACAAATATTCAATAAACTCAGTATACAGCTAAAATTATCTTAAAATTTTAACTGATAATTATTATAGTTATTTTCAATTACTTTTCATGCATATTTTGAAATTAAAAAAAAAGGTAAATCCTATTTTTCTATATTACACTAGTGTGTAGTAATTGGGTCGTGCAAAGTGACTGGGTATTTTACCCTAGTTGAATACTTTGAGAAATTAAAAAGTACGTATACTTACACTTGTTTACTGTTGTATCTGCATCACCCCCGTAGTTCGCGCCTACTAGTATGCAATGCAATTTACTCAGGAGTATGTGTGTTATACATTGCTTGATACTATTATGTCTTGCAATCACATTAAATTTTTTAATTCAATAGTTTTTATTTTAATATGAGAGTACCAGCAAAATTTAAACGAAAAAATGTGGTAAAAACAAAAGTGGCAACAAACGTCGGCTTTATAAAAGATGTGCACTATAGGATGGAGAAGCAATGGTTAGTAAAAAAAATGACAAATTCAGTGTTACGTAATTTTAAATGCTTTATTTTTCTTTTCTTTTTTCCATCATCGCAATGACGGTAAGGACATTAAAAAACGTGTATTATTATGCATGTATATACTTTCTTAAAATAATCATACTTGTATGCTCACGTAGCTTAATGATCGTTAAATTTTTCATCTATATTTGTATTTCGTAAGGTGTTACACAATAATTTGCGTAATTTTGTTCATATCATACTGTAGTATTTTTTCCATGCTAAACATACAAAAGCAGTAAAAAGCTCGATTCTTGCACGCCATCCATAACTTAGTAAAAACAATGAAAAACTTGAAAAAACAAATCATTTACACTTAACGTTAAATAAAACAAATGATATACACCGCCAATAGATTACTCCTTTCCTTTGTTTCATGAATGTCAAGACAAACTTTCTTAATTTACAGCTGTTACGAACTAATTCGTATTGCTTGGAAAGTAATAAGCGAAGTCTCATAAAAAAAAAACATGCTTGTATTTATGTCCGGCAATAATGTCACAGGGTAAAAGTGAATCAATCAATATATTTCGTAAACGTAAACGTAGCAGGCACAATTCGCATCTATCGACTGGCCTCGCGAAAAAAGAAATAAAAAAAGGTATCAAGATGAGAAACGTCTTTCCTAAAAATCTCCTCTATCTTTTTCATTCACGAGCTAGCGTGTCAACTACTTTTTTTCCTTTAAGCTTCTGGTGAACGAAATCAACAACAAGTTTCAAGCAGATTTGTTAAGATTTTTGAGCGACTTTTCGTTTTTATCTCTAATGCATGTGCGACATAATCTATTTCATTCATGAGCAAATCCACAAGTGTCCAATCAACGATCTAGGTTCAAAACTTTTTATACATTCGTAAGGTAAATATCCCAGTAGTTGGCCACCAAAAAACTGGTCCCAATACTTGGCCACTGTATAAAATACACAGTCAAATCTGGTGGCCAACTATTAGGCAATGCATGTGTCTCAATAGTTGGCCACCAGCTTTCGTATATATTTAACGTGGAGGTGACCAAGTACTGGGATACAACAGCCTTAAGGTGGCCAACTACTGGGACATTTACCTTATGTACTACGTATTTGTAGTACTCCTTATTCAGAAAGACGTTTAAAATCGCGGGTATTAGAGTTAACTGCGTTCACCAGTAAAGGTACAGCGTAATATCTAGTAACCTGAATTAGACTCTCGCCCATCAAGCCAACCAAACAAATATAGTGCAATACGATTACGCGAGACAAACTCTTAAGTGCTAACGATGGATATAATAGTACATAATAGTAATAATCATGAATAACTATAGCGATCGTTAGAATTTTAGCAGTAATAGGTATTCATGTTAGTGTGTTATCCCATAGGTGGTCTTTCCATACACGCATTATCTTCATGTTAAATCGTTACGCTTTTCCAACTTTTCTAATCATCATAACGTCAAGTCCACTCATCATTGTTTACGTGAATTAATTGTTATTCATAAATTTTACAAAGTATGCAGTACGGAACGACGAAGGTTTGGTAAATTTGCTCTGAAATAGTATTCTTTTAAATTATAATAAGATGGTAACTTTTGAGAGTTTTTAAAATTAAAAAAAAAAAAAATCGGTGTCCCTAAAGTCATTTATTTATAATTTATAGTACATTTCGTTGGATGACGAAAGACATTTTTTAAATTCCTCGATTTTTCACTGAAAATTTTATACAAGCTAGAGTTTTTAAGAATTTGGTGAATATAGCTTTTATATACTTTATATAGCTATATATGTATATATATATATATATATATGCGTGAATTGATAATACATTTTTTAATTAAAAATTCACTTCTTTCTATATAACTTTT
This sequence comes from Copidosoma floridanum, assembly GCF_000648655.2. The sequence continues at coordinate 1,574,216 of NW_019379499.1, forward strand.
ATCGAATCGACAATTTATACGATGTTCGATTCTCAACACGGATATTCGAAAGATCATGCAAGTCTTGATTTTTCGAATATGGAGCATCGTAAAAATTGAGCACCTCGATATTTCTTATGAACTACGTAAAATCTTAATTATACTAAAGGAGTCTCTGCTCAGGAAAAATTGAGGAACATTAAGAACTTGTTTACTTCATGAATTTTATCGGACTTTAGGAATCAGTACAAAAAAAAATCATAGTGATAATCAACTTAAATTTGACGAAAATTTCAGAGTCCACACGTAATAGTTTATAAGAATTTACAAACAAAGCAATTACCGTTATAATAAATCAATGAATTTCTACCTTCCTTTTTCGTCTTTTTTCCAAGATTGACGTGTGGTAGATAAACAGTTGTTTATATTCTCTTTGTCGTATGAATCTTTTTTACATTATGATTCATCGAACAGTAGAAAAATGCGTATATCTAACTTGATGGATTTTTAAGTTTTTCTCAAAGATTATGTCCAATACATAATTATTTTTGATACTGAAGAAACCAAAATTTTTAAAAGATCATAAAATAAATAGGATATAGTGGTAAATTTTACAATTATTTGAGTGAATACATAATACTTGTGATAAATTTTTCCAAGTCAGAAAAACATTGTTCAATAAGTTTTCATTATATAACATAATGTACTCCTTAATTGCCCTTTACACTTGAGTAATAATAGTAACTTCTGTTATGGTTCTTACCTATTCTTTTCTTTAATCTAACGCCTTTGTTTATCATACAAACGATTTTCTTTATAATATTTACTTTGTTATTTGTACTTTTATAAGGGAGGCATCAGAAAACTTGGCAGCTTTTAAACCTCTGAATGTATCGAAATTTCTGTACTTTTAATTATTTCAAGAAACATGATAACTGCCTGAAAATATCTTCAACTTGATATTTTTAATTTTAGTATCTAGTAATAATAATATTGGTGTGCATATATGCTGTTTTGATGAAGCACAAATCTTACTGCTTTGTTTATCTTACAGTTCATTTTTGTATTGTAAAATCGAACGGATGTTTGAAAATGTGTACAATTTTTGGTATTAAACAATTTTAAGACATATTGCAAAATTTGTACAAGTTTGTTTCTTGTGTCAGTAAAAAAAAAAAAAAAAAGATAAATTTCGTCATTCCATTAATAGTTATTAAAAAATTCGTTTTTACAATAATTCTCGAGCACGGCTTTCTGACAATATATCTAGTCATCTACAAGCAAAACACTACGTTTTCTAACGAACCGCTTTAAAGTATAGACGATTAGTAAAACAATTTCTTACAAATGTACGCATGCTACTATAAATATTGATTATTTATTGATTGACGATTAACGATTCGACTAGTTTCGGAATTACCAATTGAAACAGCATGTTTTTTAAATTTCCTTTGGTCGAATCGTTAAAACATTTGCTTTATCGAACCATCAGTCTACTTGTAATGTAAAACTACCAATCGATTTAACGATTCGATTTAATCGACAAAGTTTGTATGCAATTGGGCGAAACCATTATTGTTAGTTGAATTTTTTTCTTGTTTTTACGGAGTATCAGTCACGATTGTTTTAGAAAGTTATTTTTGTTACTATATTTACGGTGAATTATTGGTTAAAATAAAGATTACGAGCTACATTGCTGTGTACATCAAATAGCTTAAAAATGCACTATTCTAAGTTATGTACTTCAAAGTTTGTATATAAAAATCATCCTAAAACTACACATCAAGATGATTTGTAAATAGTTTTTAAGAAAGATTTGGCGCTATATGAAAAGTCTACTACTCTCCGCGCGTTTTACCGGAATAAACGCTTCTTCATTTACTTTTTTCTCGACAAGATTTTAATCAGACTCGTTTTTATTGCTTAATATAGTTTCTAGGTTTTACTTAACCAAGAATAATTGCAAGAATTATGGCAAATATTTTTGATGAAAAACAAATTAAGGTTTTCATTAACAGTCATTCAAAGTTGTCGAGATTTGATGAAGCGTTTCAGTTATTTTTTTTTTTTTTTAATGATTATCTGAAAAGTGCATACATAGAAGTGGTTTGCAAAGCAGGGCGGTAAGATTTTATTACATATTTTTTCAATTATTTCTTTTTCTTTTTTAGGCAATTTTGAAATTTTTATTTTCATTTATTTCAGTTTTATTTTGACTTCCCATTTAATACATTAAAAGCATTCCAAAAATAAACTTCTGAAAATTTGATAAATTTTCACGAAAAAACATTCAATTTTACCAAAAGTAAGGCAATATGTTAAAAAGATTAATACATTGTTCGAAGTATAAAAATTACATTAATCACACCTATACCTACGAAAATAAATTTTTATTTCTTTGTATAAAATACGTATAAAAATTTCATCCTAAAAATTGTTTTATAAAAAAACTTTGCATTTGCAAAAAGATTCCACAGTAGCTTAAATGTTAACTTATCGCTTTCGAATACCACGTAGTTAATTAGTATTTTTTTCATACATCTCTAAATGTGTAATCGATTTCTCGATGTATGAAGCTTGATCGATCAATTTTTTTTGTCAAACTTTACATTCACATTTTTAGCTTAATCGATTTTACCGACACTCTCGACTGCTTTGAGGACGAAATAATTACATATTCCATGAATCCCTATTGGAACGGCATTTCCGTAGCATTATTTATTATTATTTTTTTTTTCAGCATTTCTCGCTGTTGTATTTTCTTTTGATCCCATCTCATTGCACACCTTTTTTTTTTATCTCTCAATGTCTTTTCGTCAAGCTGTGACGTTTGGTCCACACTACCAGCAAAATTTCATTGTATTCGCCACCAAGTATGTTTGCCATCTTTTATCAATTTTTCGGATCGCTTCTATGCCTGCCGTCCAATCGGTCTTAGCTTATTATTATTAAAAAATAATAATAATTATAAAAAAAAAAAAATACTTAACATCGATGCATATAGTAATTAATTTTTTTCCCATTACATATGTTAAGAAAATGAAAATTTATCGAAAGCCGTATACTTTTGTAAACTTTATTCTGTGATTATTATTACACGTAGATAACTAGAAAGAATTGTACTAGCTATCATACAAAGTAAAATTAATGACAACGCTGGCGATATTTCGATTTGATCCATTAAAATAAATATGAAAAATAATGCATTTAACTGTGCAACGTAATTTTTCGTTTAACATTAGTATTCTAACTTAAAATTTCATTAAACCAAGCGCAAGTAGATGTTTTTACTTCTTTTTTGAAAATCAAGTGTATGCTTATTAAAACAATTTTTACGGCTAATTTAATTTAAAAAGTTTTTTTTTTTTTTTTTTTTCTTAAATATAATACCAATATTTGAAAAAATAGGGTACAAAATTTTGTCATCTTACATATTTTTGTTATCGCCATTATTTGCTTCGAATTTTTCAGCCTTTTCACGTATGCTTTATACCTTATTATCAGCCTTTGTTCCACTTAAAATAGCCCCATAAAAACGCTACAATCAAGCTTATTGATTATTACTGATTTTATTATTATTTAAACAACACTTAGTCCATCTAATATATGAGTTTTTCAAAACTTGTAGGTTATTAATTCGTTTTCAAATTGATTGATAAAAAAATCTTAAAATTAATATCTTACTTTGGTTAAAGTTTTTTTTAGCAATTATAGTCTCTGGAGACTTTTATAAACATCAAAATTTAAGGTATTAAATTATTGTATAATTAAAAATAGTAAAGTCACTTAATAAATGGCTTCGCGTGAACTAAAAGATTTTTTTTAATCGGTAGTCTCCGAATGCACGAACACTTTACACGAACAGCTTTGAAAAAGTAGTAGTCAAAGCTCATAAAAAAAGTCCATAGGATGCTAGCGTTTATAAGGTAGGAATACATTACGTGTTGTTACGTAGCATTCGAATTGATTATCACTTGCTTTCTTGTAGAAATTATGTTTAATTTGACGAAAAAGATATCAATCATACACCAAAAAGCGGTTATTTTTGGTGCAGTCTTAGTCGCCTAGAGTCGTCATTACGATAATTTACTTTAGACATAAGACTAAGTAATGCTAAAACATGATAGTAAAGAGACATGCAACATTCAAGCAAAAAATACGTCATGTTCAAAAATTTACAAGCTACAGTGTTAACTACTTATTATCACTAATACATTTTGAAAAACCGAGATGATAATAATAACAGTTATAAGCAATTGGCAGTCGATTTTCGATTAGCATATACTTTATGTGACAAGCTTACGTACATATTTTATAATGTAAATGTTTATACATGGTGATTATTATGTTTGGTGATCATCCAAGTGATTAATTAATAAATCTATCACACAATACAATACCTCGGTCGACTTACACATCATATCTGAAATTGATTCTTTGTTAATTACTGAAATTTACTTGTAGAAATTCAAGTAGATTTCTCTTTCATGGTATAATTTTTTATTAATTCAATGGCAATTCACTTTTGCTCGAATATTAAAATTATTATAGATATACTCATACACCTGCATGTCATCAAAATATTTTTTCATTTATTTTTTTTGCATGAATTGCTTCACCATGAATTTTTTATTAACTCCACTGTTTCAAGTATTTAATTTTTTTTTTCTTTTAATAATAGCACTGAAAAGCCTGATTTCCGTCACAAGTTGATTTTTATAAAAAAAAACACGACATTACTGACATGAATGTGAGTTTTTGAAAACGGCGAATGATTGACAAAAACTAAGACAAAAGTTTTTTTGTTGACAAAAATCGTAAATTACGAATTGAGCACTTTAAATTATTTTTCTGACATTAATTTCAAAAGCATTATTAAACTTAATATATTGTTTAAGTGAAAAGACTTTTTCGTGCGAGCCAGGCGCAACGATGGTATTTTTAACAGTTTGTTATTTCTCTTTTTTTCTATGTACATTTGTACCCTCGACAAAGTATTTCAATGAAATCCGTCAAGCTCCCAGACAGAAAAACCAACCTCTTAAAACGTAAGAATAATTGTTAGTTCGCATGAAAAAATCTGGCCTGTCAAGCTGATTATAAAAAAAAAAATTACTGAATACGTGTTTTTTCTTTTTTTATTCAAACAAAAATTGACTGACATGGAATGAATGAAATTTTGAAAGTATGGGCCGATTACGCCATAGTGTATTGAAAACACATGTAAAATTCACTGCACCATTGCGTCATTATAAGTTATTATTTACTTTACCTTCGTCAGCTTTTGTTTGCGTAAAAAAAAAAGAAAAAATATGTATCCAACATTTTTTGATGATTTACCTGAAAGACCTAATAAAATGTACATTTTTTCAGGAGCAAACTACCAATAGAGCGTGAAAAACAGTTATATAAAATAAAACAAAAGTGGAAAGGAAAAAAATCGGAAATAAAAGAAAAAATAACACCAAAATAATATAATAATCATTTATTTACTTGCTGTTAATAATGTACGAAACTTAAAAGGTGCATCACTGTTAAATTTTTATACAAGCTATCAGAAATAAAACCAAAGTAATCAACATAAACTACATGAATTTAAATATAAAAACAAATGTGCAATGATAGGGTGAATTACAAGAGAAAGCATCAGTACGCAAATAATAAATTTAAAAATAGACATACGAAAGCATTGAATCTTCTGTCCCTTTGAATCGTCCTTGACTACTACGTAACGTATTTACACTCTACCCAAAGCCAGTCTATTTATTTAAAAATAAAGCAATTATGGTATCATTATGACGACTGGGAACTCGACTCTTTCAATCACAAAGTGTGAAAGACAGCCGATGTAGGTTTTTCAGTGTTTATTTGCACTACCAACGCCAGAAATCGCTGCTTTTGACTGTTAATTTTGGTAATACAATGTTTTTAATGTTCCCGAAAATTGTGTAATGGTAGATTTTTAAACAGTCGCATTAATGAAAATGAGTATATCGGGGGGTTAAAACATATTTTGAATCATGATAATTGATATGTTTACCGGATAGATTTTTCATGAAAAAAACAAGTCAAATGCTGCGATTGTTATGATAACATGTAAGTGATAAAAATCAGAATGAAAGTATAAAACATACTGTTCAGTAGCACATGAAAACATTATCACTCTTCTTTTTCAATTCTCGCATTTTTTTTATCGCCACAAAAATGCAATTACATTTTCTACTCATTTAAAAATCTGAATTATTTAAGAGGTTACTGTGAGGGTACAATGAAAAGCTGATCTCTCACGTAATGGTTTCTTCATTTGTTCATTTAGACGCTGCTGTTCGAATCTTGATAAATTTTCTGCGTCAGTTTCTTGAAGCCTAAAATTAANCAAACCAGCTTCACTTTTGTGAAAGAGCTGTGCGGGTGCAGTATATTTGTGTTTCATAAATTTATACTAAATTCAATAAAACAGAGGAATCGCTCTGCGTTTCATTAGTTCAACTGGTTATTTCGCCCTATTATTTTTCTTTCGATGTCGTTACTTGGATAACTTTTTCGCAACATCGTAAAAAACCAATAATGGGGAATAAGTAAAACAGGCAAATTGACTAAAACAACGAAAAAACAGCATATATTACAATTACATACATAAGCAGAGATTCTTTTGACTTGCTCTGCAAATTATTATTACTCATTCATTACTGCTCGTACTCTCCCTTTTGCAACTACAAGGCGATTGCCTTTTTTTTTTTTTTCACCACGAAAGCAGTTTTTCTACTTGATCTTCAATTAAATTACAATTAAAAGTCAGAAACATTGCCGTAGGGATTCCATTACTTTTAAAGTAAGTTTTTCTTGATCTGCTGTTCATGTATCCAACAACTGATTTTCTCCATCCTCTTCTGTTTGATCATTTTTTCATCATACACAAAGGCATGCACTCGAATGTTTTCTTTACTTTTTTATAATTAGATTTTCTATTAAACTAATTAAATTCAATATATACAATCGTAAATAAATTATTTAAGAGACAGTACCTCGACGGAATTTGTCTTGGCTGCTTCTTCCGCCCAGTGCCCTTCAAGTTCGGTTGCACACGTTTCCATGTGCAATGTAAATGTAAACAATAATAATAAAGTATATAATATTGTTATCACTCAGCGAATCAACGCTGTTACATATAGTTTTATCATTACTAAAGTCGTTAATTTTTCAAGAAACAATCGAACGATAAAATTTTTCAATAATTATCAGAAGGCTAGCACGAAAGATTGGAAGAAAGTGGCCAGTCAAGTCCTTTTTCTCCACGTATATTATATACCTATAGTTGTCTACCACAGCTGAAAAAACCTTAACATCTACAATATACATTTCTACGTAACTCTAAATTACACATTGATAATAAAACATTACGTTTATTCGCATAAAAGTTTGTGTGAGTCAACTTAGCGCTGCTTTTGCCAAGAACTTGCAGGCTTGGGCACGGATACATTTTGAATTGTTTTGATAAAAATTTAATGCGCTATTCGGGTTGAAATTTTTTTTTTTTTTTTTTTGTAATAACTACTTTTTGAACACGGTACTTTGAATCTGGCAAAAATAAATTTTTGTTGAATGAAAATCCATGAAATAACTGTGCCCAAGTTTGAGAACTGGCATGTGTTTTTTATGTCTGCCTTACCCAAGTACGTCTACACGTATAAATATATGTATTACGCATAAAATGCATGTCACTTAGCTTCAGTCATTATAGGGCCAACTCGATCGAACAATCCTTTTTTCATCATTATCCCTTTCCCACGGATATACCTACACGATCTCTCGTCAACGTTCAACGTTGTTATGAAAAACTTGAAAAGTAATCACAAAATTTTGTCAGGTATTTTTTTGTTTTGTTTTGTTTTCTTAAGACATTTCTTTAGATTTAATGATTAAAAATTGCTATTCTAAACTATATCCATATAGTTTAACCACAAAAACTTATCCACAATCCTATTTCTTCACCTTCAAATACCAACTTAGACACAACACCATTATTTATTTTATCGAATATAGTAGAGAGACAAAAGTATATGTGTATTTATAAGTGTATACATATATATCTGTCTCTCCTTTTCTCTTTCTATCATTAAACTTGATGAGGCGCCGTTCAAATAACCACGTATACGTGACTAATTTGCCATAACGTAAAAAATTACTTTAGTTTTTTATTTCCCACCCAAAAAAGTAAACCTTGCAAAATTAATGAATATCTTTGCAATATTTATCATTTTATTTTTATTTCAATTCGAGTTTATTTATTAAAAATAAATAAACGTAATTTGTATGGCAAATCAATCACATGTATACATGACTAACTAAACTACGTGTTTTATCTCCATCTTTACACCTTTAGTATCATAAAGCCTTATAAATCTCTTAGAAAAACGTGAATACAAAACTTACTCTTATTTCGATTTCTGTTCTCACGAGCTAAGGTTTAAAATTTTTAATTTGAATAGGCAAGATAAATACTAGCTCGTTAGGAAAGAAATGAGTTTTTTTTTTTTAAACCGTCACGCAAAAAATTATCATTTTAACGTATAAAAAACTGTTTAACCAATCTACGGGTAAGATCAGAAAAAATCTTATTACAACACATCGATCAACACATTTCGTACACTTGTAAAATACGACATTTGAAATAGAAAATCGGAGACTTAATGTTATTTTCTTATATACGTATATATCTATGTATACTCGAAGATAGAAAGGAAACTCGAGCAATGCAACTCTATATACCAGATATATTGAGCTACGCTCGCGCAAAAATCTTAAAAACATGTATACGTTTCTCGCACACATAAGTATGCTCCGCCTGTAGATCCTTAAAATTGCTCTCATCCTTAACTTAACTAACTTTTTAAAATCATTCATATAAATCTGTCAACGCACGCTTTACGTCATTTTCCTTTGTTTTTCATTTCTTCTCCCTATAATATCTCTGGTCGCTACTGTACGCTAAGGTAAAGTAACCTATCAAAACAGTTTTTAACTTTTGTACATTACATGTTTCGAGAAAAAAAAAATTAACGCCGAAATGTACCCATACAGAAATTTTTAATTCAAATAGTACTGGTGTGTCTTTCACTGGAGATGTCTATCTCTGACTAATAATTGAAACTAATAGTGATAACCAACGCTCTTATACAACTACATTTTTTTTTTTTTTTTGATGGCGATTTATTTTTAAAAAGTTTTGACTTTGTAACTATGATCCACACGGTAAAGTTTTCACAGATTAATAAAATAAGTATTTGGTTGAGGTAAAGTGGCTTCATTCAATGGTAAAAACTGTATCAATAATTGCCGAAAAATTAGTGAAAATTTATGTTTCGTTCGATAAAAGCTTTCGTTTGGCACTCTGAGAAATGCAAAACCCTTACTGATTATACTATATAAATGTAGGGTGTAGAGATAAATTTGTGTTTTGTTTTTTTTTTTTTTTTTTTTTTTTTTTAATGTATGTTTCTGACCCTTTTTGCAGAATACATTGCACACTGTCACTTTGAAGCTGCACCATACGTTGTACCTATTTTCAAGTCAAAAGATTCAATTCGTTATCAGTAGCTCGTATGCGTGATCCATTAAAATTAATTTGCTCTCACCCAAGGCTTATTTTCAGAAAACTGCACTTTTATAGATCGAAGCGAAGTGATTACGCGCGCGCGCGTGTGTGCTTATAAATTAAAACATTGGTAAGTCAATGGGTACGCCCTCAACAGCCAAACCGGGGGATTTGGGGTCGTTGTCGGCATTTAGTACGTAAATGTATAAGACGGCCGCTACACAGATGGACAGCAACGTCCAGCATCGCCAAGAGAGACTATTATCCTTTCTCTTCCACTACCTGGTTTTTTTTAGACCAAATCCTTTTTCCCAACCTTCGTTTATCTTTTCCCAATGTTTGCTTCAAGTGTCATTCCAAGTCTCGACAAGCTCGCGTTGCATCTCTTGGGCTTTTCCAATTTTTTTTTTTTTTTTTTTTTAGTATCATTTAATAATTTACAAGTGATGGCGAAAACATCTGACTAGGTCTTCGCGTACTTCTATCTAAAATACCACGGACAACAGTGGTCCGTACTTACAGGCATCGAACTTGAAGTTGCGCAGGAGAAACCGCTCGAGAGGCAGGGGCGAGCTTGGCGAGTGGATACATGTAATACACCGTGGATCGTGTGATGATATAAATATATATATATGTAAATAACTGTGTTTACCGCGGGTCGCAGATCCATAAACAAAACAACATGGCCGCCTAAACGTATTATTTATTTGACTAATAAAATGTAAACAAAAAAGAAAAAAAAACAACGTGATCCACAATCTAAGTAACAAACGATAGTATTCATAGTTTTGTTTTTGTCTAAATTGAAGGAGAATTTTGTCAGCTTGACTCGCACGACTCGATCGCAGTCTCTGAATTTGCAATCCGTCAAAGTTTAATATACAGACATATATTATATATTATTTGTACGTTGGCGACCAGAAAACGCCGCGTGCGTTGCGCGATTTGCTACTCCAAGCCGACGCGGAAATGGGGAGGCCCGTATTGTCAATTTATGTCTCATTTCTTTGGTTTCCAAATACCCACTCAAGACTTGTCGAATACTTTTCGCTATGTTACGTTAATAAATAAATTAATTAAAAAAAAAAAAAAAAGAAAAAAAAACCATCTCCAACAATCGACTGTTGTAAGCTGGAAGACCCTTTGTTGTCGGTCTACCATAAATACAGATGGCGATCAATTTGTTCCTAATAAATGGTAAGAGATAGTATTAAAAAAAATACTACAAGACTAAAAATACATGAGTCGGTCGATCAGAGTTTACATGCAACTTTATTTACCATGCCAGCAGTAATAGTCGAAGCTGCGAGTGATTTTCTAACTCAACGTTCTGGTCATCGTAAATCCATATACACCCAACACATGAACATGCACAGGAAGAGTAGGGCTGAGGCCGAGCAAACAATTAATGCAACGCGGAGGGGGAGAGTTGCGCGCCGAGTCGACTTGGAGGAGCAATTCCGCTGGTAAATACAGCACACATCCGGGTTGTATCGGCGGATTCGTTGGGAGAAAATATTGACACTCGGGTTTTCTCGCGCAATCTCAGATAAAAATGCTTTGCCACTCACGAGTGCGGAATTTCAAAAGTTTATTATGCTCGGAATAAACGTTTTCCTGGATTTTCGGAACGATTTACTGCAAACTGGGTATCTTGCAAATTTTTCTCTAAAGTGTCCACTATCCGAGATACGAATTATTTCAAGTTCGAAGTAGTGCAAAAATTGTCATTCTGACCTCAGTCCTACATTCTTTTTTTTTGTTTTAAATCGTCGGAAAAACCTGAAAAATAATGAATCGGAGGATAATAAACAATTTTTCAACCATGTCAACATGAAAATTTGTTTAAGGAGATGACGTAAAAGAAACAGAGTACGAATATTTTCTCGACTGAATCCGCAGATGCGACCCGGACTACCGGGCGTTTTCCTCCTAAATAATAAAAAAAAAAAAAAAAAAAAAAAAAAAAAAAAGGAAAAGAGAGAAAAAGGTCGATAAGATAAGCGTTTGCGATGATTCGCTTTATTACTTAAAATACAATCCACACACCAGCAGGCCACCTCCGCTCGGGTCTTATCAGCCGGGGNCCTATTGCGAAAAAAAAAAAAAAAAAAAAAAAAAGTAACGTATGTATAGTGATCCCGGCGCGACTGTTTATCGGTGCGGGCTCAACGAATAGGCCGTCTTTAGGCGCTCGAGCCTCAAGTACCGCGACAGCTCTTATTTGTTTAGTTGCCGATCGTAACAGGACACTGACGCACCCAAGCTTGGTCGGGCAAACGCAGCGGCTAGAGCAGACTCGCCCGGAGGAGGGCCAACAGTGGACTGGCCGACAGGACCGTCCGCTCCTTCGGGACGGCGCCCGGGGGTGTCGGGCGCAGCCGTTAGGGCCAGGCGCTGTATAACTGGAAGTGCTCGCGGGTGTAACAGGCCGACAGGGGCTTGACGAAGTGGGCGTCTACGGCGCGGCAGTGCGGGCAGGCGAAGACCCGGCTGTAGTCCGAGTAGAAGTTCAGCCGCTGGTGCGGATAGATCAAGGGCTGCTGGCAGCTGTTGCACTGCAAAAAAACAAAGAAAAATACCAAAAGCGTGCAGGAGCCGTGTCTTTTCCCCTCGGCACTCGTTGCCCGACGCAATAACGGGGAAAGATCCCTCGGCCCGATTTAAGTTTAAGTTGAAATATGAAAATGATTGTTGTTGGGTTTGTGGGTCAATCAAGATAAAACCCATGCACACGTATACGTACGAAGAGGAGAGAATAAAGAGGCGTAATTGTTGTGGTGTATGTATGTATATATAACGAGCGATGGACGGAGGAGAGGTGGGCTGGGCTGGCTCACCTTGAGTCGATCGGTGCAGCAGGGCATGGCGGCGAATATGTCGTAGCTGTACATGGTGCCCAGTACGAGGCTGGAGCCGTCCCAAAGTTGGGTGCAGGAGCGGCAACGGGCCGGGGTGCCGCTGTTACCCTCGAGGCAACTCATGCACACGGCCGACAAGTACTGCGTACGGCCCTCGACCTTCACCTGGATACAACAAAAAAACACCATACGCGCGAGCTGTTAATTTTTTTGGTGTCCCTCTTGTACACACATTGCACCACTCTCTGGAGGGGCTTTGTGAAATAAATTTTACTTGATACGGACGAGGGGGGGGAATTAAGGCAATCGGCTGACCTCGGCGCAGGAGATGGAGTGTTTCCTCGGGGAGAGGAAGAAGGTGCCGTCGACCAGGGGATATCTGTCGAAGACCAGCATCTTCACCTGGCAGAGCACGCACGAGACCTTGGGCCACTGGAGCGCTGCCAGGGTCGACAGGATGAAGCATCGGGTGTCGTCGTTGCCGTGATTGCCCTCGTCCTCCATCTGCAACCCACAAGAGAACAAACGTCAACTCATTACTATGTATACGAACACAATATTGTATTTTATACATATATATTATCTCGTATATTATTACATGCCTCTCGTGTCTGGACCTGCGTACGGAGAAATTCAAAGGAAAACATCCTTTCCTTATCATATATACGTAATAGCAATATTTTCTACTGGGATTGTCAATGCCAGCCAGTTGTGGCCAATAAAAGAGGTGCCTCGACTTAATATACATGCGCACTCGTGTACACGCAAAAGCGCAACTTGCTCGTGCGTAGCAAATATTGACGCGCTCGAGGCCTCGTGGACAAACTTCAAAGTGCAAGGGGCGGGGAGGGGGCGATCGCACTGACGTACGAGCTGAAATTAAACAGCTCGAGGCAGGACAGGAGAGTTTTTTTTTTTTTTTTTTTTTCCGAGAGAAAAAAGAAAATGCGAGGCGCAGTCTCCTTTGCGAATAATGTTACAAAGGACCGAACACGGTATAAACAGTTGAAAAAAATTGATAAATAAAGTCAATTGCAATGAAAAAAAAAAAAAAAAAAGAAACCAACAACAATCGTACACTATGTCTGTATAGTATGCACACAGAAGTGCGCGTTGCTCAACCCGGACCTCGACAGCGGCAACCCCCTAAAGCGCGTGCAAAGTAGAGGCTTGCCATTACGAGTGACAGTACAGAAAGTAATACAGGCGGGGAGTGACGAGGGGGATGATTTCCCTTTGTCCGGGACAAAGAAGGGACGGAGAACTGCTGGGAAAAAGGACACGCGTCGGCCGGGACTCGGCATCGTATCAGTATAGTACTGGGTCAACGTCGAGGCACACCCTATACCCTCCCTCCGATCAGCTTCTTTGTCTTTCTCCTTTGCTGCGCTTTTCCTATATATGCCTGCATCCCTTATGTTGTTCCTGTTCCTACTTATCTCTCTTTCCGTGTCCTTTGTTCGCGCGATGGTAAAAAAAAAAAAAAAAAAAAAAACCAGTACCGCGCTAATTCATACGATAAACACGCATACGCGATAGAAGAAGAAGCTCGTCGTAAGCACGACATACGAAGAAAAAATATAACCCGTTTACTCGATACTCGTGTATTTTTCACTCCGCATCCTCGCCTTTCTTGATCCCCCCCTTTTTTTTGGTCTCATCACGGTGTAACCCCGAACTTTCTTGGGTTTCTTTGTTCACATCACAGGCATAAGAAATGTATACCTATAATATACTCTCTTCATCTTTCTAAGCTTTCCATGTCGCTTCCTCTCGATTATTTTTTCCCACCTCACTGCAAGACGGTATGTACACTTTAGGAGAGTGCAGTCCCCTCAAGTCACACAAATATTCCAGGATTGACTGTAGGTTTACGATTTTTCCGACTCACTTTATGCTGCGACATTTTCAGCTCATTGGAAAAAAAGAGGGCTCGAAGCAACAATGGTAACATTTCAGCTTAATTAAATCTAACCGCCACCTAACTGGAGGAAACCACCCGCGCTGCTGACGCTAGACGAGACGGGAGGTTTGTAGCAACGACTCTCGTGACACGCCGTTCTGTCCGTCAACCCATCACGTTATCTCGAGCTAACACGTGCATTAAATGATACACATGCCTGCGTGGAGGAGCCGTAAGTTACTTTGCTATCGAGTGCCACCAACGGGAAAATGAGTGTCCGTATGTTATATTATATGTGCATGTACGAAATTGAACTACCTCTCTATTGGTGTACCAAACGTGTTGCGATACTTTTTGCACAAACCCTCGGGCATTATTTTGTCAGTAACGAGTCGCGGCAATTGTTCTCTCCTCAATATACCCATTATTTTCCAAAGCTCTCGGTCGCCCCAGTGTGGCCATCACCGCGTTGTTTCCCCGAGTTGGCGAGACCCCAGCCGCGGAAGAGCTGAAAACGAGCGGAGGAGAAAAGAGGTGAGATTTCCATCGCAACCCCTTCAGGTCCCCGACTCCACGGTAATTAACGTCATTTGCATACACAACGGGAACGACTCCGGAGGGGCTGGCGATTTACATATATATACGAACGAGAGACTCGATCCTCGAGATCTGTGGGAAAATATAAAAAAAAAAGAGAGAGAGAGGGACGGGCAAAGGGAATGTATATTATATGTGGAAGAAAGGATGAGGCTTCCGCTAAATATTTCCGTGCCGAACTCCCTTCGATTGCACCAGTTCTACGTATACTCTGTCCACGTGTTATCAAACAAAACATCAAGTGTATACAACGAACGAATGCAACGCGTGTCGCAGGGGCGATACGAGGAGCACACATATACCCAAAAATTGGCAAAAAAAAGAAGAAGGAACACGCGTTGCCGGAAACCAGATAAGACGTACGGCGGCCCTGGCTCGCGCTAGCTGTATGTATATATACTTTTATGTAATATCTGGCCGGGGTATCTCTCTCCGCTGCGCGCGGGGCGGGCTATTATTTATTGCCACGGAGGGAAGCCCGAAATTTCGGCCGCGGAAGCGAGAAACTTGATGCACCTTTCGCACGCGAATCCGTTGGTTGAGCGCAATCAAGGGGTGGGAGCTATACATCGCGCGGATGCATTCATAATCGAAACTTGTAAAATAACGAGAGTAAGTAAAGTATTGGTCCTTCTGTCCGAGTACTCTTATATTGTGCAACTTCCATCAATCACCGTAAATGTATAGGGAGGACCCGCGATCTCGATGGGCGAGCAACGCGTTGCAAATACACATCATGTACATGTACACCCATGACAGGTAACAAACCCGGCGACGGCGCACCCGCGTCACGGTCACGGCCAACATTGTTACACTCGACACAGGTATATGTAAAAAAAAAAAAAAAAGCGAGTTCTCCGGCGCCTGTCTCGCCATTGTTGCACGAGCAAAAAAGCGGACGTGCACTTCCTGTTCCCTCTGCCCCTGCCGTTGTATCGTGTTGTATGTACGTGTAAGCGGTGGGCGAAAATTTTCGGATTCGCGAGCGCGTCGCGTGCTCTCGGGACATAACAATACATTCTCTCCTCCGCCGCTCTCATTTCGCGCGAATGGCACAATGCGTCACCGGGGCATGAAACACCTAGCGCCCGGGGGCACAATGACGCCCTTCTTCTCCGCGTCGCCGCTCCTGTTTTGTCATTGCTGCGCACACGGGGTTATAAAATATCGGTGATGGAGCCAATTCCATTGTTCCTTCCTCCCTTCGCGTTGGCCCATTCGTCCCTTCCTCGTGGGTTTACTTATGCTCTATACGAATACGTAAGGAAATCGCGAGCCGCCCACCTCTACCGATAACGATTCGGCGATGAGTT
Organism: Copidosoma floridanum; assembly: GCF_000648655.2. The sequence continues at coordinate 1,590,464 of NW_019379499.1, forward strand.
TGTGCCCTACAGATACAAAAATCATCATCTCGTGTCTCTGTACTTTTAATTTCACGTGGGTACTTTTCGGTACACGGATGGAAAAAAAAAAAAAAAAAANAAAAAAAAAAAAAAAAAAAAAAAAAAAAAAAAAAAAAAAAAAAAAAAAAAAGAGTCGTGAAAAAACTACAGTTTGTTTATGATCCAACCAAGGGAGGGAGATAATAGCAAAGGACGAGCGCAGCTGCGTGGACGGGACTTGAAGTTGCGCCAAGTGGAATGAAAATAACCCCGGAGACACGCGTTTGCCGAATAGTTGCAGAGGCTATGTATACGGAATTTCAAGCTCGCCGTCGTAGGTATATATACACCCAAGTTACAAAACACGCGGCTGTAACGTTTGTGTACTATGTGCACATCTGGTTAGCAGCTCTCGATCGCGTGAAAAAAAAAAAAAAAAAAAATGTAATGTATATTCTCACATCGAAGAACCATCGAGAGAGGCGCAAATGCATACAGGAAACGGCGTGGAGCGTGAAACGAGAGCCACAACGAAGCGTCTCTGCGACTATGCGTGTACATCCACATTGGAAATATTTATAGGTAGTGCGCGTTGGGCGTCGATGACATTTCGCGAGCTCGTCGCGATGAAGTACGCTCGTCAACGACACTAGTAAACGTTATATATACGAGAACGGGACGAGCAAACGGGATTATATGTTACATACATGTGTACGTGGGGCACACGTGTACCTGTATACATGTTACATAAAAATGTTGGGTGATCGCGAGATGAAACAGATGTCTCTACTAAAATTTTTAATTTTTTCAACGGCTCCAGTAAAGCGTTGCAAATGATATCTTTTAAATGGTTTTCCTATACCTCGGGGCGTTTTCCCTGTCATTTTGACGTTTGATGTGCCCTCGGTAAGTAGTAAAAAAAAAAAAATAGTATTCGGTGCACCAGCACCATATCCAAAACCGGGACTTAATGGCACCGGTTGCGATTGCACTACCGAAACGAAAACAACCACTTCTTTTTGTTTTTTTCTTGTTTTGAGCATTCGAATTATCTTTCCAGCACCGCAGCAGCGCTGTACACGAAGTAGGAAGGTTGGACGCAAAATCGTTTGTTCACCTCTCGCCAACTGTCTAGGCGTAGGAAGGAGGTACTATATATCTATGCCTGCACACACACACACATATATATATATATCAGCTTATCGCTCGTATAACATGCAGCATAGTACGAAGTTGCACTGCCAAGTGTACAACCTATACTACCAAGCAGCTAAAGCGATTGTGCGCGCAACTTCAGCTTCGCTGCAAAGACCGCATAATATTCGAAACGCGCGTGTACTTATATACTTTCGCTCCGAGTTCATTATACACGTTTGTATGTTCCTGTACGGTGACCGATAGGTATATATACGTGTAAATAACACGGCACCCATATACATGACATTCGTAGACGCACAAATTGTCGCGAGAGATAGCAATAAAGTCCCATGTCCTATCTCGCGAGTTGGAACGAAAAATAAAAAGGGGCTTGCATGGGGCGGGGGAGAGGCCGATAGCGCAGATGCGTAAACATCACGGAGACGGAACGGGAGAAGCAGATAGCCGAGCGCGCGAAAAGCAAGCGAAGCGAAGTGAAGCGCGAAAGCAACGGACAATGGTCTCCATTGTATGCATGGGCGCGACAGCTCTCGCCTGTGTGCATTGACAACGTGACCGGCAGCAACGCCGATCGCAGATCCGACGCGTACATACGCCATATACTGTTTCTTGGGTGCAAAATTAAAAAAAAAAAAAAAAAAAAAAAAACAGATGCATTATCCCGTCCGTGTGTCACGGGGATCAAAGATGAAACTTGAGCTCGTCTACCTGCGGCGAATTAAATCTCTGCTGTTTTAGTACGTGCGCACATAATCGTGCTTTTTTTCCCTTTGCTCTCCAAAGAACGCCGGTATAAAGAGGAGAGTCGAACAATTTCGCCCATTGTGCCGGCCGAGCGTCCTTGACACGTGCGTCTGCGCCTTCGCCTCAACGAAAAAATAAAAAATCGGCGATGCGTAAGATGATCGTTATGCGCGGCACGGATTTTAAGCGATGCATGTCCTTTTTTGGGGAGATTTTGCGATCTTACGACCAGAGCCGCGGGGTTTCTTCGTCCCTTGGATGAACGAAGGGTGATCGGATGAGAAAAATCGGCACAGATCGGTGACCGACTGATGATTGTGGCTCATTTCTTCGACTAACCCGTGAAAGAAAAAATCGACAAGGGAAAAGAAACGGATACCGATCAACCTGTACGATAAACAATAAAAGTATTGTATAATGTTTGTTTACCCCTATCAACGTCGGTGGCGGTGAAGATGGGCGCAAAAAAAAAAAAAAAGAAAAAAAAAAAGGAAAAGAGAGAAAAAGGTCGATAAGATAAGCGTTTGCGATGATTCGCTTTATTACTTAAAATACAATCCACACACCAGCAGGCCACCTCCGCTCGGGTCTTATCAGCCGGGGCTTATCATTGTTTTTCCATTTTGTTTTTTTTAACAGCGCTCGAATAAAGCCCAATGATTTACGAAAAATCACACGCGCACACGCACGTGGACGCTTACGCGGAGGGAGAAGATAAATCCGACGGAGATGAGGAATAACAGGGGTTGTGCTTTTTGTCTTTTAATAGCTGGTTACATAAATATACATACACACATGCATGCGCGAGGTTCTTTGACGGTCGATTGGGAGCTACGAATATCAGACCTTGACTTTTTTTTTTTTTTTTTTTTTCAATAAAACTCACTTTTTTTTTTTTTTTTTGCCAATTTCGGGTATTTGCTATACTTTTTATGGGTGTTGAATAGGTCACGTATTAGCTACAACGTGCAAATTGAAATTCATCGGACTAAAAGGACATCATGTAATGTATATATCATAGACCTGGGCACAGATTTTTTATGGATTTTTAATAATTTTTTCATTCATCACTATTGACAATACAATACTGAAAAATAAATTAACTTTTTTTCTAGCCCAACAGTACAATACATTTAAGGTATGAAAGTTTATCGTAAAGTCTTCGAAATCGTTTTGATCTACTTTCAAATTGCCATGTACTTTGATTGCTTGGAAAAATCATGGCAAGCACCGCGTTGCAAATCGTAGTCAATTTTTTTTTATCCATCCCAAACGCTGCATCATTTTTTTTTTTGGCAAAAAATTGTATTGAAAAAAAAAAAAAAAAGAAAAAAACCGTACGGAAAACGGTAAGGGATGACAACAACAATCGGCTGCACTCGCCAATGACCCAACGGCACAAGGCAAATGCAAGATATCGCGCGTATAATATAATATATACACACACGGAGACCCGGTTAGGGGGGAGTGCAGGGGGGGAGTCGATGTAAATTTATTTATGCCTTGGTTTATTTATGAAAGCCGATGATAATGTAGCGACGCGCTGTTGCATGGCATCAAGAGATGACGACTGTATGGGTGTTGTTATAACTGGCTCGTCTACTGCCCCGCGCGCGTGGCGGAAACAAGGCGCGGCCGCTACTCTGCAAAACAGAGCCGAAAGGAGAGATCTGCCGTTGTTGTCGCTGACCCCTTGGCGTCGTCCGATCGTCGCCTCTCCCTCTCATCATCACGACGCGAATCACTGTTGACATTTGCGTCCAGGTACATTTACGTAAACGTCGAATCTTGGGGAGAAAAATGTTCAACTTTTTTCACGTACATACATAAGTATTATCGTTGTTGCTGGACGACGCCGAAAATAAGCGAGAGATATAGCCCGCTCGTATCATCCTGTATAGGAGGAGGTAGGGGAGGGGGGACCCTAATTGCTCTCAGATATGATAAACCACGCCACGCCCTCATGCACGGATAAGACAAGGGAAATATCACCTGCACATGGTCCAAGATGAGCCATTTGGGTGTATATAATATCTGTATGCCCTCGAGGAGGAGACGATGAGTGCTCGGAGCGGCCAATGCCCCAAGGGAAAATGCTCGCGGTGCGCTCTGGGGCAGTATAGTGCGTATATAGTAGTTTCCGCCAACCATCGACTGATTGGCCTGTGGTGCTGGTCAACTTTCACGATGAGTCGCCGCTCACGAGACACGTATACTGCTATATGTATACTACACTCTTTGATTATGCGGCTCATTTCTCTCGTTTACAGAAAAAGGGAAAAAAAAAAAAAAAAACAAATAGTTGAATCCCCGTATACCTGTAACGTCACCAGTCGTTAGCTCGACCACAATCCGCGTGTTCTCTATTTTATATTTATCTCTATAGAGGGCGACAATTAGTCATCATCAGACACTGCATTTGTCAAGATTGGCCGGGTGTACATGTACACGTATGTATAACGTAATAATATATGTTTATGTATACATATCGCATTGAGTATACGCGCGCCAAACTCGGCCTCGATCCCATGGCCATGCGAACGCGATTCCGTATCGCATCGTGAATATAATGGAGTATATACGGTGCCAGGAGGGGCTGTAAATTAGCCGTGGGTGCGTTTCTCTTTAACACCCGCCAAGCCGGTCCGACGACGCCTCGCCATATTTTATGCATACACATTTTTCGATCCATTTTACGTCGCGGTGAGGATTTAAGTGGATCGTGGGTGCGCCTATAAACGAAATTATCGACTAGCTAATGACGTATATTGGTGGAATGTATAATATACCGCCACAACATCCAGAGCACCGTCTTTGTTTACTCTTTTCCGTGGACGATTTGCCCGATCTTCGACGAGTTGATACATCATACTTTGCAAAAAAAGGAGAAAAAAAAAAAAAAAAATTGTCCTCACCGTCCGCGACAGAGTGCCCCCGCGTGGCTTTGTAATTTTTCTCGTGCCTTTCGCGGCTCGGTGAGAGAAGAAAGTAGGCAGGTTCGTGTACATCGAGCAGCAAACTTCCCACGGGAAAGAAATCCAGAGCGCAGTTTCGTTTCGCTCGGCAAGCGGGCACGAAAAACGCTGCGCCAACAACAACAAAGTGTGCGTAACGCCGCTGATACATATGTATACAACCGATGCGAGACATCAGCTCTCGTACATGTATATTTTTTTGTCTCGGCTCCGACGGACCGGCTTCTATTAATTTTGCGCTCACATGTGCGCTCCTTTACTCTCTCCCACGCGTATATAATACATGCGCGCAGCAGTTTTTTTTTTTTTTTTCTCGAGCGGGCACACACATGTCATGTGCACGTGTCCGGCTTTATGTTTTTTCATCTTTCAAGACTAGCGTGTACACGTTTGTAAAAGATATAGTAAATCGCCGATTGTTACGCGTGTGATGCTGATTTACATCATCCCCCTCCCTTGATCTCATTGGCTATACGTCAAGTGGAAACGGGGAGGCTCGATGGAACTCTCTCGTATGTCTTTGTCACTTTCGATGATCAAAGGAAGAAAAAAAACAATCGTTCGATCCCAAAAAAGGGGAAAATTGCCACAAATTCATATTGGCACACCAGATGCACCGACAATTATACCTAATACGTATATATACGTAACAGTAGCGAAAGAAACCGAGTGTCGCTATACTTAATCTTACAGCTGTCCGACTGAGCTTCGCGTGGGACATACGAGTACACATGGCTACGTAACGAGGAAGAAAAAAAAAAAAAATCGGAGTCATCATGTGGACAGCAAAAAATCGGCGACGGCGTTTATGAGTTGTACGAGTGCCGAGACAAACAAAGAGTTATAAGGAAGAGACGAGAAAGGAGGACGGGAAAAAAATAAAGACGACGACCGGCATAGAAATGACACACATGGACATCTCGAGGAGCGCTATATGTTTCCGTCTATATACCAATGGTATAAGGCAATGCAAGGTGTATATCTCTCTGCCCACGCTAACCCTATGTAGCTTGTAATATTCGTACACTTTTTGTCATTGTTTATAATTATTACACACCTGAGCGCTTATGGGGAGATTCTTTCTCTTTTCCGAAAGCCACCACCACCATTATGATCCACCGCGGGGCACAATATATATATATTACAAGGTAAAGCGCCTCATGGTTTATTATTATTATATACCTGTCATACGAGTCTAAGCTGCAAGTGTGCCGATGACCCGTAAGTAATAGTTGTACAAAAAGGTACAAGTGTGTTAGGAAGCGAAGCATCCGACCTGTCTAATGTTCGCTCGTTCCGATCGGCGATAAGCTCTTGGGAGATGAGAGAGAGATAGAGGGTGGAAAAAAAACACTCCCGCGACGTGGGCTATCGAGATTTGTAATAACTAATACCTAAACAGAGCTAGCATACCTGATAAGACTATTACACGTGATGGGTACATAAAAGCGAGTAAATAATATATAATACGCACGACGCATAAAATATAGGTAGCGACGAGTAGCAACAGTGTTGCGGCTGGCTGTTGCCTCTCTCGGGAGTGCTACAAACAACCAAACTGCACTTATCGCAGATATGAGGTGGCAACGGTGGAGGAGGAGGAGGAAGAAAACAGGGGATAGCGCGGGAGCGTCATATCGCATATATTATTATTTGTGTACGCATACGTATATGTATATATGCATTCGCGAATGGATAAGAGAGAGAGAGAGAGAGCATCGGCGGAGCCAATAATAGCGAGACTATACAAATCTTGTATAGCGTTGGATGTACTGACCTAGCCTAATGCGCCGTCGACCCTGACGCGGTGCTCGGACGCGCGAATGACGAAACAAACTCGGCTGCGGCTATATGTATTATTATGTACATACCCGTCGACTGATTATCATGCGTTCGTTAATGCACTATACCTACGACGCATCTATGGCACTCCCGCCTTCTCCGCATCATTCGTCGTTCATTCGCCTATTGCGAAAAAAAAAAAAAAAAAAAAAAAAAGTCTGCCGACTCACGTGCAGCGCCGCGCGTCTAATCTTTTATACAACAAATGTGGACAATTTGGACTTGCTTGTCTCTCATACAAGAACCGAGTGTTACAGGCACTCGTTTATAAATTATGCCTCCAGGATGTGGAATGACTTACCCGTGGCGATCAGGGGGCTGGCCTATGGTCCCCGCTTCAGGACTCGTCTCCGAGAGCACCTCTTTCGCGGTGGCTCGACCCAGTAATTGCCCCGCCAGCTGATGACAACTGTACATTGTGTGTGCCTTTTAAAGCTTTGATCTTTACTTTTAATTTTGTAGTGGTCTATCTATGTTGACTGTTCACTTAAAATTGTTCGTTGTATTTCCATTTTATTTTATTTATCATACTTTACTTGACCATTACTGTTTTTATGAACTGTTTTTATTACATCAGTGTTGTTATTATGCACATTTTTTATCTTTTTATTTATTTGTATATTTTATTTTATTATCTCCTTGTTTTATATGATATTTTCTTTGAGCGTTACCTGTGATAGCTGTTTTTACACTTTCAACGCTTGTACAACAATGTATCTGCTGTAATTCATCATGTCAAGCACTATACAGGACCTCTGAGTCCTTAGTGCCGAATAAAGACTTACTTACTTACTTACTTACTTACTGTGTTATCTTATATCAATCAAGTTTGTGTGACGCATTCGAGCGTATTGCGCGTATATGTATATATATATTACAAATACCCCGAGTTGTTTTCAAAAGAAAGATGCAAAAATGCTTGGGAGGCTGCTGCGTCTTCGTTTTTTTTCCAATCGTGGGCTTATTTGTTTTGTTTTTATAGACAAAACTATTATACCTATACTTTTTTTTTTTTTTACCGGTAGATAAAGCGTTATCACAATGTAAATCGTTTATTTTTAGTACACAGTAATACGTTTGACTTTGATTCGAGCAGTAGGAGGTATCTTATCCTGTAGAGTATATAGAATATCTCTGTTATTGTTAGTGTTGATTTGTTTTTTTTCTTCATGCGGAAATGTGTTTTTGTACAATTTACGTGATTAATTAATTTTCAATAATGGTACCGAGCCATGATAAAAATTGATAGAATATCTGGCATTAGTTGAAACAAGTTTATACCGTAAAATGGATTTTGCGAAAACCCGAGGAATATGTTCAAAAATTGAGCACGCCTTTGATATTACAACCGAATGAATCCCAGCCTGTGCAGCTAGAAACAAGTTTTCTCTCTCGTAACTCTTATTGCTGTACATAATTCGATGGAGACGAAGTAGGAGGAAGAATGAGCAGCAGCAGCAGCAGAGGAATAATAACAATAAAAGTGGAGCCAGTCAACAGGCGGTTAACCATAATTGAATAGCCTTGAACCCCCCAGACATAGAGGGACATTGCGTCGGGTACCGGTACACGTATATATATATTTTTTTTTTCTCTCTTCAATATGCTTTCACTGCCAATTTCACCACTACGAGTCGCAAACACGATACGAACTGCACAGCAAGGTTATTTAATCCCGCGCGCGTAAACGATACCCTACCTAAACTGCGCCTCCGCGTACAAAATGATCATTCACCTCGTACATCATTCATTCGACGCACGGATCATGTGCAGAAACAATGACTTTTGTTCACTCTTTTTTTTTTTCCCCCTTCCCACACGACCTACTGCCGAAGAACGAAGATCACGAAGGAAAAGAAAAAAAAATGATAATAAATTACCGGTAACTACATGGCAAAGAAATCGGTCGATTTCGCGGTCGAAGGAGTACGTACACGCCGCAGCGAGCAAGCTAATAGCACGAGAGCACCCACGCGTAGGGGCGCCGACGCGAGAGAGACGATACACGGGACTCTCTGTTGTAGGTACTGCTACATTATTGCGCGCGCGAACGAAAAATTGCCATCAAACGCGATTAATTCACAAGTGACACGGTATAGCAGATAAGTCGCGGACAGCGGGGATGGCGTCCAGGACTCTGGGACAACGGGGGATAAGCCGCGTTTTGTATATACGCAAGCGATACTCGTACGGGTGGTATAGGTATAGAGTCACCCCTGGAGACGCGCGGTACAGGAAATGCAGGGAAAGTCAAGGCCGAAGCGGCGGCTATAGCCCCACGAAGCAGCAGACGCGGGGGAGTAGAAATCGAGTTGGCCGCCCCCTGCTCGGGCGTATTTGTGTGCGCGCGTGGGAGGGAGACGCGGTCGATATAATCGTCTGCGCCCGACGTTTGTGTTTATTTGTGTGTACGTGCGCGCCGAGAGGGGCTCGTCAGCTGCGCCACAACGATCCCTCCCTGAGCCCTCGCTGCGCCCACGTATATACATATATATACGCACCCGTGTAACTGCACACGACGACGCGTACCCTTTATACGTGTGTGTGTGTATATACACACACCCTCCGCCCGGCCCCAGACTTAAAGAGGATGTGCGTGCGTTGCAGCCGTGCTTCGCTCGTCACTGCACTCTGATTGCAAGCTCGAGGTATTAGTGACTTATACTGCACCCTCTCCGACAAGATGATGGTTCATCGGGGATGCAATGAGTCTCTGGAAATCTGTCGCCTCGCCTAACGATACAATAATGAAGTCCGAGTGTTTTCAGGTTCGCTTGACAATAACTGGCAGCACTTTTTTCACAACAAAAGCCCGCGGAGTCGAACCAAGTGTATATATAGATTTTTTTAAAAATATTTTACAGCCATTTTTTGAGAACTATGCCCTATAGGCTCTGCAATGCTGTGTTACTATGCATTTACATGCTATCGTCATTGGCATAGTAAAAAACCGCCTCAGATTTAATTGTGACATCAATCACTTACACAGCAAAGGGGACCTTATTTTACATGGCTTCCGAACCATTTGGCCACAGTTGGTAATACCTACGCACTTAAGAAATAAGTTTCTCAGAGGTGCGAGCCAAGTGTGTATATATAGATAAGCCAACAGTGGCTGTATCGACAGACTCCCATATATACGAATCACGGACTTTTCTTCGCGCCGTAGAAACAAAGAGCGCGACGGCGTCGCTTTAAAGCTGAACCGCTGCTGCTGAGTGTGTGTATGTACCTTTTATACGCCCGATGGATACGGCTCTTTGCACTGAGAGAAAAAAAAAATAATAATAAAAATTACCGTGCGATAATGGTAACCTGATGTCGTTTCGACGTCTAGGGACTTTTTACTCTTGCCAACCTCATTCATACTATTCTGGACGATAATTTCTTATGTACAAACGGTAAAAATCACTGTACTTACAACAAAAACGTTACTGTTCTAAACACTAAAAATTATTGTTCAAATAGTAAAAAATGTCTCTAGACGACCGAACACTACCAGATTACCGTTCTATAACAATGTAATTTTTATTATTTTTTACTCTCAGTGTATGATCTATTGCAAACGTACAAAAGAGGAAAAAACATTAAATGGAGAAATACGGAACGATATAGCTCCAGATGCCTATACAATTCGCCTTTTTTGTATAATGATAAAACTCAATTGGACACCGATAGTCCGCGCTGACTAAAGCACTCGGCGAGTGATAAATACTTGCTACATTACTATACACTTGGGTATTCGCTTCAAGTAAATGAGCGAGGCGAATCAAAGTTGGCTGTAGGCATGTGTATGTAATTTTATTATTATTGTAACCTGCGCGCCCGAGGTGACGCGCTTACAGTGTATAGACAAAAGTCCGCGTCTGACGCGATAGAGCACGTAACAGCGCCAATCTACATAATAGATGTATATGTGTACGCGTTAATGTTAATGAAATCGGAGTCTGCGGATTTTTTTTCTTTCCTTCTTCTTCCTCGAGTTGTTGTTTTTTTTTTTTTTTTTTTTTTTTTTTATTTGAAAGACGCGACTGCTGGGAATCTTAATTTTGCATTACGTCAAAGGACAAAGGCAGGGGAGCGGCAGTCGAGTTGGCCGAGCTCCAATACATGCTCGCGCTCCCGCGATGTAGGCGCGCGTACGTGCAAAAGCGATCGTACACATCATACGTTGTATACATACATTCAAGGGGCTTCGTAAGTCTATTCCGAGCACAGCGAGATTTTTTTTTTTTTTTTTCGACTCCACTACGTTTTCACTCTCCCGCAACGACATCGTCATCCGCTGCCTGTATTACTCGGGGCTGTATTTGATGAATTCTTTTTTTTTGTTTTTTTTATATGTATCCTATAATTAAACTCCACGAAGAAATTCGATTACTCAACTGCGGGGCTTTGATTGAACATTATCTTGGCAGTGGCCACCGTACCGGAGCTTCGACACCCGCAAGCTCGTAAATAACTCGGCACCTACGCAATTTTCGCAGAGCACTGCGAGGGAAAAACTTTGGCCCTACAGAATCCCTTGCTCGAGTGTGCGATGTTTCGGGATAGTTTCGCACAAATGGACAAAAGGGATAGTAAGTGTACTATACTATTACATGGCAAACGATGGTAAAATGATAAAAGTTAGGCTTGCAAAAAAAGGATACCCTTATAAGTACCGGAATTCCACTCAAGTTATGATTTTGCGTTATCCAATATCGTTAGTTTGGATATGTGTACGCAACTAAAATTTTTAATCCAAGACTAACAGATCCAACGTGCATTTTGTAAAAAGGCAACGTTTAATTATTTCACGAGTAAATGTCATGATACATATATAGGTGTGTCCAAGGGGGGGAAATTTTTTCTTTTGCATATTATCATTTTACAATTAATGGAAACTCACCTTGATGTGATAGGAGTTCAATTTGGTTCGTGGCAAGCTGTTAAACGCGCTAAAGTCCATGCGACGAGAAAATATTCCGTTCGCTCCACAGCTTTGCCTGAAAAACAAAATTTTCATCCATTACCAAATTTATCCTCCTCGTTACGATTTTTAGATTTCAATCTTATAACGATAACTATGTGTATCTGTTGAGGGAGATGATGCTGATTTCTTATCCTGATACGGATTACGCTACTCGATCGTTGACGGTAAAAGTTATCAACTCTACTTAAAGTTTAACTCCTAATTCAGTGATAGGACTGTTAAGAAATTTTTTCATCCCGGACGAAAAGGAGCGGTACTTAATCAGTAAGTGAAATGAAATTGTATGAATCATTGGTGATTCACAAGAGTTTACAGATTCATTTTTCTTCAACAATTTTATCCGATGCTTTTTTCACTTGAAATGTAAAGCAGTTACTGAATATTTTTAATGTAACTCTAATGATGACAACCGATGACAACTATGAGTTCATCGTGTTTTATATACTTTATCTAAGATGTTTCGTAACTTCTTTTGTTTCAACATTCAATGTAACGAAAACAATTAATCCAGCACAATTGACAAATACAAAAATTTTTTTTGTAGAAGTTAGGAAAAAATGTACTTCATCCAGTGTTTTTAAGAGAATTTGTACCTTCGATGCATGTATCGATGAGAACAGCGATTGTTGTCAAAAATCAGTATAGTTGGGATAGAACAAAAGGTAATGAATAAACCACGTGGATATTTATTTATGTCAAGAACGAAAGAAATTTATGAAGGAAAAAAATAAAAGAAAGAGAAAAAAAATCGAGGAAATGAGAAAACTACACAGTTGAAATGGATTTTGTGTTTACTGCGCATAACAGCCAAAAGAGTAGGTGTCTGTAGAAGGGGATGAGAGGGGGGAGTATAGGGTACAGCTGCGGTGACATTGGCCTTGATGGGCACGCATATATACGTTCTATTTGTGTGCGAGGCGTCATCGTATTATCAGGAGCCCGTGACTTTTCAGTTTCAGACCGAACAACGTCACCTTTTCGGGTCACAAAAATAAAACGCCAATTATGCACGGCCAGTTTTATTTAAACAATGAGTAAGAATCCCGCTGCCGAAATAATAATGTATTTTTCGTAACTTCTACGACACACGCGTTTTGGATCATGAGAAGAAAAAATAACCGGCATGTCGTTTGTCAAAATAATGCGAAGTCGCGTAAGCGCGTAAAAATAAGAAAAACGCGCGATTAACCGTATATTTTTAATAGGTTTGGCCTATTATCATCGTAGACAGTAAATTGAGATAAGTCACAATCGTAGTCTTGATGTATTTATCATCATCTTTTGAAAATTGAAAATTGCTTTTGAAAGAAAAAAAAAAAAAATCAAATGAATATAATCTATTGAATAACTATATGTTCAGTGTGTACCTTGTACGTGTGTAGATAAGCGTGTGAAATTAACAAGATTATCTTACACACAAAGAAACGTGGAAAAGTGCTTTGAATTGTATGTTAATTCGAGCTCGACCGCCAAGGCTAACGAGGAGTGTGGGTATCTATACTAACTTTGTTTATTCTTTAATTAGACGCGTACGAGACACAGGTTACAGCAGAAGCACGTGATAACACTTGAAAGAAAAAAAAAAAAAAGCTAATTCATGCAATGGATTGGTAAACCAAAATAAGAAACAAATTGACGGAAATAAGAGGAAAAAAAAAAAAAAAAAAAAAACAACATTACAGTACACCGTCATCTTTAAGATGTCCTTGGACAAAGTATGAGAGATGGAGTAGGACGAAAAGAGGGTTACAGACGTGCGAGCTAGGACGTAGTACATACATGGGCGAGTTCAAGGTCAGACATCGATGCCTCATCTCTTTCGATCAAGTCATACACACCCTCCTCCCCATTTGCGATGCCATATAGTTTTTACGCGTTGCTACAATATGCGTAGTAGGTACGTGCAACCCTTTTTTTAGTGATGCAGGATTGTATTTGTAAAAGTAACGATGGTTAAAAAAAAAAAAGCAAACTCGTTAGAAGTAGTAAGTAGGTACAGCGTACATAAGTGCTGGCTGAATAATGTGTAAGTAGGTATATGCAGGGGTACGAGTTGAAAAACACCGAAATCATGAGTAATAACAAGAGTGACAGTGCAGCAGCTGCACCGAGTGCAGATATAGTTTTAGTATTCGGGTGAAGAGAGTAGAGGAAGAAGAAGAAGAAGAAGAAGAAGGAAGGTATAGAGATATGGCGGGACACCCGAGTATGTATATATGTATATGTGTTATGACATAAGAGATGTGGCTTTCTGAATAACCCAGCGATAGCGTGCGTGGCGTCCAACCCAACCAACCATCTCTTGTACCAAGCAGCGGCTTCGCGTTGCATTCCCTGCGCTTTTCGGAGCAGAAGGACGGATGAAGGGTAGGCGAGGAGGGGGTTAGAATCAAAAGCGTGTGGGAACCGTGAAAGGCACAAACATTAATACCGTATCTATAATGGTACAAAGCAAGATCTTTGGGGGGACTACGAGGGGGAGTCAGTCATCATGGGACGACCTTGAGCGAGCCGGGCTTAGCATACGTATAGGGCCCTCTCAGCCGCCTGCATAGTTATATATGTGGGGGCCCCCTAATGCATATATAGAACTGCAGCACACCATACGTGCACGCCACGGTCAAGGCCGCGAAAGCCTCGAGAGAGCGCGTGTCCTGTGTTTTTTTTTCTCTCTCTCTCTCTCTCTCTCTTTCTCTTGCGACGCAGTGCAACGGAGAGGAAGGACTCGGCAAGTTCTGTTGCAGCTTGCGCGTTACTTTATCAACAGCGGACCCGAAAAAGCAGTCACCTCGCAATTATACCCGAGCGGTTCGAGAGGGCCTCCGATGCAAGAACTCGATTACGCGGACACACGCACACACATACACACACACATATGCGTTTTAGCGAACGATTCTTCGCTTGCGCCTATATAGGCATAGGTACATGTTGTAGTCTCCCCTCGTCGTGGCCATCGTGTAACCGGTCGTCTCGCCGCTTAAAAGGATACGCATATATATATATATACCCACGTAACGAGACAAAGACGAAAATAGCAGCCGGAGGAGACTCGGCAAGCCCTCTCGCTTTTTTAATACAATATACACACTCTCCTCTGCACGTGCAAAAATTTCGTGCAGTTTATATTTACATATTCGCGTGTTTGTGTAAGTATATACTTGTATATCCTTTGGTGGATTTCGGCAGTAGTGAATTTCACGAGAAGCGACTTTTTTCTTTGCACCTGATGCTATTAAATCCAAAGTCCATCAATCCTATAATATATAATATAATATATTATACGCACTCGGTGAGTTGGAACATTTGAATATACTTGGGGTGGAGGATACTGCACTTGTAATTTACGTGATTTCGAGAGACAAATGGAATAGTGGATGTCTCGTCCGGAGGGTAAAAAACAAAAGGCACCGTTGAGTTCTTAGTCAACAAACGATTACGATGGAGGAGAGAGAAATGCACCGATAACGGGTGTTTTTTTTTAATTATCATCGCAACGCCTTGGACGACAATAACATAACGAGAGCGTCCGGGAGGGGAAGGGGGAGCCGGCGAAAGAGAGATAAGTCCGACTTTTACGTGGGCTGGAGGACACATTATATTATATTGTGCCGGTTGATACAATTTATTGATACGGGCAATTTTATCGGGAGGCCGAAAGGATGAAAAAATATGCACCGGACTCGCCGAGAGAGTGCATCATGAGAGTGTGTGGTGTAGTCGGTGACGACGGCGGGAGAGTCCGGTTTGACGAGCTTTTCTCTCTCTTTCTCCGCCCGGCTAAAAATCGACTCGGGGCTTACGTGGTGAATATGTGTGTGCGCGTGTGTGTGTGTGTGT
Organism: Copidosoma floridanum; assembly: GCF_000648655.2. The sequence goes on from NW_019379499.1 coordinate 1,605,995, forward strand.
GTGCAGCGTTTGAGATGATGTCGGGCTGCACCCGCGCGCGCACAAAAACACGATGGTATATAATATATATGGCATAATGGCAACGCGGTATGCTGCACAACCATAAACACGACGGGTTTTCGAGACGAAGTAAGCACAAGTATACCAAGTATAGAAAAACAGCGCGTTTGAGTGTATTAATGGTACTGGTATATATACAGCCAACACAGTGCACGTACAAGTATATAGTACTATCAAGTACTCTTGCATCCTCTTTTACCGATACGCGGGTAGAGGGTGTGCACATGAGGAAATCCACAAAAAAATCCTGTTTTTGAGCCGCATTGTGATGAAAAAAAAAATTTTTTCGAGGCACAACTTCGAGGTAGAGCTCGTTTTACTTGGTAATTTCGTGTACCATGAGAGAGAAATTTTGAACAAGGGTAACACATTTTTTCCACGATTTACGTCTTAAAATTATACCTGTATATATGTGTGATGTGTACAGATATAATAACAGCATGTAAATCGCGGAAAAGGGGGGTGTACAAAAACGGGATACTTTTTGTGGATTTCCCCTCATACATGTGCGGGAGTTGGTTATGGTTACAAACCTACATAAAGCAGTGTATACGTGAAGTGGGTGGCTATATGCACGGTTTATATTGCAAACCATCCAGTTGTACAGTAGCTTTCGCGTCTTTTCCCAACGTCCCCGCGCCCACGTTGTCCCCCGCACTCAAACCTTTCCCGTATTTATACTCGCGTAGTTTCTCTTTTTCTCTCGCTCTCTCGTCTCCCAGCGCTTCGCAGTGCTTTCTGTATTCCATACTCACGTATAATACCTATCGAAACGATGCAGAGGCCACGAGTAGAAAAAATATGCTTACGAGAGCGTCCTTTCGCTCATATTGGTGAGGGTATGGCCACATGTACCGAGTGCGAGCAAAGGAGTATACCTATTTTTGTTTTTATGAGCCTTTATCAAAACAAACCAAGTAGGGATATCTTTACTTTTTTTTCTCAACAGTCTGGAGCAGCGCGAAAATGGGCCTGATTCTCTAAAATGTACCGATGCAGCGCGAAAAAGTGATGTCCATCGGCAACAGTAGCGTTTGAGATATATAACAGAGATTATGTGTATACGTGCACATGATCATGATTCACTCCATGGCACGAATATCACAGCTTGCAATTACCACGACGTTATACATACATAATATTTATAGAGTACCAGTGAATTGAGAGAATCGAGTCCCACCAGAGGCCGACAAAGCACTGGCTATTTATTCATGCGTTTGTACTCGTATCAAATTAATTATCAACGCAATTAATGTTTTCTATGACAGTTTTATTGCGCGTGCACGTATAACCTTACGCTTAGTGTATAATCTGCATGGCATCGCAACGAAATCCACCTGGCTCTTTGTCCCGCGTTTGCATTTGTCCGATGCAAGCTCGATGAGTCATGGAGATGCGTGTAGTCAATTTTTTAATGTAACTGATAAAAAATAATTACATTTGTTTATAGCGTGAGAAATTCCACGGAGATGAAATTCATTTCGGGGCGCTGATATCGGGTTTGAATATATTTATTGAGCACATATTTATCTCTGTAAATTAATTTCTTTTTTTTCTTTCTTTCTTTAATTTGAGAAGATCTTTTCAACGCGCGATCGACACGTTTTTTTTTTTTATCACGATAAGAAAGTATGTATGCATTTTGGGATAAATAATTTCAAAGCTTGTGTATTCGTTCGTCAATGAATTCGTATACGTTTAATTGACGATTAATCCAATTATTACTTTTATGATTAATTGAGATACACGTGGAGGCTGATAAAAATGCTTATTGGTTTTTCAATTTTTCTCCAAGGTTTTTTATTTTTCAAAATTATTATACTTTACTTAATTTTTTTACACTTAGATTCGAGCAAACTAATAATTCAATACGAAACTATTTAAAAAGATTTTAGTCATTACACAATACGACGTAAATTTTTTTTGGTTATTTTAAAAGAAAAATAAAAACATTTTCTGAGAAGCGTGCCTGATTAAAAACGTTTAAACTGTTGGTGGGGCTCAAAAATAGATTTTTATCCATACTTAGAAGTTTTCTTATATATATACAACAAAAAAAAAAAAAAAAAAACAACATTACAGTACACCGTCATCTTTAAGATGTCCTTGGACAAAGTATGAGAGATGGAGTAGGACGAAAAGAGGGTTACAGACGTGCGAGCTAGGACGTAGTACATACATGGGCGAGTTCAAGGTCAGACATCGATGCCTCATCTCTTTCGATCAAGTCATACACACCCTCCTCCCCATTTGCGATGCCATATAGTTTTTACGCGTTGCTACAATATGCGTAGTAGGTACGTGCAACCCTTTTTTTAGTGATGCAGGATTGTATTTGTAAAAGTAACGATGGTTAAAAAAAAAAAATTTTTTCTAATTATTTAGTCAGAGAATAATACATGTAAAAGTTTCAATTTTATTATACCTGTAAATAACTGTTAAAAAAAAAAAAAATTTTTTTTTCCAATGACATTGACCGATGATCCAAAAAAAAAAACTGTAGAAATAGTTTATGATACGTAACGATACTCTGACACACGTGATTTCATACTTTAAAAAGTAGTAACGAATTTTTTTCGCATTAATGAAACAGAATCTTTTGAAATGGTAAGAATGGTCGACAGAATAGTTTATAATACATTTTGAGATGTCATTATTGCTTTAGGTTAAGCAGAACACTATTTCCAAATTCAGAATATTTTTGAAGAAGCACGTAACTTTATGCTGCNATATATATATAAAATGCCTGTTCGCAGGGTCGAAAAACATGGGCATGTGTATATATTATGTACATGGAGGTACACGCGAGCTGGTGGTAAAGGTTGCGATCGAGACGAAAACAAATAAAATATCTTCGGTTCAAGGGAGACGGTGAGACTGAAGAAAAACATCAGCGTCGGATCAATAAGTAAGTGTATTGCGTTACTCGCGTGGGAGGTTTTATCTTCTTCGAAAGCACTGAAAAATAGGTGACAGGTGAGCCAATAAGTGAATAAACACGGACACCCGGAATTTTATGACAGAATCATACCATACACCAGCGCTGCGGCGATTGTTAACGTTTATCAAAGTCACGGAGTCAAGGGGTCAAGGATTTTTTTATACGAAACGACAAACAAACACCAACTTTGGCGAGTCGTTGTACCAAAAAAAAAAAAAAAAATTGAAACAATCGATTACTCTGGAAACTATTAGGCAATCGCGAGCAATCGTCGGATGCGTTATAAAAGACGATACAAGCATAATCAATAAAACGAACCTGATCCTATCGCCGAAGAACTCGACCTTGTTCCTCCTTTTGGAGCTGATCTGAGGCTGGTGCAGCGGACTGGTGCTGGTCTCGCTGGGCGGGGAGGTCGAGCCGGTGCTGGAGAGACTGCCGGCGCGGCAGCGCGCCTCGTTGCACTGCTGTTGTTGTTGTTGTTGCTTAAACATCGCGTGTTGTTGTTGTTGGCCCGGACTGATGATACAGGTCTGTAGCTGTTGTTGCCTCTGCCGGTTGCGGCGCTTCTTCTTCTTGCCCTCGGCCGAGGTGGTGGTGGTGGTCTGCTCGGTGCTGGTCGGCTGTTGATCCAGATCTTTCTTGAGGTGTCCCCGGCCGCACTTGCAGGCGCAGGCCTTGTAGGCCAGGTCGTAGCCCTTCTTGGTCCAGAGGTTCTGCTGGCGCTGGCGCTCGGACCAGCTGCGCGCCCTGCCGCAACTTTTCAGGTAAACGAGGAGCGTCTGCTCCCAGGCGTCGAAGCACTCGCGGTGCATGAATTGGCCGGCCGTGCAGGCGTCGTTGCTACAACTGACCTTGATGTAGTCCTGCTGGTCGGACTGATGGAGGCTCCCGGGGGCGCAGATGAACGCGTCGCCGCGCAGGCACTCGCTCGGCGTGCAGCACTGGCCCAGCATCGCTGAGCCGAGTACGTGCGACAAGCCGAGGCTCTCGAGAGTATCGAGCTGACGTTGTTGCAACTGATGATGTTGATGGTGATGATGCTGCTGCTGCTGCTGCTGTTGCTGCTCGCGTTGACTGAGCTGCTGCTGAAAAGCAGTGGTTACCTCGAGGAGGCCGGCCCCGTGGCCACTGCCATGCTTCCGCGGCGCCATTTGGCTTCCTTTTTTCTTTTTTTTCTTTTTTTTTGTTATATTTTTTTGTCAAACTCTGCTGTTGTTGGTGCAGGTCTAACTGCAGGTCGTCTGCTGCTCTCTCTCGCGACGTGCCACTGCTGCTGATGGATTAGTGGACGCGCGTACACGAGACCCGATCGAGGTGTTGGTCGACAGCAGATCATGCGAGCCGGCTGACTACCCTGGGAACTCGGGCAGGTGAGCTTGAGGTGACATACGCGAACGGCATCTCTCGCGGACTGCTCAGCGGTTACTGAAGAAAACACAAAGAGCCGGCAACCGGCGGCAGCCTAGTAGCATAGGTATATACATATACATACGCAGCGGCGGCAGCAGCGGTGACGGCCAACGGCGCGCCCCTCGCCTCGCGCGCGCCCTCTCTCTCTCTCTCGTGCTCCGGCCGGTGCCCGGTGCTCCGTTTTGTAGTATATATATATATGTATGTATTCAGTTTGTGCCATGCGATGCGTGCAGTATAATGTGTGTAAGTAGCAGACGCCGCTGCTGCTGGTGTATAGCGACGCGAGGGGAAGAGAGAGAGAGAGAGTATACACATATGTATATGTGTGTACACAGAATCGGGGGTTGAGGGGAGAGAGAGCGTGAAAGTGAGACGTGAGATCCCATTGGGTGAAAGGGAAAGCGCGAGTGGTGGGGTGGAAGCTGCGGCGGCGGCGACGGCGGCAATCGATGCTTCCCTGTCTGCTTCTTCACTCCGCGGGCGCTCTGAAGTCTCTGAACCCTCATCACCCTCCTCTCCACTCCTCGCTCTCGTGCAGCATGCCGCGCCCCATGAAGCTTTGTCGGAGTGAAGTTCGATTGGTCTGGGACCCATGTTTAAGTATATAGGTGTAATATTGTAGCTGCTTCCACCTGGGGCCGGGACGTTGCGTTTGGCGTCGTTGAATAAGTACCTACGTAGAGTTTACGGATTGTTGGCAATTTGTACGCAACGTCGGTCTGAATTTATAACCTATTAGGGATAGGGTCGACTGATAACGAAAACGCACGATCCCAGGTCGTGAACTCAAACTAGCAACTAAGTATACAGGTATCCCAAACGTGTTAATGGTGAGCTTAACAACATTTTTTATGAGCTGTTTGACACTTAGGTATCTAAATACTTACAACCTAATTTGACATTTTTTTGCAGGATACCAACCTCCTGCAGTTTGGATTTTACCGTGGTTTTTTGTGACTACAAGACGTTGATGTCCCTTGAGGTTGGTCCTATTCCCTTTTTTTTCTCTTTTTTCAACTTAACCATAAAAATCACATTGATTGATGAAACTGCAACTATAGGTGAAACACAAATGCTACCTAGCGTTTCCTCAGTAATGTTCTTGCATATTGCACGATGCCGGAAAACATGCACGGCATGTAAATTTTCAAATATAAGTACACAACATACTTATTTGCGCGCGTTAGCGAAGGAAGTGAGAGACGAAGGAGGCGTGCGAGCAGGGCTGGGTTTATAGAGCTCTCGGAGCCATGGGTCCCTGGCGCAATAAATTTAGCACAAGGTCAATCTCGCGCCCGCCACCGCTGTATACAACTCGGCATACATATATAACCATTTGCATGGGATGCCGCGCTATGTGATCGAGGCTTCGAGTCGCTGCGACATGCGACTTGCCCTCAGGTTGTTTTTTATACACCTACTCCTTTCACAGTAAGTTTTCATCTCGGATTCGGTTGGTCGTTAAAATGCTTGTGTATAAACGTTAAAGAGTCTTATTTTTGCCAATTCAATTGTTTCGACGATACGTTGACGTATATAATCATTCTCACAGTGTTATGACCACCAAAGCGATGAATGAATATTGTGCTTTTTAAAAAGACAAAAATTCTACATTCATCATTTCTTAAAAATGGGTATGTTAAAACATACTTGTGTATACAAACTTTATGAGCTTTGGTGAAAACGTGAAATACGTGTAAGCTTCGATAACGTCTTTTTTTTTATTTATCAGCAGATCGCGTAAATCCTTGCGTTTGAAGATTAAAAGTGAGAAAGAGAGCAACATTCACCGTACAGCGTCGATGCATTTTTTTTTTTATTCGATCATGCATAATGCATTTCGCACACATCATAGCACTCGATTATCACTTGTCACGGTTGCGCTCGCAAGCGATAAGAAACACACAAGAAGGGGGGAGCTTGCAGCTGGAATTATGAAATCTTTCACGCGTCACGTCAGGTAAACGAGCTCAGGATGTTGGGGGGAAAAAAAAAAAAAAAAAAAATCAGTGACCCTAAGTGCTCGTTAACGTCCCAACCGCACGGTGAATAATAATTTATCAGTCCGTATGTGGCTGTTATCGCGGCTTTTAGCCAACACAACGCTTGTCCACGTTCTACAGACACGGCGAATCTTACGGTGTCTGTATTTACCCTCCTCTTGTAAGGTAAAACTGTTTGTTCACTCCTTTCATTTTTAATGGTGCACGTATATGTACGTAGTCGCCCAGTTCGCGATTTTTGGGTCTGTACATAATAATTACATGAACGATTGGACAATGCTCTTTTACTCAAACTAATTATCATGATAGTGTTGAGTACGTTTCGTTATGTGTGTAAAATAATATTAAAATCCACATGAGGCGTAGCATCGTTATAGGTAATACAAGATAGGTATATAGTAGCGGTTTGCGCAGTGCGCCCGACAACAACCACCACGTCGCCGTTGGCCCAGTGGCGCAGGTTTCGCCAAGGGGGTGGCGATGGGAGGAAGTCGGATGGGCGCAGCTCCGAAGGTTGGGGGCGCCGCTCTGACCGTGATGGGGGTGGGGGTGGAAATCGAGGGTGTAGGTCTAGGTTCCGCGTTGCGGGAGCCCCAACCCTCTCTCTCTCTCTATTTCCTTTCGCCTTTGGCCTTTCGCAGCCGCAGCAGCCCGTACAGCGTTGGCTGCACAGTGGGCGTGTCGCAACTTTCCATTTCACCGGCGCCGCGCATGCCCAGCTCGGCTTTGCCTCCCGCCCTCCCTCGTATATAGTTTTTCACTGCTCCTTCGCGTTCCCCAACTATATACTCTCGGCTCCTCTTCACCCACACATGCACATTCCACTCCCTTTGTACGACTGCCTATGTCGTACCTACAAAAGACCAAGGGAAAGCTCCCCCTCGCTCTCGTCGTTGTGGAGCAACGGAAGACTGCCAAGGTGTGTATCTTGCCCCGAAAAGAGGGAAACCGGGCAACGCAAATCATGGCCTGGAAAGCTTCGGGGCCCTTCCCCTTCGTTCACAACCATTTTTCAGCTCGTCGTTTCCTCTTGCCCAGGCCGATCGAGCGAACTTTCGTCCATGTATACCTACGTGCGCGTCGCTTAACCAGCCAGTGTATCTACGTACATTCCTTTCTCTTTTCTCCGGCTGTTGTAAGTGCATAACACTGTGTAACATTAATAGCAGGAGCTGTGGAAAAGCCAAAGAAACCTCTCATTTTGTTTTTGAAAAAAAAATATTTTTTTTTATTTTTTTATTTCTTTGNTCCTCATCGGGCTAAGTGCACGGACGCGTACGTGTAAGGGGTTTTTTTTATTTTTTTTTTTTTATTTCTTTGATGCACATGTTGTAGAAATACGCTGGAGAAACTTTGCATCTCATTTTTGGAGTTGTCAATGATATCTTCTACGAGTAAGCAATGGTGTATGGAATGATTTGTTCAATTGGGAGGAAAAACAAGTAGAAGATATAAATACGAGATTGTCACCTTTTTTTTTCACAAAGGCTTCGATAATGGTATACTCAATGAAAATCTCGAGAGCAACGAATTATCGCGTATGTGCGGGTATACAGTGTATAGGTGCAACACCGCGATAGACAAACGTCGAGTTAAATTCGAAATTTATTGGAAAAGAAAAATTATACATGCATCGAACATTGCAGCGACCAAGTATATACCTATACGTGTATTTGTATGGTAGAAAAGTTAAATTTAAACATGAACTTTTGGCTAGAGTTCGTCTTTTACCTAAGAATTTTCATAGCCCGTCCGATAGGTCTTTGGCCTCTGTCGGATGTTCAGGAAAAGTGGATGGCGCGAAATTTATATCAACCAAGTTTTTCCAATGCATTATTCAACGCGATCCTTGAGGTTGCGTCCATCGCAACTTATGAAGATGTAAACGATAAATACATGTGACTCGCTCTCATCATAATGTTGTACACAGATATATTTATATAGAGTACCGTATTTATAAAAAACAAAGTCAACAGCCTTTAGATAAGATGCGTTTGTTAGTTAGAAAAAAAAAAAAAAAAGAAAGATGACTACAACAGCTATGCGCGTTGCATAACAAAAGTCGGCGTGGTTCTTTCTGGCACGGGCTGCGCCTGTGTTGCGAGTATACCTATATATGTAGCCTTACCGGCTCGCTTGCCGGCATCACCTCTTACTAGGCACTGGGTGTACTATACGTGCAGCTGTTGGCTATTCATAGAGCGCGCGCACACCGACGTGCAATTGCATAAAACTCGATTGGATGCATTGACCCCCGCCGTATATGCTTTATATATACATACACCCGTTTGAAAACGATAAACGAATGAATGCCCTCTGCTATACATATATATATATACATGTGCCTATATGCGTATACGTTAGAAAATACATTATTTACCCAGTCCGAGCACGTATAGTATCTCTCGTGTGGCGTCACCAGTGCCAATGTTATAAACTGTATACTGGAAACTGGAAATGAACGCTCGTTGGTTAACAACAAATAAATTTGGAATAATCGTACATTGCATTGTGACAAAAAAAAAAAAAAAATCTAAAATATTTGGAATGGTAAAGTTGAAGATAAAACTTGATGGGTCAAAAGAATTTTCAATTTTTAACAAAAAAAAAAAAAAAAAAATGCACAGGTACTTGTAAAATAATTTTTTCTTCTATATCAATAATATACATACATTCAATATACATAATTTAAAAGAAAAGTGTACTCTTTACTCTACTTGCAAATTTGGTCTATATGACTCCGGTGGTATCGCAGTCTCGGAGTTAATCGTATGACAAACGAATAATTCACGCACGCCTTTGATATATACGTTGCATGGATGAAAATAACAACTTGTTGTGAGCACGCGCTCGCTATCTGCACCAGTTGAGTGGCGATGAAAAAAAAAAAAAAAAAAAAAAAAAAAAAAGGAAAAAAAGGAAGGTTCCGTTGAATGATGGCCTAAACTGGCCAAGTACGAGAAGATACTTATATTATTACACGCGCGCTTGTGTGGGTTTTCGCTTATCTTTCGCGTCTTCATTGTGTATACGTGGTACAACCATTTGTGATAAGAAAAACAGCTGCAACCTTGAGCACTTGGCAATTTTCATCTCTCACATTGTACATTATGCACACATAAACCTCCCCACCTATATCTATCTTTGCGTAAAAATGCTCCCCAATGAAGTACACACGCGCTTTGTTTACACCCATATTATATCTTATCCCGAATCGACTCTCTGTTTATTATTTTTAAGACTATGTTATTTATACTTTTTTTTTTTTTTTTTTTTTTCAAGATAAATTCGAAAACACATTGTACTTACGTATACACAATACATACGCATACCAACCCTTTTATTGAGTCAAGTTTGCGTAGATATTGTAAATCTGTCGGGCTGTAGCTGCACGTATCCACAAATTCAAGGCACCAGATTATTTTCTTTTACTGCTTGATATGCATGACTTGCCTGTATGAGCTTTTCCACCGATGCCAATCATTGACGCGGCACCTTGTTTTTCCTCGTCAAGTATATCTGCGATGATATATGAGTATCCGAATTTCTCATCGAATCGATTAAATTTATACGTTTCCCAAATCTTGGAACTTTTTTTTTTAAGATGATTTGACTTTTGCTGCATTATTGCTAGAAAAAAATAGTACAAATTGGTACGGTATTTTTTCGACCCATAGATGCTTCGAAAGTAAAAAAAAAAAAAAACCACCTTTTTTTTTGTCTGCCTTCAACACAAATTATCCAACTTTAGATTTCAACATCAAATCCCATCAGTTCAGCTTGGCCGTTTTTTTTTTTTCATTTAACGTGACAATACAGTAAAAAACAAATGTATTTCAATCATCGCAAGTCATCTGCGTGTGCAGGTATGGAACTTGTAATTCATTGCGCGCGAATATACATAGAGGAGCGTGTGATATTTTCTCACGGGAATAGCGTACTAGAAAAAAAAAAAAATAATAATAATGGCATTCACGTCCCTCTGAGCTTCAAACTCATTAATAAGAACAAGTCTTTGGGAATGCAACTCGATTATCTCGTCTACTTCAACATTTCCCCCATCCCCACCCTCGATTATTCTTGCGTACTTTTTTGCTTAAATTCGCGTCCTGCCCCCATACTTTGAGTGAACGCAAGTCAACGCAACCAATCGCAGTGAATGGTACTCGTACATCCCGTAAAAATCATACAATACACCTGCGCTCGATAATTTGGCGGAGCCGAGTAACGAGCTATTATATACTCGTCAAAGTTGCCAAACTCGCCAACCTACCTATATACCTGCCACGTGCGGAATATGTATAATATATATATTCAACGAAGTAAGGACGACGCGCTACAAAAGAGGATAAATTAAATCCCTGTAGCTGATGCGTGTTCCCTCTCTCTTTCTCTGCAATCTTGGGACCATTTGCACGGGCTCTCGTCGCTCATCCATACACACATAAGTATACCCCTTTTTTAATACGCTCGCGTCGTTTGGCATCGGCCTTTGACACGCGTGTGTTAGTGTATACACGTATATATACTCACAAATGTAGATTTATTTGGTTTCAAAAACTAGGTCGCAAGGTCTTTGACCGACTCGCGACAAGCACGTGCGTAGGTATATAAACATTCGCACATGCACGTAAAAAGTAGATATATACGGTATACGCGCGCGTTTTCATCGGGAGCGACGACACGCGCAGATTTTTTCATCACTTTCTCTCTTTTTTTTTTTTTTTTTTTTTTTTGTTCAATTTCATACTTTTGTAACGTTTTTATGTCATACCTGCGAGATTATTGTCCCCGATATACGATCAATTGTTCCCATTTGCGTGACTCGCCGCTACATATGTACGACGACCTGTTGGCATGACCACTTCCCACTCCCCGCTTCGTTTGTACAGTATACACTTACGGATATTTTTTTTTTTTTCAAATCGACCCTTCGGTTTTTCATTGAAAATGTTGCTGGCTTTTCAGCGTTGACGAAACGCGTATGGGGAGCCCTCGAGTTGGCACGAAGCAGCCAAATGATATTTGCCAAAAGCTGACATATAGTAGTGTACTTGATAATATGTCGTAGCCAATGCTTGCGGGTACAACACCTATATAGGTACTTCATGAGTCAGCCAGGAACGGTCGTGCCTCTCTCGCGGAGCAGCAGGTCGTCTCGTCGTCGTAACCCACAGCGCACGGCAAGCGGAGAGTGGAAAAGAACAAGAGAAGAGAGAGAGAGAGAGAGAGAGAGAAAAAAAAAGAAGCAGCTTTCGAAATCGGAGGAGAGCTTATATTTATATTATATATACCTAACTTGTTTTGCTCGACTTGCCGTCTTCGCGTCGAGTGTGTATATGTGTTGCGGAGGGATGGAATATATAAGAGAGAGAGATAGTCGTCGGGGCAGATGAGAGGAGAGCCAAGAGTAGAACGCTATATTACCAGTTACATGGGACGGCGGGACCGTAAATAGAAGAAGAAAGAAAGAAGAAGAGAAAAAAAAACAACGAACGCAAAAGAAGGAGCTTATAACGTGTGTATAGGAAACGAGGAATGCGCGCCTATGTGACGTGTATATACTATATACTTGGGTAGGCGTATAGCCGAATTTAATCGGCCGAGCCTGCGTCGTAAACAATGATTCACGAAAAGCGGGTTTGTGAGAAATGAAACCGAGTTTCTCGGTATACATTATCGGCGAAAGGTGCTTATTGGGTATTACCTACAAGCCGATCGGGTCTATACGCTGCACGTAATTATTACCGCTCACGTATAGTGTAAGTATACACAGTTAACATGAGCCAAGCGCCACCTTCTCCGTTATCGCATGGAGGAAGCCCAGTATACCCGCTCCACCTGATGTTCGCAGTTAGGAAAAAAAATATATATGGCCTCTGTTTATCGGAAGTCCCGACTCTTTATGATGTTTTGCACGAAACACAAGGGCGGGAACGAAAACTCCGGCTGTTTTCAATTTATTGCGCGGATACGAACCGCTGACGATGGATTGCCGCAAATTTTTCGCTATTTATAGCGAGGAATCGTTTCACCCCCAAATTTTTTACAACAATGCGGTTTGGAAATGAGAGTTACACAATTTTCCCCGTCCCAAATATTCTCGAACGGTATCCTCAAAAGTGAGACGGTTCAAACGGAAATTCTGTACGTCCATTCATGCGCTGTTATGGCGTGAAAGTATGCTCCGACCCTGCGTGTGAATGCTCGTTTCATGGGTCGGTAAAATGGTTGCTCCGGTGGAAAAAAACTCCTTGGCGTTGGACAATAATGTTTCACACCCTACAAAACATATATTTTTGACGACACGTTGTTTCGATGAACTTTATTACCTGCGCCACGAGACTTGTATTTATTTACCATTGATCGAGTGAATTTTCAGATAATGAATTTTTGTGACCCTTACAACTATACACCTGATGGTGTTGCAATCGATCAGAACGCACGTATTTTGATCGTTGACAACACAGGTGCGCTGAGCATGAGCGGTTTGATCGATTGTGACGACAGAGCTAAAGTACTTCAAGTTATTGGAGAATATTAAGTGCTGGCTAATAAAATTAATCGTCTGCATCGTGAAATACAATTGCATTGAAATCTGAAAAATAACGTTTTATTTTCACAACTTTGTGAATCCTTTTTACTCAATAGTTATTGGGTAGTAAAAGCGTAATTTCCGAAACTTTGGGTTTTTCTGATTTTTTTTCTAATTAAAATGGCTTACACTTAAATAAAATCGTCCAACATTATGTTAAATAATGTTGTATATTTTTTAAGGTTCAGGAAATTACATGCACAACTAAATATGTACGCAATTATGTTGGAAGAGTCACAATTTCCGGTAGTTATTATGCGTAAAAGATCGCTTTTTTTGTTGTAAGCTAATAATATATTAATTTTAGAGTCAGTATAGTTTTGAATTACAATTGAAGATCGTTATTACAAAATTAATTGTGAAAATTCAACAGCACAAACACGCAGACAGAACAAGTAATGGGAGATGACAATATTATGTATGCCATTTCGCAATATTTTCCTGTCAATTACGAAGCTCCTTTATTCCACGAGGAAGAAAAAACAACGAAAAAGAGTTACCACTTTCCAGATAAAAAAAGGAACTTGACCGGACGACCGTGACTGCTTATATATACACATCCGTTGAATCTGTGAGCGTTATGCTAATGGGCCGAGCACACAAAGTGCTAAAGATAAGAGATAAACAGCTATACAATTGTCGAAAAAAAGAAGAAGAAAAAAATGAAGAAACATCGGAAGATCACACTGTGGCCAAAATGTCGGCTTCTTGGCTTCCTACAACTCGTGTGTAGGTACGGGAGATGGGAGTCCACGTGCAGTTCTCGAAAACAATGTTTTCCACGAAAAATTTTATTTGTGCCCATCTCATGGCGGGGTGTATGCACTAATATATGGCTGGGAGTATTTTCCGGCTCTCTTGAAATGGAAAAAACAACTTATACAAACGCTGCAACTGTCTCGCCCTCTCTCCCTCTCTCTCTCTCGGCTGCGGAAATGAAAGTAAAGTCTTTTCAGCCCAAAGTTCATCCCAGACAACTAACAAAACACTCTGCGCTACGCACAACCTTGCATCTCCTTTTTTTTTTCATTCAATAATACATTTATATACATATATACCCGTGCTGCCGATCCATTCAATTCTGTTTCCTCTTTTCCTTCCATGGCGTTTGAAGACTTGTTTTTGCACAAGCTAACCATTGTAGCAATATTTTTTGTACCGTCTCGTGAAACTTAAAATTTTCGTTAAATTTATGATTGGATTTATTTAAACGTATTTTTTGTAATTGCACGTGCTAAGATTGATCAATAATGGGACCGTGAAAAATTATCTCTGTTTTTGACTTGAACCTCAAAAAGTTTTAATTTTTCCTGATGTCAAATTTAGTATTTTTTAAAAATATTATACAGGCTATTTTTTATTATTATCATCTTTACCAAGACTATTATTATATTATGTTTATTGTAATCAAGTATACGTTATAATGGTGTTGGGTAACGATTTGTTTTTGTTTTCAAACCGCTTACAATTTACTGTGCGAAAATTTCGATGATGAAAATTCCACAGAAGGATCGCACAATAAAAAAAAAGCAGCGCTATTTTTAGCCGAATAAAGATACCACGTGAAGACACGAGCTACAAGCTCACGTGAAGCCATTACAGTACGTTTTTAGGCACTCGTGTGAATGTCGTTGTTTTTTTTAATTTTTATGATTTCCTTTATTTTTTAATAACAGCAAAAACAGTGCAATAAAATTATTGTTGATCGATGCGAATAATTCACTTATAGATTTCGATATGTTTTTATCGAGAAAAACAAACGTATACTTTTAGAATCACGAAATGGTCAACGAAATCTTGCGAATTTCCATTCGAAAGTTAAAATCGTTTTTATCGCAAACGATAAGCGATCATGAATGAGATGTGTATACGCGCACGAGAGCGTAGGCATCGCCATTTAAAATCCAACTGTGATTTATTGTCAATACAGATACTACGAACGTAACACACGTGTGTACGTATTGATCGTTTGATTGATGCATGAGAGAGAGAGAGAGAGGGGCCCGGTCTCGTGTTATTGCGCATCGCTGGAACCCAACCACATGCAGACGCCACTCTTGAAGAGTTTAACCTTCACTGTGTCCTCCATATGTGCTGCGACCACACCCACTCACGACCTACTGTTCCCAAGATTATGGCAGGTTTTTATACACACGTACACGTTTTTAAACGCGCCCACACGCGTGCACTTTGGAGCGAGAGATACGCTCGGCACACACAAAGAGACAGTACGCCTCTAAGCCTCTTCTCTCTCTTCATTTTTTTTTTTTTTTTTTTTTTTTTTTTTTTTTTTGGGCTCTGTTGAGAATGGTAAATACTCCGGCGCCCACCCAACGCCGAGTCGTCTAACGCCGTCAGGTGTATTGTTTTAGCAATTCACTCGGACGAAAAATAATTCTTGTTTACGCTTTTTGCTCGACGTAACAACTTCTCGTGTCTCTAAATAAAGCTCAAAAAGAACGAGCAAACGATCGAACAAATCGATAAATCCGTACTTTCTTTGGAAACGTTTACTTACTGGATTGTTCGATCGTTCTTTTCATCACGCGTTAACCAAAAATATCGGGTTGCGCAATCGTCGTGAATTTTCGCGCGGAAAAAGCATTTTTGCGGTTACTCCGATGAACAATCAATGACAATGTCGAAGCTTCGACGTACCTTTTGCGTAGCTGTTGCACAATTTGATTGATCAAGTTGCGCGTGTACGGCCAAGCGTATAATAATGCACGCGTCGCAGTCGAGATTACAAGCATGACTGGAAAATAAGGACAGCGAGAGGGATGGAAAAATCATATCTGCTGAAATTTTATTTTAAATAATCTTACGTCGTGTGTACATGCCTAACGGAAATAATGTATAACAGGCCGATCCGTTTTTTATGAAATCGGCTCGAGCTGTGATTGCGGCGTTGATGTAGGTATAACACTCGCGAGTGATAAAGGTAGTTAATATTTTTATTAATTTGTGCGGTTATTATATTTAGAATGCGATCGATCAAATGAGCAATCAATTTATTTCTAGTTTATAGATTAATCGGAGAAAGCGTAAGTGTGATTGGCGATACAGAGCAAATACTGGTTGGATACGCGACATGATGAGCTTGAGAAGAAATAAAAAATAAATAAATACACAATTTGATGTATCGATGTAATATATTATTTATGAGTCCATCGACAAACGGACGTTTCTAAAACATGTAGGGATGGAATGATCTCGAGATGAAGGAGAAATAAATGAGTTATTTAGATGTAATGCCGGCTGGTGATGTGCCTCAGTCGGTGGAGAGTATTGCGCTTGGTCTCGTAACTACCCAAAGTAGTTGGGTTCCCGAGGTGCACAAGCTGTTACGAGAATATATAATATATTATCCGTTTATCCACTAGAGGGAGATAATATCCGTTGATGTTATTCAAATCGAAAAATAATGACCCCCTGCGTCATTCCGATACTAAAATTGTGGTTAAACTAATTTACTTGAAGTGAATCATAAATTTTGTTTTGGATTATCATCATATATGTCAACCTTAATTATACATGAAAATCTGATACCATTGACATTAAAAATTTTTAGTCATCGTCAAAATATACATCTTACAAGGTGTGGTAAGGTCCATCATAAATAAGTTTGGATATACGCTTCTAAAGTACAAGAAGAAAATTCCTGTTGTGTGGAAGTGCTTAAAATTTTGAAATTTTTTCTCGTCCTGTATACACAAGTACTTACACGCAAAGACGGCAACAAGATTATAATGTCTTTTTAACGGAAAACGTTCAAATAAGAACATTTAAACTAAAAAATTCGACTCACGCTTGCCGGTACGTACAAAAATGGACGAAAGAAAAACAGACTTCATTGCAGACAGTGTAAAAAAAAAAGTTAAACGGAACAAAAAAAAAGAAAAAAAGGTCCCTCTAACGACCATCGAAAATGCGTTGTCAGTATTTCTAAAACTCGCAACCGTCGCCATGTAGTCATGCACTTAAAAACTGTCGAAGCTCCACGGTGCATGTTGTGATGCATACCCAGTGGAAGTGGCGGAGAAGAGAAAGGGGGAAATAAATGGCACATCTGTAACAACCAGCCGGGCAACCCAGTGGCCTATATATGTAGTGACGCTGCAGCCGTATTAGGCAATGAATATAGGGGCCCGTTGCACACGTGCCCGCGCCACCCCATCCCCGCGTGCAACATATATTTGCATGTGACCTTGATGCGAGCCAGTAACGCGCGCGAACTTTACAGACAAAGAACCGAGACCTTTTTTTTTTTTTTTTCCTCGTCCTTATCCCTGCGCGTAAGCGTATATATATATGGACACCCCCTACTTGTCGATGTCATCTCCCGCGTCGGTTCCACCTCCTCCGCGGCCCCCTTTTTTTCACACAAAGCACCAGGCCTACCCTCCAAGATTTGCTCCTCCCTCCCGTTATGTCTCTTTCTGTTTCCCCCTCGTTGCAATGTCCCTTTATCCTCGGGTGCCTCCAGCTCAACTCCCCCCCCCTCCTCCCTACTCTCGCCTTCTTCCTTTCTTCCTTTTACTCGAACGAATTGATTTTCCCCGGGAATCGATTTTTCTTTGTGCGCTCCTATCAGCCCCCCCCCTTCTCCCTCTCGTATAGTACGCACTGTTCCCGCGACTTTTATTTCTTTGTTGCCTCTCTCTGCAGCTATACGCACTTACATACGCGGCTCCTACTGTTTGTCGTTTCGTTGGGTAGCAATTTACTGCCCAATAATATCTCAATGAGTACATTTAAGATAACAAATTGCCTTGTTTGGAACCAGCCTCTCGTTTTTTTTTTTTTTCCCTGCCATCACCAAGCGAGGCACGGAAGATACAGTTTTGTCAACCAACTCTCAAGCTCCCTTTTTAAATTCATCCTCGTACATCTTGATTTGATGATACAAACCAAGTCAACATCTGTTCTAAAAAGTGTTCAAACCGTATTCGTACGATTACTTGAAGTAAAAATCGGTTAGACTTTACCCTCCTGGACTCGCTGTATTTTATTTTCTTATTAAAAAATATGCGCACAATGCGGTATGATCTACCGCTACTAGAGCGAAGATAACGAACGACCGAACAAAAGTCGCGAGCTGACAGGTTGCGTTAAGCGTGCGTTAATAGTCCGGATCGTCTATAAATCTAAAGGAGTGATCATATACATACACGTATGGCGCGTTGGGCGTTCAGGCACGTATTTGAAATGAAATAAGTGTATTTCCAGGTCGCGGGTGTCTAGACAGCCACACGGAGAGACCAGGTACATAATATACTGCACGGTAGGGAATTAAGGAGTTGCCGGTGTCCGTCTGCGGATCGATCGGCAGCGTGTGCAGGTACACGTAGGCTGCCTCGCAGGTCGAAAGTTGCCGCTCCGCCCTCATTTCGCAAACGAGCTGCCGTTCCACCCGGAGATCAATGACCGCTTTGTAGAAGTATTCGCACACGTGTGCTCGGGTCCATCCGTGCGCCGATTGTCGACTATATCCCGAGCCAACAGTCCTTTTGGGCCATTATCACATGTACATATATATGTACCTGATGCCTCGACCCCGTTACTTTACAATGTTAGATCCTTTTCTTGACTCGTGCCACCCGTACCCTAAACCTCCGACCCAAATCCCATAATCTCTTGCGAGCCAAGCGAAATTTCTCAATTTATTCTGTAACCTTTCAGAGCTACACATTGCATTGATTTTTAAGTTAAATCCTTATTTAACGAGCGGTAACAACGTCCCTTAAACTATAAAATATATGTGAGTACAAACATACGTACGAGGGAACGAGCCATCATCAACGCAAGATTGCGGAAATATGTACCAACGGTGTGGGCACAAACTTGTCGAAAAATTGACAGATTCGCGAGCGAGAGCCCCATGTATATTAGAGAGTACAGCGCAAGTACACCAAACAAAGAAGCTTTCGGGAGCCGCGCACGTGGTAGGTATACATATATACACACGGTACTTGTCCCGCTTTTCCTCCCCACGAGTACATACACACCAATACGCCTCTGTTGACACACACAGAGAGACGCAGTTCGCAACCACCATCAGCCCGTTGCTCGGGTCTCTTTTATTTAGCTGTACCATCACGCGCTCGTACGTATACGCTGCCGATCCCGTCCCGATATTCCCGAGGGAGCGCGCTCGCGTTCCCTTAATTTTCCCATCTCTTTGTCCTCGCGATTTTTCTTTGTTTGCCGTCCATCTCGCGGCTCTCCCGTTTTCTCCGCTCATTGTGCCCGTACAAGAAGTACCCTGCACCCTTTCTCTGATCTGCTCCACATTCAATTCCGCCCTCTCGTCTCCTCTTATCAGATCGGGGGGGGGGGGGAAATAAAAAGATTTGGCTCCTCCGATGCGCGGGTAACTTTTCTTCTGCCGCCGAGCTTACATACTATCTTGAAAGGACGAACGAGAGCCGACAGTTGGCACGGGCTACCATACTCGCCTATGATTTGCCAGAGGGTATAAGGTTTACTTGAGAGCGACACGATCAAATTTTTTTTTCGCTTGAGAAGTACAATGTTGACCCAAAAATTTATTATTACAAGTTGTAGTGAGCAATGCAATATATAACGCGCCTTATCGTGCCCGAAAGGGTTGTAGGCGCAAAGAGTCAAGTATACGTCATAGAAAAAAAGAGGCAGTTACGAGCAAACTGTTGCTGATGATGGTTACCGTTGACGAGGGTTGGGAGCAAATAACACACACCAATCTACATATGATTTCCGTATTATATATATATATATAAAAGGGCCGAATAAGTGACGGCTACAGGCGCCTATACCATGCTAGGTACGGTATAATATATATATAGGGCAACAAAGAGCGCGTGCGATTGCTGCTCTTTGTGGAGGGCAGATGTGTGTTCCGTGTACCAACGTATATTGTATACGGGAGCTAGAGCCCGCCAAATCATCCACCCTACCCATTTATATACGTGTATGGGTATACCAATGTATAAGGTGTTTTACGTAAGCGGTATCGAAACGAGGACAAGGTCAGCTCTGCGCATAAACGGTAGTTTTAAGTAAAAGAAAAAAAAAAAAAAAAAAAAGTTTAGCTGCTGCTGTACGTCTGTGTAACTGCTAATAACTATACTAGCTGCGTACCCATAACTACATTGCAGGGTACAACTACAACAGCATACAAGTACGCGCGAGGGGATTTTTAGCCATCGGTCCTTGCCGGCTGTGCTATTCCTTTGTGCGGCGCCGAGCCCTGCTTCCCCCCTTTTTTTTTGGCGCTTCCTCCCTCCATGATTTTACACGTACGTATTTATATCGGTGTCTTTTTCCCGGGCGCACCACGTAGGTACCGTGTTCTCGATGATGCCCAACAAAGAAAAATCCCAAACGGCAATAGTCAACGCTTTCACACATCATTTTTCCTCACTTTTCTGCTCCTTTGTGCACATATACATTCTACCCATCGAAATTTCATCGATGATTTTCTTGCAAAGAACTTTAAATTCAACCATCAAGATTCAACTATTATTTTTTTCAACATCCACACACAAGTACTATATACAGTTGACCCTGTGACTTGTGTGACTCCTTTTGTGTACACGATAAGCTAACACAAAAAAGTACTTACTCAAGTTACGGTAAAGTCCGCTCGCCCCGAATGAACGTCAGTTGTAAAATCAATAGCCAACCAAGATTGAGTAGGTTTTGAAAGCCCATCGAGGATACCCTCTCGAAAGGGTTTGTACCGAGAGGTTTTTTGGGCCACTGAGTTCACGGCAAAGAGGCATCTTCTGGAAAAATACCTATACGATCAAAATCGTATTGAAAAACATTGATGATGACGAGGATTTTTTTTTTTTTTTGCCCGTAAATCCACGCGTTTCGTGCTGTACTCCTCCTCCGGGCCAAAAACAACCTCCGTTTCGAGAACGTCTCCGTGGAAACAAGTCGCATCTGCCGCCGAAAAAACTCACCGATGGAGTGGGTATATAATATTGGAGTGGCGCCCGAAATCATTTCAAAGAAATTGTGACGCGCATTATGGCGCAACACGCGCACCGCCGCGCTCGCTTTTAAGCAGATTTAAAGAAAAAACGCGCAACAGCGCCAGTACATATAAGTATATAGCCGTTGTACGCACATCTGTGCCCATAAGTATAAACTTGGGGTTGGTCCCTTATACATATACATCACACAAAGCTCATCTCTCCATAAAAACGAATGAACCTGCATGTATGTGTGTGGCATATATGGCGACTATATAATATATGCCCTTTAAAATTCGCATGGAATACATTAGCCGTAAAGTACTCTGGTGGGGCGAGCGTCCCACATATCGTACAGCACGGCAATCCAAGTCCCCTGTAGAGTACAGTGGGTCTACGACATATTTTTCGCTTGGCATTGCGCGAATTTGAGCCACCGCGATTAATTTATATTTTTTATATTAACACAAATGAATGATAATGCAAACTTTTCCATAATCTGTACAGCTCCTACTCGTGCCCGGCGCATCTTATCCATATTTTCTTATCAAATCATCGTCCTTTACTTTATAGATTCACTATTTATATTTGTGTCGATTGATATCAAGGGATAATCACTTATCCCAATATGGATACCGTGTGAACAAATACTATAATTAATGCAGTTTTTGCTGGAAGGGGGTGGGGTGGGGAGGGGGGCGTGCACCACAAAAATCGGCCCAACGTATACCGATTGCACCATCATAAACGTCCGTGCCTATAGGTACCAGCCAAACTCAAGGCCACTCCTCTTGTCCACTGCACGTGCCGTAATTTTCTTTTTTTGTCTTCTCTTCCCCTGCAGTGTGTGCCTACCTATTCTCCTGATCGGCTCGCCTCTCTCTCTCTTCTCTCCCAATATATATATATAGGCTGGGGCTAACACGCAAACACACTCGCGCGTCCAGACGCTCCGCGGGGCTAAGAATATATTATTGGTCTCTCCTTCATTTTGCTCTCCTCATCGTCGACAAACATCACGCGGTGCACGTGCACGGGAGAGGGGGAGCGAGCAAGCCTTTCTCTCTCCCCCGTCTATCCGTCCATTTCTCTTTCTTTCTCTTTCAAGGTTACATTAATTTGCAGCCGCAGTAGCTTGCGGGGCCAAGCGCGAAGAGCATAGGAAGGAGAAACGGGGCAAGGAGAAAAATGAAGAAAGAGGAGGAGGAGGAGTGGAAAATAAACGAAAAACGAAGGAGGCGTCGAAGCAGCGAGAGGGGAGGGTCTCTCTCTCTCTCTCTGTTGGTATATACGATGGGACTCGGCAGCTGAAAGAAGCCAAAAAGAGCCCATCAGCTTTATATATATATTCTCTTTTTTTTTTTTTTTTTTTTTTTTTTTTTTTTTTTTTTTTTTTTTTTTTTTTTTTTTT